>VXAV01005967.1:233257-245202 GCA_013399715.1 Alectura lathami | reverse complement strand
TTGGATTTTTTTTCTAAACCAATATTTAACACAGTACTCTAAACTATAACACAGGTTTGAATTAGATTCACAGATAAAAACTTGGTAAATAATTCTGCTACTTAACTGTAATGTAGATTTATTTTTCATTTTAAGCCTTCTGTCTTTTAACACAAGATGAAGTTTTGATGAGGGCAAAATAAACCTGGAAGTGGAGAAAGCAAATTCTGAAAACAGAAGAAAACTCTTTCTTAGTTAAATATCAGATGTTGAAGGGGAAATATCTATTTAAATCTCCTATTTATAAACTAGATTTAACTTTATAGTTTATAAATAGTATGCATGGTGTTCTTTCTCTTTTATTTTTTTTTCTCACCAGCCTTTTAGGTAACCTGTCTTAAACAACATTTCAGTAACTGGCAGTTTTCCGAATACATGGATGCATGCTTCATTTATTTGATGTTGTGTGTTCTGGTAGCACGTGTATGAGTGAGCAGCAGGATGTGTTTCATGTATGAAATGTTTGCCAAATAGTAATAAAACTGCACTCATGCCAGCATTAAACATAAGCCAAAAAACTTGTAGGCCCTAGTAGATCTAGTAAAGTCTTGTGTTGCTTTCTATGTCTGCGAGATGGTGAGAAGTCTGTGGGAATAACAAGCTGAAAGATTCTGACGTGCAAATGTAAGCGAATTTCATGAAGTATAAATGTACTGTATGTGTATTAATGACATGCTTCCTACTTTCTGTAGATGCATTGTGGACTTCTTTCTAATCTTTGGAAACAATGACTCTGACATCAATGTATTCAGTGCTATTGTGCCCATTGTATTATTATTATTATTAAATATACGTTAGAATAAGATATTCTGTTTAAGATGCATTTGGACAAGCCAGGGGGTAAATCTGCCTGGGAAAATGGGATTTAAGTGTCTAGAAAACAAGATTAGCCTCTTCCATTTGATCTTTAGGGAAATCATGATGAACTGAGATGTTTCAGAGTTGACAGCTCCTGGTGAATTCACTTTTTCTTCATTTTACTGAATTGGAGAGCAGAGGCCACAGGACCTGCTGCCCTTTTTTTGTCTCATAGTTCTGCTGAGCCAATTCTCATGCAAGAACTTCTGCTTTGTGCATTGAGTAGCTAAGGCTTCACTAATAGTATCCGACGTTATAACAGCTTTCCAGCCAAAATCATAAAGAAAGAGTAGGAGGACTCAAATCTTTGTGATTAATAGGCTGTTACTTCATGCAACTTTTTCCTTCTTTGAAGAATACATAATGAATGCCATGATGTAGTTATGGTCTGTGATCTCTTCTAGGTGGCAAAAAAAAAAAAAAAAAAAGGTAAATAACAACAATCTCTTCCTTGTTCTAATAAAACTCAAACATAAGCCTCTATAGTGGATGTAAAATGGAGGTTATGTGCTTTTTATTACTTAATTGTGTATTGATTAAGGCCATATACATGGTATAATTTAAGGGGAGAAAAAAATAAATTCTACCACATCTGTGGAATTTATTGTGTGTCAGACCAACAAAATTTAGGAGAACAAAATGTCTTCAGTAGGATTATTGTCTGTTCATAATTTTGTAAGAAAATCATCAAAATGGAGACTAAAAGTACAGTGAAGCCTTGGAGGAATAAGTCTCTCACATGGAAGTTATAGCTCAGTTGGCCCTCTTTCTCTTCTGCTATTAATTCAGTTGAGCAGTTCACATTTATTGCACAAGAAACTTAGGGTGGATAAATGTAGAATTTCTTCATCCACAGGTAGACATGTACTGTTTGCAAAAGAACTTCTCCAGACGTGTCTACAAATCATGAGATCTAACTTTTCATTTTATGTTTGGTAAAGACTTAGCTAAAAAGAAGAACAAGAAATAAATCTAAAATCAAACAATGAAATTAGTCAGTTGAGAAACATTCCTATTTGATCAAACATGCAATTTTTCTGCAGTTTCAAAGTGAAATTACTAACTTAAAGACTAATTTCATGGATTTAATGATGTACCTCAATGTACCTCACATTCCTGCCCACCTTTCCTCCTATATTTTTCAGACATCTTACAGCACAGGAGCTCCTCAAGGACAGGATGCAGATTCTCAGCATGAGACTTTTCTTTAACTTTAAACTATCTCAAGGTTAGGTATATAGTCTAAATGATAGGGTCCCCCCTTACTACTAACAAAGGACATGTACTAAAATGCATTTGCTCTAAAATAAGTGCCAAAGAGAGAGCACTTTGGAAAGGATCCATGCCTCTTCATTGACTTCAGTGGGACACCTGGCATTTGCCTGTAGACTAGAACCTTTATTCTGAGCTGAAAGCAGGGAGGTAGGATCCTGCTCCCTGTGTTTTATTTTCCCGGGTGCGGTTAGTTTTGTTGAATATGTGCCCACACGTGACTACTGTTGAGAACAATTCTCCTCTTGGGTTTCACGTTCTTTGGCCCCATGTTGGTGAATGCTGGCATGATGTAAGAGGAGCATGGAATAAGGCAACGGTGCCCTGAAGGCATCTTGGCATTTGTGTGAATTTGAGGATTTCTGTGTATTGTACAGTTTGACTGTTGAACTGAAGAAAAGTTCAAGCAAGCAAAACATTTTTTAAAATCTTTGCAGAAATGTTAGAAATAGTCTTTATTTTTTAAAAAACAACTTTTTAGTGAAAGAAAGCAGTTAAATGTTTTGAAATGTTAATTTGATGCTTCTGTTTCATTAAAATCAAACGGCATTGTGGTGTGGGGGTTGGGAGGAAGTAGTCTGCTTATAAGGTCAAGTGTTCTAGCCAACCTGAGAGAAGGAGTAGTCTTATAATGACTCCCACTGCTGTGCAAACATGAAGCTGACTGAAATGAGCCTTCTTAATTATCTGCTCTGATACTGTATATTTAGGGTAAGCTTTTGAAAACTCACTGAAGACTACATCCCAGCTTTTTTTTTTTTTTCTTTCATTTTTGTTTTGAGCTAGGCTGAGAATAGAATGAACTCAAGAAATTGTTTTATTCCTGCTGGCACTCAAAATTATTACTTAATGAGGCATCTGCTACACAGTTAAACTAAACAATATGTCACATGATAAATATGGAGAAGAAAAAAAGGCAACCAAAAAAAGAAAAACAAACCTCAACTGTTATACTGTAGTGTTTAGTTCTGATGGGAGTCGGGGAGGAAAGTACACTTTTCCTCCATATTTTTAAAGCCCAAATAATTTTTGAAGGCCTTCTATGAATATGAACAGACTTGTTGTTAATACCACTATATGTATACATCTCTTTCCTATTTGAGTGAGAAAGAATCTTACCCTTATCTTATCCAGCTCTGAGGAGAAGGATTTGGGTATGTTGGTTGCTGAAAAACTCAACATGAGCCCACAATGTGCGCTTGCAGCCCAGAAGGATACCATTTGGATACAATCTGCATCAAGAGAATCCTGACCAGCAGGGCAAGGGAGGTGGTCCTGCCCCTCTGCTCTGCTCTCATGAGACCCCACCTGGAGTGCCGCACCCAGTTCTGGGGCTCCCAACCCAAGAAGGATATTGAGCTGTTGGAGGGGTTCCAGAATAGGGCCATGAAGATTATCAGAGGGCTGAAGCACCTCCGCTATAAAGGCAGGCTGAGAGAGCTGGGGTTGTTCAGCCTGGAGAAGAGAGGGCTCCGGGGGGACCTGATAGTGGCCTTCCAGTACCCGAAGGGGGCCTACAGGAGAGCTGGGGAGGGACTCTTCAGAAGGGCATGGAGCGACAGGACGAGGGGTAATGGCCACAACCTGAAAGAGGGGAGATTTAGGCTAGATATTAGGAAGGAATTCTTTACTGTGAGGGTGGTGAGACACTGGCACAGGTTGCCCAGAGAGGCTGTGGATGCCCCCTCCCTGGCAGTGTTCAAGGCCAGGCTGGATGGGGCTCTGAGCAACCTGGTCTGGTGGGAGGTGTCCCTGCCCATGGCAGGGGGGTTGGAGCTAGGTGATCTTTGAGGTCTTTTCCAACCCAAACCATTCTATGGTTGTCAGATAGTTAATGTACTTGGACAAAAGCAAGAAAAGGAAAAATTGCTTTTAAAAATCAGATGTGATTTGAAAGAAGTGTGTTACAATTTTAAAATATATAATTACAGTTAAGACCTGCCCCTAATTCCTACTGGATTCTTTTGAAGATTTTTAGTGCAAAAACTTTGGTCTATAGGCATTAGCCTATCAAGTGAACAACACTCATTTCAGAACCATGTGGAAACAAATGTGGTTTTGGACAATTTTAACTTCGATATAATTTTACCATCTAGAATAATAAGGTTCCAAAGATCTGTCAGAAAACACCTACTTTAATTACAAGAGATGAGAAATGTACTGAGTAACCAAAGAGAAAGAAGTGTGTGGTATGGCCTTCTATGTGCAATCCCTTGTAAGCATAAAAGCACGCTTAAAACTATAATGTAGCCCAAATCATCTCTCTAGAAGTTGCCTTTATAGCAGGCAGCAGCACACAGGGCCCAGGCTCACCCCCAGTCTGACCTCATCCATAACTCTGCAGCTGAGGCAGCCCAGAACCTACCAGCACTATGTCCTCTGACCATGCAGTGCTTCAGTGGTTCTGTCCCGAAGGAACAGGAAAATACATGGCTGTATGTGTGGGGCTTTTCTCTCTCTATGTCATGTGTAAGTGACATAGCTATGAGTGGCCCTGTATGTTATACAAGTGGACAAGAACACAGTTATGACTAACCTGCTGGTGAAGTTATTAGGTAGGAAAATCTGGTTCCCAAACTGGTGATGACTAAGCTGGCTTTTTTGTCCACCCAATATTAAAATAAATAAATACATTAGTTTACATAATAGTCCATGTTTTGGAACCTATCCTCTTATACAACATATCTGGATGTTTTAGTTTTTTGTTTTGTTAGTGCATGTGTCTATTCTTTTTTACCTCCTCCTCTATCTACACTGCTGGTTGCCCTGGGAAGATGCCATCGCTGCAGGGAGCCTTACTAAGAAGCTAGGGTTGGTTTTAGTTTTGAATGCATTCAGGCTTATATTCATTATCAGTAGTGAAGATTAGGTTGAGTTCCACAGCTGGAACCTTCTACTGAAAGTCATCTGCTGCTCTACCCTTTGCACTCAAGAGTTTTACACTGGGACAGATTAATTTAAGTCTCCCTGTGGAGTATAGCTGTAGGATTGTGATGGGATAGGAATTTTTGAAATAGATTAGGCCCAGCATGCTACCTGCTTTTTAGATCAGTAGTAGCTGCTTAAATTCAGGTTACAAAGAGATAAGCAAGCAAAAGGATGAGGGCTGTGCTATACTGAAGGCTGCTTTGCTGAGGGAGAGCTGGGTCCATGTTTGTGCATCAGATGCCTAATATGGCCTGAAGTGCTGAAAGTCAACAGCAGACTGACTAAGGGCAAGATATGAACAGATCGTGCTGAAGGGAAGAAACAGTTGAGAACTGATCTAACAGTGTCTCTAATTAAATAAATGTATTAATGATAAGAGGGGGAAGTAGCACAGGTTTCACTGTGTCACAGGGTAGTAGGGTCTGCATCGCTCAGTGTTATGTCATCTGCTTAGGAAAAAGAAATTTCCTAGCTAGACAGTGAAGGAGGGAATTGCTCATGGACTTTAATGAAATTTGCATGTCAGTGCACCTTTAATTCTTTGTCATTGAATGTCGGGTGTATTTTTATTTATTTATTTTAGTGGATTTGGGAAAATTGAAAGGTTGGGAATTGAATTTTGAATCCCTGCAGATGGCAGTTCCTCATTCTTCCAGTTTTGTGCTCAGAATATATCCTTAGGTCTGATAGCAATAATAATGCTCTTGATTCAGCACAAACAACAGCTTTCTGAAATAAACATGTTATAGTTTTTTATTAAGCAATTGTTTAGCAAATAACCAAACCTTCGTAGTGACTACATTAAGCATGGTGCCCATTCAAACTATTAGTAACTTCCTCATCAAAAATCAGTGTGTGTGTGTATTTCTTCTGATGGTGGAATAATGAAATCTGAATTCAATTTTGATGACAATAGCGCTCCTTATTCATTTCATTTTAGATGATAAAGAATACTTTTGGATTTCCTGTGTACTTACTTCCAACCCTATCTGTTGGACTGACTTCTGCTGCAATACTGATGTGTAAAAATAAGTGTTTTTGTTATGACTAAGTGTACATGGTCTGAACATGAGACTGAGAGACAAGAACAAATTTACTTTGTGGTTTGGACCTGAATCAATGAGGAATTGATTCAGTTTGCCTCAAAATATAAGAAATGCCCTATTGGCTCAGACAAACTGTCTGTCTAGACTGTCTATCTAGTTTTCTGTCTCCAGCAGTTGGAAATGTTATTTAGGGAAAGCACACAAGACTGTTTGTTTTCTTGCAGTCCACTTCCCTCATACTCTTCCAGCATCTGCATCCACTGAATTAGAGTTGCAAGGTAGTACTTTTTTACATTATTTATTCATTATTACACTTATTTTTTAGTACATATTTTTGATCCTGATCTCCATTAATTTTTCTTATCTTTTTAACCCTTGTGGTTGCATGTTTCTCTTTTTAATCCTTGTGGTTCTCACACTATCAAATTCTAGATGTTTGCTACCTGGCGTATCAGAAAAAAAAAAAAAAAAACCCACCCTAAAAAAGCCCAAAACAAAACAAAATCCCCACAAACCTTCCTTTTATCAATTTTAAACTAATCTCCAACTGCTTTCAACTGATTTCATCATGAAACATGGCAATGAACCCAAATAAGAATCTTGGATCTAAATGTCCGTAGACATTGGTGTTTTATATTTCTGAATCAGTAAGATGAGCTGAGGCAAAACCTGCAGTCTGAACCAGCACCTGTGGAGGAAATCTTTAGACTTTCAGCCAAGCCTTGCAATATATCATCAGCAGCGCTTTTGCTGACCACAAGGAATGAATGACAACATGGGTGGAATGCACTGTTAGTTTGTTACATTCACAGACAAGATCAGCTGGGAAGGACGGCACAGACAAGTAGGCTTAAAATCGGAAATAATTTTGATAAAGTCAATAAATAACTGGAAGGAATAGGAGATAACAGACAATTCTGCTGGGAATGTGAGTGCTCCACTTGCTTTGGAAGAGTTGGATCTACAGTTGCAAGAAAGGGAGCATCTAGCTGGGTAGAAATTAAAAAAAAAAAAAAAAAAAAAAAGTCTAGAAATTCCAGCTGACCACAAGCTGAATATGAATATGTCATACAAGCAAGTACTGGAATGTACAGTCAAAAGAATGTTTTATTGTCATGCTATTACTGTCCTTGTGTTCTGCTAGCACAGGTCAGTTTTGAAGTAGCCTTTTTCAGTGTTGGGCATCATCTTTTAAACAATATCTGGATCAAGTAAAGAGTATTCCAAGGGCAATTATAAGGATGACTAGAACTTCACAAAATAAAAATCTTGCAGAATTTCTGGTAAAACTGCTATTATTTTGCCTAAAACAAGATGGCTAAGTAAGGAGGGAATACGTAAAAGGCCTTTTTATAAAAAGAATAGGAGAAGAATTGACTTAGTAAGGAAAACCCATTTAATAATCAGGAAAAACATGGATGATAAGAAATAATAGATTGTGCTGTTCTGGGCTTGGAATGACTTTGCCCCAGTCCTGTTTGATAACCTTCTTTGAAGACTTAACGCTTCAGCAATTTGTATTTGAAAGGTTCAGCATATTCTTAACTCCCAGAATAGAAGGCTTGAAACACTGAAGAAAAAAAGTGGGGAATACAGCAGAAGATATATTAGTGGAGAAGACATATATAGGAACATAGTTAAAGTAAACTGCATCTCTTTACAGAAATAATTAGTTCTGTTATTGTTACAGTGACTGTATAAAACTGTCTCTTAAATTGTAGGACTGTTTTGTACTGCTGCATTCAAAAACCTTATAATGACATTGGTGGAAAAAAAATCTGAATACGTTCTTTATTTCATTCAATTGTCAGCTGGAAGACTACACCTGGAAGTTATGTAGCATGGCAAGAGTTTGTATGTGTGGTGATCATGTGCTGCTAAGTGCTAGTGTTTTGTTGAATCTAAATTTGTTTATGTAGCGCAATGGCTTTGGTTATACACAATTTAGTTTATGCTCAGCTATCAGCTAAGAGGTTACAATCGACCATTTTATTGTTGTAGTCAGAGGTTATAACTTGGAACAACATCACTACATGGAGAGATTAGTTTTCAGGAAGCTAATATTCTCCGCATGCCTGTTCATGACTTTATAACACATGGAAGGAGAAAACATAGAGAAAAGTTTTATTCAGCTGTCTTACATTGGAATGTGTGCGAGGGCTTTCTCCATTCTAAACTTAGAGCAACTTCAGCATTGTGTAATTTGGCATCTTCCCACCTCTTAACATGGCAAAGTTTGCCAGGGTTTTATACCATTGCAGTTGGCCTGTAGCATAAAGGAATTCTAATGTTAAATGCCAGTAGTATTGATTTTAAGAGTTTAGAAGGAGGATCCCTGAGAACAAAGAAATCCCAATAATCCTGTAATCCCTGAATATCAACCAGTGTCAAAGGGCTAAACATGAAGGATTCCTGTTTTATCAGTGAATTTTCAAGAGGGATGAATGTGTATACCAAAAGAAAGAGAAATTTCTAGATAATAATAATTTAAAAAGTTCTGGAAATAAGAAAGTCCAGAAAACAAAAATCACTAGGCCAAGCACCGCAGAAAATTACCTTGGACATCTCTCATTGATTTAAAGTTTCTTATCTTGTCAGTATCTTCATGTTCAAGCTACACTGAAGAGTTCCTAGCTGGGAGTTTCATGTAGAACAGTTTCCCATGGCTTATGTTGTGCAATGAGAATGCTGGATCAAAGTTGAGGAAAAAAATTCAGTTGCTTTTGGTGATCTTCAGGCTCTACCCTTTAAATCCTTTTCTAGGATCATATAAAGAAATGCTCATTGAGTGCCCATACAAAACCAAGTTATGTCTGTTACATCTGCTTGTAAGGCATGAGGAAGGCCATTACGAACGCAATCGATGAAACTGTAATACTCCTGTTTCCAGACAGTCATATATGCTTTATACCAACAGGAGGATTTGAGGAGAGAAGTGGACTACAGCCTGAAATCCACTGTATTGTCCTTTTTTCCAGTAGCCAAGCATTCTCTTCCACAGAACTCGTTATGCAAAGTGGGTAAGCAATAGGATAAGAAATGTGTAATAAAACTTGGGATTGAAAGGTTCAGTTGGCAGAAAACTCATTAGTGATCAGCAGTTCTGGTGGTTTGATACTGAACCTGAAATGCCTTTTCTTCTTCTGTATATGTCAGGCTCTTTAGCAGTAGTTTTACAGAGCACTTTGATAGTTAAGGTATTGAATAATATCCCTATTTTTTCTTCCATGCTTTTAAGCACTGGAGGAAGAATGGAAAAGTCAATGCTGTAGGGGAATTAGGGACTAAGTTTACAACAGCACCTTCATTCCTTGGACTGAATCCAGAATGGCACTTCCTGAGTCTTTTGAGTTGCTGCACTTGGGGAAAAAAAAAATTATGTCATTGAGACTTACATTAAAAATAAATTCCACTGAAGTTCACCAGTAAACATATCTGTGTGAACACAAAAGTAAACCAGGCTATCTGCCCTTTTAACTCTTGGACACATCTCTGTCTAAGAAGAGAGTGCAAGAGAGAGCAGTTTGAATCAAGCACAAAGATTTAAATGACATCCTGTGAAAGGAAAACATTTAACAGCTTATTTTTCCGTCCTGAAAGATCTAAAATAAGCAAACTCCACAGTAAGCAAATAGACCAAATTACAACAGCATGCTGCTGATTCTTGTTGCTGCTGTTGATGCTTTCCTATTCCCCATGCTCAGCTCACATTTCTTCCAGTGGTTCCTCTCTGACTTTTCATACTGCTAATGAATGGAGATGGAAAGCAGGTATCAAAATACGTCCACCCAATATATCAGAGAGAAACGTATCAGGTATGTCTGTAGAGGAATGTGCTTCACAGATGGATGTTAGACCAACTTCAGCCTCAGAATGAGGTCTGGATATATCTTAATGGAATTTTAAAACAAGATCAATAGAATTCATCTGAAGCAATCTTATGTCTGACACTAAAATGTCCTTTCTTTGCCAATAGTAGCTGTCATTGCTCTTAAAACATAACATGGTAAGACCCAGAACTGTATCACGACACTATTGGGGATATCTCTTTAGTCATTAGTGTTTATAAGGTCAGTTCACTGCCAAGAGTATTAAGTGCTGCTTAGAACTTTAATTGCCCCGTAGGCCTTGCGTGGATATATTTTCATATAAGTGAAAATTATTAAATCTCTGTACTATAGCAGCTTCTGCTTAACTGGAAGACAAGAGGAAGAATATTAGTCAGTAGATGATGGGGAAAGAAGAAAAGATTTTAAATCTGCAGACCTTTTAATTGATGCTTCTTATTTTAAAACCCTTATGCTTAGGCTGTGACTTGGGGCACTGTGGTGACTGGCTATGGGCATTCAGTCACGACACTTCAAACTCGCTGTACAGAGCATCTGGAGGAAATGCTCTCTTGTGTAAGGTATTTGATGGCATAAAGCATTTCTATGAATCAGGGGAAAAAAAGGACAGAATAGGAGTGCTGGTGAAGTGGGAAAAGAGACAATGAAGCCAGCTGATGCTGTGATAGCACAGAATGAGCAGTTGTTCCATTTTAGGTTGGGATTTAGTGCCAAAGAGATGCTTTTTGCATGACGCTCTGTTGTTGAAATAATACTATCTGTGCATGATTTTGTCACTTTCTACTCCAGTCTGTAATGTTTAAACTCAAGCCAGTAATGCTGCGTTTCTGTTTAGACGGGTTTTGCATCCTGCGGCACACTCTCTGGCTTTAATCCTGCACTTTGATCTGCAGCACTGTAAGGGTCCATTGAAGAACAAGAGGCTTCGTAATTTATTTATACTATTTTATATCTTCATAGATGTTCTGCTTAACTTCTACCCCATCTCCTCTTCATTTCTTCCCTGCGTTGTGGAAATGTTAGTGCTTCAATAACTTTGTAGTAACTATGAAAACAGCTTTATAACATAGCTCTGTCAGAACTTTAGACTTTATTCTGACTGCAAATTAAGTGATTACTTCTTCCTAGCATCAAAATAATTCCTTTGTTTAGCAGGAAGCTGAAATACCATCTTGAAAGTGATAAGGAGTAATGCAGAAAGCACAGAAGGTGCCTACAGGCCTGCTAGGGTCCCTCTGTGTGTGCAACCCCTGGGATGCCACTCCTGAGCAGTCACAGAATGGTACTCTGAAGGAGCAGGGGCTGTGTAACACGAGCAGGGTGCCAGCAGCCAGACCAGGCAATGAGGGGTCTGCCCACACAGCACGTTCCTGTACTGCGGTGTTACCAAAAGATGCTTAAAGGGGATGCAGAATGATTTCAAAAACATCTTAAACATTTGTATGTTTCAATAATGCTGGTACATCAATAATAAAACAGGGACTTCTGTTTGCATAGCTGAGATTTGAGCAGGCTGTACTGTGTTACTCCATTAGCAATGTGCAATTTGTTTTGGTTTAACTTTGACTTCTTTTTCTTGTGAGGTTTACTTAAACCACAGTGTCACTGGAGCACAGCAGCTGTGCTGATTTATTTAGGGCTCTGAACGAGGTCGAACTGCTCAGAGACAGCTCCGAGCTGTTACTGATAGGAAGGCTACGCCTAAGTAACATACTCTTTGGGGTACTCTGTTTTTAGATGGACAAAATGTTTTCTCAGGCTAAAAAAAAAAAAAAAAAGCTTCTTCCCTGCTCAACAAGTAGCCGATTAGGATTAAACAGAAATCTTGCAAGATTTCACACGGGCTCAGAGTGCGTTCTAACCAACTTCATCCCGCCGTTTCGCAGCTTATTTCCTAGCTGACCGCAGCCCGCCGGGAGCTTCGATTTCCCGCCGGGACCTCGAACGGGCTCCA
>VXAV01005967.1:215990-232156 GCA_013399715.1 Alectura lathami | reverse complement strand
CCGGGGCTGCAGCCGTGCCCTGCCCCGCCGTGCCGTGCCCTGCTGCCGGCACTGCGGTGCTCCCGGCCGGGGCTGCCCGGTGAGGGGAGAGCTGTGGCCCGGGCTGTTCTGTGCGGGGGGCTGAGGTGCGAGGAGCCGGGGAAGAGCTGGGGAGGACGGGGCTGCGCCTAGGAATGAAGTAGCGAGGGAAACGTGGGGGACGATGACAACAGAAACCGAGACTTGCCATTTGCTGAAGAGTCTCTCTCGGAGTTGCTGACACTTTCGATGACATACTGCTGCTGCGTGACAGAGTTAGAGAAGGTGTAACGTGACACTTGGAGCTGAAGTTTCTGCCCCGGCAGAAGGTTCTGCTCAGATCCTCAAATTCCAGTCACAGATGCTTACAAGTCTGTGTTAACTTTTATTTGCATAGAAGTTTTGTAACTCAGTGCTCGAGGACCTTTCAGCAACCATCGCAGTTTTGTTGTCTCTGGTGTATGCTGATGCGTAAAAATGATGCCTAGTATGTGGTGTAGAAGCATGTGACGTTATTAGGTAGACCTTTGATGTCTGAGCTCTGTAGCAGCTCTTGCCCCTAGCTCATTGTTTAGGAGATTTGTGACATGCTTTCTGAAAGTGATTATGACCCAGCTCATTCATTATTCACTTGGGAGGACGAGTGTGTGGATTAAAAGTTAAGCTGATATTCTGATTTCTTTTTCCTAGGTTAGTAGTAATTTTTTAGTTAGTTGGACAAATAAGTTTAATATGCCAGTGCTGATCGTTTTACTGAACAGGAGTTTGGGAGATTTTCCTGTGGCTACATGGGAAGTCGAGTTTTGATAGTGTACATTAGCTTACATTTACTTCAGATATCTAGACAGCTGCAGACTGCAAGTTGTTCACAGAACTTGTGCATTTCAAGTAATACTGTGTATGGAAAAGGTTATTGGGTATACTGTAGTCTCTCCCAAAACATTTTAATTACAGATGAATGCTTACATTGTAATGTTCTAAAGGCTAGCATGTTATCAGTGATCGTATTGCTTAAATGTTTATCCAGTACTCTTCAAAGCTAACCATTTAAAAATAGGAACACAAAATCAATCCAGCTGGTCACTCTTATCACTTAGACTATTTTTACCGTAAGTTTTGTCTTTTTTATAAATACCTCAGTTCTCTCCAGGCCATGACTATAAGCCAGTTATTTACAGAGTGAAGCTGGTGTTGGAGTTGTAAACATCCAGAACAGGTTGTGCTGAAAACGTGGAAAGCATCAAAACTGAAGCATGGAGCATACTTAAGGGGCTGAGACAGGAGAGCTGATGGTGAAGAAGTTCTCCCAAGTGATGCCACATTCCCCACACACGTGCTTTAGTGGTTTCTGTGTTTCTTAAGGAAACCTTGGAGTCCGTTGGAGCTGCCACTGTAGGGCACCGTGTAGAAGTGCAAGTGCTCCCTGGAAAGAGGGGAGCTGTGAGCAAACTGAAGGATGACAGGTCAGGAGATGGGGCAGGGAGTGGGGCAGCATGTGTTAAGCCACTGCATTAGCAGAGAAACGTGTATGTGCCTGACTGCTGGGGAGCAGTGGGGAGTGAGAGGGATTCGGCATCCCAGCAGGCTTAGTCACGTTGGAAGTGTTGAGCTGTGAGTTGGTTGCTTTTGCTGGAACTGTCTGAGGGAGTGAGTATTGTGCATATTTGTCCCTGTGACGAGAGAACGTGGGATGGCTCGCTGAGTAATTAGAAAGGATTAAATAAGTAAACTGTAAGTAATTGTTTCAAGGAAAATGTGATTATTTTGTCATTAAAAAGACATCTGCTTGAACCTTCTGAACTTGAAAAATGCATGATCACTTGTGTTTGTGAATGCTATGCTTCCTCTGTTTTTACTTTCCATCCCTACTGCTGTGTATTAGCTGATGCCTAGGCAGGTCATACAGCCACTCGGGTCAACTCTTTGTACAACATCTTTATTCCTCTTTACTCCTATTTTAAGAAGCTTAGCTTCAGGAACATTTTTTTTTTTTTTTTAGAGTGTGGATGAAATTGAGGGTCTTCCAACATAGAAGGTGGAAACATCTAGGCAGAAAATGGAGTATTGTGTTTGCATGCAGGTGTGTAACTGTTACATGCTAATGTTGTCCTGGAAATGTGCAGCTTAGAAGCGTTACAGATATAAATAGTAGGAGTTCCTCATGTGTAGCTCTTGCAGGGACATGTTCTGCTGCAACTGGGTGCTGATAAGCTTGTACGACACCGCCTCCCCTCCCGTTTTTTCCCTCCTAGCCAAAGAGTAAAGTTCATTATTTGACAAGATGACAGGGCCCAGGTTAATACCTCTCAGATGACCTGTCTGAGTGGTAGAATGGGAACAAATCCTGCCTGTGAATCATCTCTCTCGGATTTCCTGCACCATGAGGGATTTCCCCCAGTGCAGCGAAGCCCACATAGCTGGCACCGCTGCCTGGCACGTGGACATGTCCCCAGCACCTTGTGCTTGTGGCAGGCCTGGGAACCAAGAACATGCAGTGGGTATGCGCTGTCTACCCAGGAGGTCAAAGCATTCTTAAAAACAGTATTAATAATAATACCTTATTGTTTGCTGAAGGCTTCAAAAGGAACTGGAGGGGCTACATGGGCATTCTGCGTATGAACTTCAATTCCTGGGTTATTGAAATGAAGGCGTGACAGTGGCATGTACCTAGACTGAATTAATGGGAATATGGTTACAATAGCAGGAATAAGTCATTGTGCTAACAATAGTGGTAACAGTAATATGGTAACAATAGCGGGAAAGAAGCTAGGGACGCAGCTAGGGCCTTCATCTTGCAGTTTAGTCAAACCTGTGGGATTATATGACCGGACAAAAGTAGTATTGATTGATTGTTCCACATCAGTTTTGGACATTTAAAGCTAAAAGTGCAGAAGAATTCTTAGTTTTGTGTTAGAATGGGGATAACAAATGCAAATGCAAATTTGAGTGTTCTAAGGTACATCCCTAAAACAAATGGCACTGGCAATGGGGTCTCTCTACGCAGACAGCAATCCTGAACAGTCTTTGTGCTCTGATTCTGTGATTTGCTTCTTTTGCAGTGAAAATAGGTACACTTCTGTGATTTATTTTGGCGAGCTCCATCTATCTTGGATGCTATCTCAGCTGAGACATACCTTTATCACCATGATTTTACTTTAAATCTGACCTAATCATGAAATGCTGCTAGTTGATGGCTGGTGGATTTTAAATGTCGTTAGTGCGGGAGTGGGAGGAAAAACAGTCTGTCAGTTTCTGAGATTTCTTCCTTTCCCTTCATCCTAATGGTGTAATCTCAAACCTACCGTGCTGTGTCCACCTCAGAGTTTATGGAGCATGCCTTACGCTGTGCATTGATGCTGCACGTGCTGCTTAGAGATGAAGCTGGGTTTTCCACTCTGCTGGAGCACAGCTACTTCTCATAAACCTCACAGCCAGTAATCAAGCAGTGCTAAAATGAGCACTAAAATGAGCAGGTAGGGAAAATGTTGTTTTCTTCTACTGTTACTGTTTTTTCTCTTGCAGCTTTTTGTTTTAGAAATGTGGCCACTCTCTTTTCAGATAGGCATGCAAAGATGCTGCCTTTTTTTAGAGGCATGATTTGTATCAAGTACAACTAGGTGAAGCTAAGTAATAGGACTTGCAGAAGCTTTTCTTAGTCTTCTCAGTAAGTGAAATTGTTAAACCTTTGCCCAGCCTTTTGTGTGAGAAGAGTACAATGCTAAGCTGTGAGAGCTCATGGCACTTTCTAGTTCTTGATGCAAGTATGTGCATTCCTGGGTATCTTGTGTAAGCACACTTCTGTGTCTGTGAGGGATTTCACAGGATTGCTGCTGACAAATAACTGCATTTCTGAAGGCTCTAAAAAGCTTTAGGGATGATTTTAACTAACTGCAGTATTTGGAGGCTTACAGAAACATCCCTTCAAAAATATTATTTTTAAGCTCATTTAGGTTCAATGTGTGTTACGCTTCTGCATGTTCTTCAAGGGTGTGTGTGTACACTTATTTTAGAAAAAATAAACCAAGACTTGCTGGTTTTGCTGTTGTAGCTAGAGTGATGGTAATAATCATCTCCCATTGATAGCCTGCATCCAGAATAGGAAGTCTGTCTAGAACCTCATGTTCAGCTCCTGCTTTTTTGAATGTGGTCAGTGATTCATTAAATCAAAATGCTTGGAACAAAGGAAAGCCATATGAAGTCAGACTCGTATACTATCAAGTTTAATATCCTTGTTTAATGTAAAAAGTGTGCTACAGCTGTTAGTAGAATGAATTACAAGAATCTCCAAGTAAGGTTGTTATTTGGAGATGTAGGCTGTCTTTCAAAGTTGCATAACAGTTTAATGTTTTGAATTTTGTTTAGTGACTAGGATGGGTATAACTGAATTCACTGTTATAAATATTCAATACCTGTTTTTTCTTTTTGCAGGGAGGAGGGGTGGAGGTGAAATTCCACCCTGGTTTTTAACCTGAGTGATATGCAGTACCAAGTTCCCTTTCATGCGTATAGCAGCCATTACTGTCTTTTATGCAGATGCATACATTTAAACAGATTTTTAATTTAAAATGTTGATATCTTACAGTGATCCTAGGGGGGTTGTGTTGAATTCTTATTTCATAGGAATTTGTCAGCTTGTTTGCCTAGTGTTAAAAGATTTTGTGTTTATGTCACCAAAAGTTTTTCTGATAACAAAATATTAATGCATTGCTGTATTTTTTTTCCTTTGTTGCATTTGAGACTTCAGTTAGGAAATAGCTAAACCATAAGTCATTTTCTCTCCTAGTCTTGTATTATAATCATTGTAAATCTGTCTCTCTAGCTCCTTAGTCATTTGTCTTTTTCTTTTGAAGTTTCATGTTGTGTCTTAGATGGCTATAACTCCTTACAAATATTTTGGGACTGCAATTGCCAGTGGAGTGAATGTGTACTTCGGTAAGATGCTCTAGTTAGCAAAGTAACCAAGAGGAATATAGTTCATTAATAAGGAAGACAAAAGGCACAGGAAAAACACCTTGCGACAACTGGAAAAAAAATAATAGTAGTTGGCAGATTTGGCTAGGCTGTAGCTTTCCCCAAGTATGTGTGATTTCTGTTTTTGTCATCCTTTTGTGTGACGTGTTGTCTTCCTAAAATTAGTTACTGAGGCAATAGATCCTCTGTATGAAATTCTGTATGTAACCTGATTGGGGTGGACTTCAATGAAAAATGATTGATTGTGGATCTTAATTATATTAATTATCTGATACTGCTGTCACTCTGAGCCCCATTGGAGGTGGGTTTTTTTTTTTTTTNCATTCTGTTCCTCATAGAAGAGGGCAGGGCTTTTTGCCCTGGGTAGGGGAAGATACTGGCAAAGAGCTTGGAGAAGCCTTGGAAGACACCCAAAGGCTACTGGGGAGCAGGGCACAGGGGTGTTCATGTCTAGTTCACAGAAGTTGCAGCCCCTATGTTACCCCTGTATGCTTGTGGCTGCGATGTGAAATACGTACTTCATTTCAAGAATCAGATGTTGTCTGTGTCATCCAGAGCAAAGTCCCTTACACCATAAAATTATTTCAGTTTTTGACTTTCCTTATCCAAGAATTGTGCTCAGTTTCCAGAGAGAACAGGAGTTATGCAGAGGGGGTTACTTCTTTGAACAGTGGTAGTGCTTGGCAACTTCCTCCGTTCTTTTCCTAATGAGATCTGTAGCACCCCAGCACTTGTAGCAAAAGTCAGAAGAAGCAAAACTAGTCTGTAGCTGTTCCTCAACTTTCTTCTACTGCAGAATTCAGCAGACTTGTGTATATTTGTGGTGGACTGCTCCAGCTGTCCAGTGTGTACTTGCTACATCTCAATATTTACAGCCAAGTAACAGCTTGTAGAGTTTGCAGTATTACTTCCTAATCCAACGTTGGTTTTGGCAGAGCTGTATTAGAATTCTAATACAAGTAAGAGCCATTCTCTCCTTTCCACATAGGTGGCTTAACATTCATTACCTCCAAGTATTCATATACGCAGTGAAGAAAGCTGGTGGTGGTGATTGTGTGAGATGTGCTGTCCACAGATGTTCAGATCTGTATTCCTGCTCGCTGATTGGAGTCCTGATTTTGTGGGATCCCTGCTCATGAAGCAGCTGAGGGCAGCTGGCAGGAGTTACCTTTTGAGGCCCCTTCTGGAGCCCAAAGCCAACCCAAGTGGACGATGCTGCAAACTTGTTCTTGTGCTCAAGGAGCTCATAAGCATCAAGACTGGGATCTGTGAACTTGGCTTCACACTTAATTGCACTTAAAAATGCTCTGAGTTGAGCTCCAGGAACTGCCTTGTGTAGGTGGTCTCACTTTGTGCTGTATACGTATTATAGAAACTTTAGGTTGGGAAAGAAAAAAATCTGAATAGTTTAAAACCTGAGGAAAGTCTAAACCAAAGAAAACTTTAGGGGGAGCATGCCTGAACAGCTGTGCTCTCAAGCAAATAAGAGTGGGTTTTGCCACAATCCTTGGATATCATTTTTGGTATGTTTTAAAAAAATAATTCAGTATTTCTTGGTAATCTTGCCTGTGGAACCCTGTGAATTCAACACAGACTGGTCCCTTTTCTCGACTGATAGGTCAAGCTATTGCAGGCAGTGACATCGAAATTGCCTCTGTGATCTGGAGACCGGAAGGACACCATGAAACCAGGTTTCACTTTCAGTCAAGAAAAGCATTTGTGTTTTGTATCCCTAAGAGGATAGTTTGTTATCTGGTAGAATACTGAGGACAAAATCAGTAAGCTTCTAGCTTGTGTTTCAGAGAGCACCACTCCTACTATTTCTCGTTAGAAGTAACATAGAAAAGGCAAATTCTGTAACAGAAGTCATTCTGGTTGTGTTATGTATATTTGTATCTGGCAGCAGTTCAACTAACAGAAATAAGCATTGCCTGTAAACATGATAGTGCCAAGACTCTTGGTAGAGACTGTGTGTGTCACTTTTATAGAACTGCTTATGGCTAGTTTGGCAGTGTAGTTAACTAAGGAAACTAAGAAGTGGACTTGAGGTAGCGCCTTACTGACGTTTGTCCTTTGCTTAGGGACAGATGTTTCCAAATTAAAGCAGAGCCTGTGACTTCCTCTTCACTCCACCCTCCCAGCAAATCTTGCAGACCTGGCAGAATGCTGCTATGGTACAAACATGGCCACTTACTTCATGTTTCATCTTATTCACATATGTCAAGGCACTCTCGTTAAGATTTCAACATTGCTTTGTGGTAAGTAATATATATATGTATATATATTTAATTGCCTTTATATCTTCAAAATAGAAAAATTCTGTGGTTTGGAAGAAGTGAGACAATCCTGCTAGTAATCAGCGGGCTCTTACTGTTGAGTCACACAGTAGGTTCAGTAAAGATGGAGAAGTGCTTTTTTTGGGAAGGAAGATAGTGATGGAGAACTATTTTGTCTTTCCATTTAGGTGTGTTTCTGGCTGGTTAGAGAAGAGCAAAGCACCAGTTTCATTTTAAAACACTAAGCACTCTGACATATGGGCCACAAGGCACAGCTTTTAGGAGAACATTAACAGCCACTAAATATTCTGTTGACATGACTGAGCATCATACCAATGCGGGGATCAGGCCTAGCCTGCGTGTGTTCCCAAAAGGCAGTCCTGCTTGACCAGCTTCATCTCCTTCTATGACCAGATGACCTGCCTGGTGGATGAGGGAAAGGCTATGGATGTAGTCTACATAGACTTCAGTAAAGCCTTTGACTCTGTCTCCCACAGCATTCTCCCGGAGAAGCTGGCAGCCCATGGACTGGACAGGTGTACTCTTTGATGAGTAACAAACAGGCTGGATGGCTGGGCCCAGGGAGTGGTGGTGAATGGAGTTGAATCCAGCTGACGATCTGTTATGAGCGGTGTTCCCCAAGGGTCAGTGGTGGGGCCAGTCCTCTTTAATATCTTTATTCCTGATCTGGATGAAGGCTTTAGTGCACCCTCAGTAAATTTGCAGATGACACCAAGTTGGGAGGAAGTGTTGATCTGCCAGAGGGAAGGAAGGCTCTACAGAGGGATCTGGACAGGATAGATAAGTGGGCTGAGGCTATCTGTACGAGATTCAACAAGACCAAGTGTCGGGTGCTGCACTTTGGTCACAATAACCCCATGCAACGCTACAAGCTTGGGGCAGAGCGGCTGGAAGGCTGTGCGGAGAAAAAGGACCTGGGGGTGCTAGTTGACAGCCGACTGAACATGAGCCAGCTATGTGCCCAGGTGGCCAAGAAGGCCAGTGGCATCCTAGCCTGCATTAGAAACGGTGTGGCCAGAAGGAGTAGGGAGGTGATGGTCCCCCTGTACTCGGCACTGGTGCAGCCAAACCTTGAGTCCTGTGTTCAGGTTTGGGCTCCTCACTACAAGAAGGACATTGAAGCCCTGGAGCGTGCCCAAAGACGGGCAATGAAGCTGGTGAAGGGCCTGGAGCACAAGGCTTATGGGGAGCGGCTGAGGGAACTGGGGCTGTTCAGTTTGGAGAAGAGGAGGCTCAGGGGAGACCTTACTGCTCTCCAGAGCTACCTGAAAGGAGGCTGTGTTGAGGTGGGGCTCGGCCTCTTCTCCCAGGTAACAGTGATAGGACAAGAGGTAATGGCCTCAAGCTGTGCCAGGGGAGGTTCAGGTTGGATGTTAGGAAAAAATTATTCTCTGCGAGAGATGTCAGGCATTAGAACAGGCTGCCCAGGGAGGTGGTGGAGTCTCTTTCCCTGGAGGTGTTCAAGAAACATGTAGACATGGCACTTAGGGACATGATTTAGTGGGCATGGTGGTGTTAGGTTGACAGTTGGACTTGGATGATCTTAGAGGACTTTTCCAACCCTAATGATTCTATGATGACTGCTGGCTTGTCTCCTTAAAGTTTCATGGCCTTTCACAAAGGTTTTTTGTAAACTGTCAGGCAGCAGAAGCCCAGAAGTTGGGCTCAAAATCAAATTGTCTGGAGGTCTCCTTGCTTGCTTGCTGGGGTGCCTACTTGCTGGTGCTGAGTCTGGGACTTCTGTCTTGTGTTCCCAGGTGTACCTGTGACATAAGAATGTACATGACATGAGACTGAGATCAGGCTGTCTCCAGAATAGAAAATTGGGTTATAAAGTGGTGCCTCTGCAGGTACAAATCCTTCCAGGGCCATGACAGTCAAAAATAGTAAATGCAGCCTGTACAACAAAAGGGGTGGGAAGTGATCAGAGGAAAAAGAGCTCTAACTGAGTAAGAAAAGATCAAAGTGAAGTGTTTATCCCTGAGCTGTGGAAAACGATTGGGATCTTCAAGATTAATGAGATCCCTGCTTCTTTCCTTCTCCAGGTGACTGGTTAAATCATGAAAAACAAATGAAAGCACAAAAAGTAAAGACTTGTAGAGGAGTTCTGAGTATTTTCTTTCTCCAGGTAACTGGAGATACTGATAAGGCAGTAAAAAGTGCATTGAACTGTGATCCTACAGCAGGAAGTAGGTCAGGGAGTGGGGGAAGGATTTTCAGAGACCAAGACAAAATTCTTCAAAGCAGACGAGAATTAGGCTACTTTATTGCATGAGGTAGAACTAAAGAGTTAGGCAAACTTTCAACTGAACAGTCGTGATTAATCTGGATTAATAGCATAAAAAAGCTCTTTGTAGTAATGAAACTCTTTGAATATTTTAGCATAGCAGTTTCAGAAAATTAATGAAATTTTCAAATCCTCATCTCTTATGACAGATGGATGATTTGTGTTTTTCTCTTGAACCTTTAAGTAGCTGTTTTACTCCAAGATTAGTGGGTTTGTGGTATTTATTTTGAGTATTGAAGTAGCGTAAGGGTAGAAGAAATGTGGCCTTCATGCTGTTTCAGCAGTATCCAATGTGGGCAACCTTGCTGCTCATTGCGCTGCACAGCAAGTCCCGTAGTGTTAACAGAGGATGATCTGGAGAGCGACATTATTGTCAGAGTCCTCGTGCACAGCACGAGGAGCAGTCTGTCCCTCTTCTCCTCCAGTTTGCTCCAGGAGAATGCTGTCCATTAGCCATGGGCACATGTCTTCCTGCAGGAAGACAGAGCCAATGAGCCCCGATTCCCAAAGCTTTTCTTCCTGCCCCACTGACACCCAGTGTCAGCATCTAGCTGGTTTGTCCCCAAACCATTTCGTGGAAACAGCTCAGCATGTTCATACACAGCTTGCTTTGCTTCTTCTCCTCTGTGTCTCCAAATCAAGTCCAGGAGAGTCTCTGAAGACTGGTGTGTGAGCATGTTCCTGCTGCATGGCCATCTGGGGATTTGAGCTGGAAAATCTGTCAGTAGGCACTGGCAGGGGCAGTGGGGGGAGATGTTCATAAGGTCCCAGGCTCATCATGTTCTTTTTGTAGTGAGAGGGCAACCATAGCAACATGCACCTGGCTACAGCCACTCTTCTGGCTCTTCCAGTACCTCTGAGATGGGATTTTTGGCTGGACTTTTTCTTTCCTTTTTATTTATGCCCTTACCATCCAAGGCCCTGCCAAATTACAGGACCTACTTGACAACCTCCTTCTGAGCATAAAAAGTGGAAAGTGCCACTATGTGCTTACAGGCTGTTGGCAGCAGGGCAGCTTGTAGGCTTTCTCATCTCAAATGATCACGGAGGAGGTATTTTTTTTATTTTATTAAGTATTATTATTATTATTATTGTTAATGTTTCAGTTGACTTTTCTCCTATGTGTTATCCAGGTGCTTATTGAGCACATGGAAGCTTTTAGCATCAATACCTTTCTGTATTAAGAAGTTCAGTTTTGAGTGGGTGTTCTATTTTTATATGTATATAAAATAAACAACAGAACTGAAAAAAATGTTCGTTTTGTTTCTCTGGAGCTGACACCTGTTAGTTACGTATGAATCTTCCCTTGTCCTTATGTCAATGCAGGGAACAATTCTATCCATACGACTTGTGATTTTATTGAGTTTCCTTCTCAGCTGTTCTTTTCCAAGCTAACAGTCCTTCACTTATGTAACCTGTTTCTGGCAATGAAGCTGTTCCTCATCTTTGATCATCTGACTTCATACCTTTGTTGGTTCTCCTTAAGACTGAAGAACAAGGAGGGAGGAGAGCCAGGAGTGCCCACAGTTTTCCGGATGTGGGACACCACAGTTGTGTGTAGGGACACAGCAATGCTTTTGTCTCTTCCCTAATAATTCTACTGACTTCAAAGTCTCTTGATTGGAGAGTATTTTGTAGCATGTTCAACATGAACATGATTAAATTGCCTCTTTTAAAGAACTGTTGTATTTATATTGAAGAATTGGATGGAAGAAGACATTTCATAGTTATTTATTTCCTCAAAATTCTCATGAAAGCTTTTTGTAGAGGCCTGTTTCAAGATGATGTGTGATTACTTAACCTATGTGTTCATTATGCTTTGAATGTGTTTTTCTGCCTGCCACATGTGCACAGTGAGATTTAGTGGGACTTGCTATGTTATGAGTTATAAACCATGAGCTGTATATTTATATTTAATGTCCCTAGTGAATTTTTTTTTTTTTCTTTTTAAATTTAAAAGAAATGAGGTGTTCTCAAAGTAATCTGTGAAATATGCCAACAATCTTGTAAGGGCTGTTTATACCTGTTAACAATAAGATGTTACTGTCAGGCAAGATTTGTGAGAGCTTGATTATGTGTGCTAACTAGGTGCATCTAATTAAGCAAATTCATCATGAAACTACCCATGCTTGCGAAGTTTTAGATACATGCCAAGTCTAGCCTAATATATGAAATGCCTAAGAATATATGAAATGAAAAGTGGGGCAGACTTATGGTCTGTCTAGACAAGTGTTCTGCCTCTGACAGTCTCAACAGAATGTGCTATTTGGGGAGAACATTTGGGCTTAGTCACTTTCTACAGGTGACTCCCTCCTGCCCGACAACATTCCCAGTGGTTGGACAGCAAATGTTAGAGGATTAATTCCTGCCCCTTCCCCTTAGTATCTGTTTATGTACCTCTTGTCTATGGATTTGTCTAGGACCATGTCGAAGACGCCACAAACAGTTAGTAGAATGTTAACTGCAGAATTTTTCCATACTTTTTTGTTCCTTGGAATGTTGTGTGTTTCACTGGCACGAGTTACTTTCAGAGGTGAAATAATAAAATTTACTGTTTGATTGGAGATCCATGTCCTCAATTTTCAAAGACTAAAGAAGAAACATAAAAGTACTTCTGATAATACTGGACTACATTGCTAATTTAACCAGCCAGCTGTTCTTCCTGCAGAGGGTGGCCCAGGATCAACTGTTAAGCTCCAATTCAGTTTTTTGTGATTAGTTAGTGCTGAGGTTGCATTCTGTGTAGTGAGAGGGAGATCTGGTTAATGACAGACACTTGTAAAAGCTTAATTACTGCAAAAATACCGTGCAGCTCCTGAGCAGCTAAAATTACGCTGACAGTTTGTACAGCCATCCCTTGGTCGGTTGTTGTTTTTGTTAGTGTTGAATGTAGGCAGTTACCCCAATGCTTTCTATGGAAGTGCTGTAGCTGAAATGAATGTGATGTATATTAAACTAAGGAAGGATGTATAAGCAAGTATTGCTCACCACCTGCTTTGGGGCTGGTCTGTCAGTGACATGAGTTCAGTGTCTGGAAACCTTTTTCTTGCTACACTGAAGATTTATGATTCCCATTTTGCTGTCATTCCACATAAATAATGTGCCACCTTACAGCCAAGATGGACACTACAACTGTAAATGTGGTGTATGGAAATATACACTAGTTTGCTTTTCCAATAAAAATCACGCATTCAGAAGTTACAAAATGCTAGAATACAAATCACCTTTTTTGGCGATGTTGCATTAACACTCTTAGGAGGTGTGTAACTTACAGCAACGTTAAAGAGACCACCAAAAATGCTCACAGTTATATCATCCACATCCATAGTGCTTCCAGTGGGCACAGGCATGTGTGCCCAGCTTCCAGGAGTGCTGGGCTCTCTGCCCTTCACTGGTGCCCTCTCTGCTGCCGTCCCACATCCCAACTGGTTCAATCCTCCATGCTCAGCCTAGTCCTGTCTGGCAGAACAGGGCCTGGGATTAGGAGGCTTTAAGTAACACCGGCATCACTACTTGTGCATCCCTTGCTGCAGCACCCACTAGCTATGCTGATTTGGGAGCTGTGAATTCATAAGGAAATGGGTCCAGCTGGAGAGATGGAAGCCCATGTCTTAAGAACTTCTGTGTGTTCTCCCCACACAGGTATACTTTCAAGGCAGCACTGGGTAAATCCTACAACAGCTGAGAGGGACAGCAAGTTGTAGCTGCAGGCTTCTGTCTTTCACCTACATTGCTGAGCAGCTCCTGTGTGAATAAATCTTGTTCCAGCTCCATGCTGCTTCCTTGAATACTCGTTTCCCTTCTTCAGACCATGGTTTAACCTGATCTCTGTCCTCTTTGTCCCTGACTGCATCTATCCCTCTAACCTCTCTAACTTGCATGAAAAAAGGCAATTAATGCTGACTAAGCTGCACCGGGCTGATGCAGCTTTTCTGTCTGTGCATAACAAACTCAGTCCCAACCCAGGTCCCTGCTCAGTGTCCCGATCTCCGTCTCTAGCTTCAAACTACAGCACTTTCTTCCTGCTTCTCTGGCTCTTTTCTCTGAGATCCAGTTACAAACTCTAGCTCCATTCCCTTTCCAGTTGTCCTTCCTCTTAGGGCATACCGAGCCTTTTTCTGCCTTCCATCTCCCTATGCTCAGATTCCTTCCATTTAGCTCACTGCTCTGGTATCACTGAGAGCTCAAGAGAGGAAAACTCTCACTACTGTCACCTCATAACCTGCAGCAGGCTGGAGCTCTACCCACCCAGGAAGACTTCTTCAGAAGCTTCAGGATTCAGACTAATCCTTGATTCAACCTTTCTGCTTTTAGCAGAGAGATCTGCCAAAGGCTCTATTGGAAACTCATGAGCTGCAATGGTTGGGAAACATTTGTTGGGCAAATTTTGGTGAAGATAATAATGTATGCCCCTGAGGCACTCTCTGTTTATTTCTCTTCCCTATCACTCTAGATCATGCTTCCCTGCCAGTTTAAGGTGCTACAAATCTGCAGAGAGCAGGCTGAACAGTTTTAGTGCAGACAAAAAACAGACTTTAGGACAGTTCCCCGGTGGGAAAAAAAGGCAAGCTTCAGGTTAGTGTCTGTCAAAATCTTTGAATAAACAACTAGAGACAAAGTCTTATAAGTGGAAGAAGAGGACTGGTTTCAGCTGAAGTTAGCAGCTTAAACCTGTGTTGTTTGGTGCTGCTAGCCAAAGCAGCATTCCTGTCACCCACCTGCTTATTTGACCCTTCTGGAGAGCCAGCTATAGATATGTTGGGCTGCTTTTGCAGCCTGGTTTACCTCTGTGCTTCACATGAGCGCAGGGCACAAGGACTTGGGGGTACAGGAATAAGGGTCTGGGAGCTGATGGAGCTTTTCCCAGCCTAGACGTTAAGTAACTGCACGCCCTTATAACTAGAAGACAGAGGAAGGCACCTACGAGGAATACAGAGCACTACCTCATTGGCCACAGTTTCAAGTTTTTTTTTCTAATTTTCAAGTTTCAGAAGTTATCACTATGAAGTTGGCATACTGATTGGGGAGCATTAAATGAGGTAGCTTTGTGCACGTACGTGCATATATCTCATGGAATCAGAGCAAATCTTTTCAACTGCATTCTGTATTTCCCATGTCCTCTTTGCTGAAATTGCTGAGGTTAGATGCAGTGCTGAAGTTTTGCTTGCTGTTTAAATCCTATCAGCTGGTGCTGAGTTATAAATAGCAAGTGGCTGAAGGAGGGGATGACAGGGGTAAAGAAAACAGCAGCAGAGCAGAGAGGAGGAAAGAGAAAGGAAACGGCTGTGCAATTATTCCCACAGCTGCACCAATATGTAGCTAGAAACTCAGGTTAATATGGACACTCTACAGATATTCTATGCTGAGAGTCTAAAGAGTATTTACAAATAAATAAATAAACCATGCCTTAGATCAATACATCTGATACCTAACACCAACGGTTGTCCTCATTCCTGTTCAGTGCTAACACAGTGGTATTAAAGAGGAGAGAATTTTAGTATGGAATTTCCTGAAGTCATATACTTCTATTTTAATGTATTGTCCTGTATCCAGATGGTGTTGCTTAATTTAGATCTAACAGTAGAATATAACGCTGCTTTTCCCACCCTTACGTGTATAGACGCACAGAAACAAGCACACATATACAGTATACACATTTTGTATATATATACACAGATTCTTTTAGATGTGTATTATTTTCAGTTTATCTATCATGTACTTAAAACTGCCACCTAACAATACTGCTATAGGTGGAGTAAAATTACTTTTTTCATGAAATAATTTTATTTTTGTTAGTATTTTATAAATGTCAAGTTTTATAGTCTGTATAAGCTTATGGTAACATGCTGTTGAAATCTAGCTCTAGCAGAGCACAGCAAATGTGCGTTATCTGGAAGGGAACAGTTTGCGTTTACAGCAGACATATCTTCATGCCAAGACTGTTGTTTTATGCACAGAAGCTTTTTGAATTATTAGTTGCCTGACTCACACTCGAATCACAGTGTCCACTCTATCTGATGGGAGTGACTAGTAGACTGAGTTGAGCTGACTTTGGATCCTCTCACTTAAATATTGTCTTATCGCTTTGTTGTATAAATGTTGATAGAGATAAGCACGAGGCAGAAGTGATCAAGTTAATAACCTTCCTTGTATTAATGTGATATGTTCAAACAGTTTCCTAGGTCTTTATCTCCTGATCTGCACAGACTGGAATTTGTGAATGATCACAGCTTGTTCCATAGTTCCTTCCATAATTAGATGTGACTGTTCACACGCGTACCCCTAAATACAGTTGGAGTTCTTTGTGGTGGTGCCAGTGAATCAATTGCCTACACTCTGATAACTTAGATGTTTTCTCTTTTACTCCTGTTCTTACCCTTCTGACCCTATCTTCATCCTTTCTTCATCCTTCCCTAATGTTTTTTGTTTGTTTGTTTGTTTTTTTAACTGAGTAGAGCAATGAGACTTGTTTCACCTCTCTCAGGCTTACTTACTTCATCTAAGTCAAAAGTGATTCACAGTGATCCACTTTGTTTCTCGTATTTTCTCCAAACTGTGAAGTGTAACAGAATGCATTTTCCTGCTTTAAATAC
>VXAV01005967.1:149751-164443 GCA_013399715.1 Alectura lathami | reverse complement strand
AAAAAAAAAAAAGACTTGTACTTTGTCTCCATTATACACCAGAAAGTATTTAGCATTGTTATTGTAAGGTTACTTTAGGTCAAGTTCTTGTTTTAATAGAATTAAAAAAATAAAAATAAAAAAGGAAAAGGAAGAGTTCAGGGACAACCACAGATACTATCTTTGTATAACTTCTATTCTTCAGTCAAGGAAAAATTCTCCTGCTTTTTAGGTACTTGTGCTTTAAAATAAGTTCAACAAAAATAAGGCATTAATCTAAAAGAGGCTATTTATGCTTCTTTTCCTGTAAGGTTATCATAAGCATGTAGGCTCTGATCTTACTGTAGATGTAATATGAAGTATAGATGTAACACTACTGAACTCGGAGAGTGGCTGTGGGAGTTGGCAGCCTGAAGGAAGCACAAATGCAGCTACAACCAGGCAATACTTTAAAAATATTCTTGAGCATCTCTTGCAATAGAACTATTTATCTTCAATAATGTCATTGTTTTTTTGTGAAGAGTAGGCCAATTAAAAGTGGTTGCAAAACCACAGAAGTTAACACGTATATTCATGGAAATATCCTATTCAGAAATGGTGGTATAAAAAACATGGATTTATATTCCAGGTTAATATAAATGATCATGTTTTATTAATCCCCGCTTTTTTATTTATTTAGTTGTTACAGACCACCATGTACAGTCCGAACGAAACGCTGCGACACTGGATTATATTTCAGTGAAGAAGTCTGCCGCTGTGTACCCACATACTGGAGAAGACCACTCATGAATTAGTGAAGAGGGCACTACTTGCTATTTTGGTGTACATTTTTCCACTAGAACAAAAGAACGACAGAAACTTTGCAAATACTTGGAATTAAATGTTCACCAGAGACCCTGTGGGGCTTCCAGAGACAGACACGTTGTGCTTTTCTCAAGATGTGGAAAGCAAATGTAGAAAATAACTGGGGTTCACGTTTTGCAAAGAACTCAGTAAGGACTTATTTTCTGCCAATGACCAAACAGCCTAGGTTCTCCTTCTTGTGATTTTTTTAAAGAGATAATGACTATATAATTTATTTCCACTAAAACCATTGTGCAGCATTTCTGTTTATAGCAGTAACAATTGTTAAAGCTCACTGTGATCAATATTTTTATATCATGCAAAGTATGTTTAAAATAAAATGGAAATTGTATTATATGATGGTGAGAATGTTTGGTCCATCTGCCTATAGAAAGGAACTACAATGCAGCAACAGTACTAGAGTCCTATAAAAGCGGAGAAGGAGATTAAGAGAAAGCACTTTTATAAAAGGAAAACTGCAGATGATTTCTTGGATCTGTTGTATATATCATTTGAAATATAGAGAGTTATATTTAGTGTTTCGTAATCCAGTGATATATCTGTCTTTAGGATGAAACCAGCAAAGCAAGTACAGTTAATAACTAATGAAAACATTGCAGATCCTGCACCTTGCCCAAGGGTAAGATAAGAACAGCAGCAACTAGTCGCGTTCCAAAACGTACACCCTTTATTTAACTTCTTGTTAGCATTCCTAAAGGGTAGCACAAAATAATGATCTATTGGAAGTTGTTACTATGAAAGTGCAAATGCCAACTGTGCTGTTTATATAATGTTACAGGAGGCTGTATGCTACTAAATAATTCAGATTTGCTTCGATGCAGTTTTACTCTTTCATACAGTCAGTCAGTTATCTGTGCACAAGAACTCTTTGAAGGAAAATAACATTTTACACAGTACTAGGGATATGAAAGGACTTCCACCAGTCCAGTATGGATTGACATCTTGTCTACATAAGAAATTGTCAGGACTTCTCTTTGTTAGAGAGAATGCAAAATCAAGCATCTACAACTCTGAAAAAGAGGTAAGATTTTTAAATTGCATGGAAAAAGCAATACATATAGAACAATCTATCCAAAATTAAAGTATTTCAGAAGTTGGAAGGAAGTTATTAAATTATGCAAATTTTATTGTGGGTAGAAATGGAACAAGCAAAGCAAGATTTTTGTAATAGTGGGAAGATCTAGTAAAATAGTTTTAGGTGTCATTATTCTTAAGTGCTGGTTCTGAGCAGGTCCTCTTAGAAGAGCTATTAATAAGATAGAATTATCTCCAGTTATTTCCTAGCAAGTTGGAGGTGAGGTTTCCTTTTCTAGATTTTTGCATTCTTAGATATCTCAGCTCCTTAAACTGAGTGGAGGCTAATTTTAATTATTAGTCCTGTTTCAACCACAACAGGGATAACTTAAGTAGTCAGGATAAGAAGCAGTCTCAGAGTTCACAAATTTCGTTGTACATCCAGTGCCCACCCTGCTCTTCCTAAAAGGCCAGCTGTTTGTTAATCACATAGCATGAAGTTTAGCCATACAAATACTGAGGAATCTCTTGCCCGAGCAACTAAATACCGGTAGAACTCCAGCTAAATTCAGACAACTAAATACAACTTCATGCTAATACAATCACACACAACTTCCCCTCAGTTAGATTATTTGTCATGCAAACCATCAGTGCCTAAATTGACAACTACCATCTAATAGCAGTTGATTGCATTTTCTGGTAACTAAGCACTCCAATTCTGCTTTACACTAAAATAGCTTTTTTTAAAAAAATACATTGTACACAGGAACAAAATATATTACAACTATTATCGTTAGTATAGGCCACAGATTTCCCAGTCTACAAGATAAAATGTGATTCTGTTTACCTCAGTACTGTCACAAAATCAGTCATCTGTAATTAAGCAAGTGTTTATTTTTTGAAAAAATAATTTAGTGGCAGCATAGCAGGTGTCCTTCCCTGCATCAGGCATAAAGAGTAGCTGATAGATTTATAGCATTTTCAGTTTGAGGTGTTAGTTCTTTTTAATCTCCTTGCAATTTTCATCTTCAATTCTTAATTTCTTATTCATTGAATATATATAAAAACTAGGAATATGCACCCTAAAATAATAGCTAAAATACAGGTTACAATCCTATATACAACTTATTTTGTGCTAACTCTGCAGTAAAAACCTTATCTTGCCATTTGTGTAAAAACTATGTACCATCTAGAAAAAACAGGAAGAATTAAAAAAAAGAGACTGCAGTGAATTACGTTTAATAGTAAACAGATTTATGCTAGCATTTCATCAGAAATTTACAGCAGTTCCTGTACTCTCTCAATTATTATACTGTATGGAGACCATAAATTATGCAAAGCAGTCCTTCTCTTCCTTTATTAACAGAAGGACACACGATTTACAGCATGAACGCTGTTAGGCTGCTGACACATTTGTTTAATACACGTTGAAAAAGTTGATAGTAAATCAGTTCTCTTAGATCCATTTAAAAGAGCAGCATGAAATCTTGCATATGTACTGAATCATTTTGAAAGGCTTAGTGTTAGCATTGGTTTTGATATTCTCTTTTTCAGTCTTCAGATCTCATTGATAACTCTCATGTCCTTGAATTTGAGCATCATTCTCATTCTGGAATGCTAACTAGCTATCACATCTATGCCAAAAGCTAGGAATCAAATAATTTGTGCAGCCAGTTAGCTCACCAGCAGGTTAGTCTGAGTAATAGAATATATTCTTTTAAATATATATTGCATTATGTGGAGACACAAAATGTTGCACTCAAATAGAAAAGTTTCAAGGCAATCAACTCAGAATTCTCAACTACTGTAATTTAGTCAATATAGTCATAATTTATAATATCACAGGATTATTACTTCATTGAAAAAAGTGAAAATTATACTTGATAATTTATTTCATAAACTACTTTTATTCTCTTTTCCTGTTTCAGATAAAGCTTGAAAAGATCTTGAAAGAATACAGGACAACCTTCTGACTCAGTGATGAAATGCTAAGATCAAGTAGACCAGGTATTTATTTATTTATTGAAGTGTAATAAATATGAACAAAGGACTAAGAAAATTAGGCCAGTTTCATACATGCTAAAGACTCTAACAACACTAGAGTTATTAAAAGGCCCTGGGATAGATCAAAACACTATTATACAATAACATGTCCAGACTCATCTGTATTTTCACATCCAAATATTGTAATGAAATCTGAACAGTGACAAGCACCAAATTTACAATAGCATAGTTTCTAACATTATAGATAAATTATCATTATAAAAATGTAAATTTTATCTATAGTCTGCAGCTATGAATCAGGAAAGTACCTTATCTTCGGAATGCATTGGATCACAAAAAATAGCACCTTCCAGAAAAAAACATCTTCATACACAGTGCATTGCTCTTTCACATGTGCATTGCCATTTGTTGGCAAACCAGTATGGAAATCTCTGAAAACTGTGTATTACTATTTATTCTTTTTTCTACTCAGCAAAACACTGTCATGATAATCACATTGCACATCTTCAGACATTTTTCCTGGGTTAGGGGTCTGAATCTGTTAGTGACAGACACTGACCTTTCAAGGGAGTTTCAGCAAACTGTATCCATTCTCTTCATTTGTATCAGCCAAATGTGGTCATTGAACTCTTCCCCTTTGCCCCCTTTCTCAACTTAAATTAATTCTCTTAGATTTCTGGACCATATCTCAGTCTCCCCATAAGAAAATCTGAACTTCGCTTTCAGCCTTTCTCACATATCAGAGTTAACTCTAACCCTTCCATTTGACTTTTATATCTTATCTCCCCCTAAAAACATAATTGTTTTCCTCTGTACTATCATTAAGACCTCTTTCAGTATTTCAGATAATCATCCAAACAAGGAGATTAAACTGTTTTGTTGTTGTTGTTGTTGTTTGTTGGTTTTTGTTTTTTAAGGCTAGATAGTATTTGTAAGCTCAGGCTGCCTGCATAAGGTGAACATGCTTTTCAACAGCCCTGTCCGCAACTGGCAGTTGGGTGCAAAGAGTTGCTGAGTCACAGAACACTTTAGGTTCAGCTTGTTCCATGGGTTAACATCAAGGTATATACAAGCTCTGTTGGGTTCAGTTGCTCCAATCNCTTTCAGAAAAAATAATAATAATAATAATAATAATAAATCTAAGTATATGAATGGGCATGTTGCCTGGAAGCCATCTGGAATTAAACTCAATTAACATAAAGATAAGATTAAAGAAGCAAATGCTGAAATATTTTTCTGATTTAAAAAAAAAAAAAAATCGAATCAGCTACATCCATTAGAAAAGTAGTACTAACATTTGCTTTCATTTCCAACCTATGAAAATAATATATACACTCTATGTAGAGATTAAACATTTATTAAAGTTAATTTCCAAAACTAAGAGAATGAGTTTTTAAACACGTATTAGGTACGTATTGTTGTCATCTCTGGAGGACTGACTGACAGCCCTTTCATATTTATTTACATTGCTGTAGATATGTATATATAATTAGTATTTTATTATTTTGTAAGATTAATAAATCAGTAGTAGGTTATGCTTTAGTGAATCAAAACATTAAAAGTTCATCTGTTCATGCAGTACATTACTGCATTAGATTTTTGTTTTGTTAAGTTTACAAGCATTCAGATTTTACTGATCTCTACAGCCACGAGCCTCTGGCTATAGAAGATCTATCAGTAAACGTTTCCCATTATTTTATTATTTACTGGTCATTGTTCTTTAAAACATATAAAAAGCCCATTAATACCTAGCACGTTAATAAAAGTTTCTCAACCCGTGGTTCCATTATTCACTGTCACCAGCCAGGATCCTGCACTACACTGCACATGGGTTCTTAAGTCAGCATCCTCTCTCTGAGTGATTTCACTCTGGGGGTGAGGCTACAGCCAGCAGTGCTTCCAAGATGCTTCCAGTGCTTCCATCTGCGTTAGACAGGGGGAGTTCTCAAAAGCCCAGGAAGAGGAATGAATACTCAGGAAACAGGAAATAATAAGAATAGAATCTATTGACCTCTGAGAAGACCGTCAAGAAGAACTTAGCTAAAAGCAAGTCAAAACCATTACATCTGCAGGAGACAGCTTGTTGCTGACATCACTGACTCTTTCCTCTGATTTAAAAGGTATCATTCATTTTAATGGCATGACTGTGATCAGTCTTCACAGTAGCAAGGCCTGGTAAATGTCTTCAAGCGCTCCTGTTCTTTCCAAGTTGTACCAACAGTGGTGATTGCTCAAGGAGGGAAGAGTTACATATAATCACAAATACAGTATCATTCTACGTGAAAACTCTTGTTACCAAATAGTTAGCTATAGCTTTTAGAACAGTGCATATTGAGAAAACATCATCCACAACTTTTGCTATTGCTTTACACAAAGTGAAGCATACAGATTCTAGTAGAAATCTTGTTAGATTTTTAAGAGAGTTGAACAACACTGCTAAGCTCAAAGAGTGCTTCATGGAAAAGGACTGAAAAAAATAAAAGGAAATTAAACATCCCACTATTAATGTAGTGTTAATTAAGATTAAGTGCATTCAAAATGATGCCTACTGACAGCAAAACTGTTGTACAGAAGGGTCAAGAGGTTTTGAAACAGAGACTTTAGACCACGTTGTGGTCTTTTAAGTATATATTTCCTGCAGTGGGTATTCGTGACATAGCCAAATGCCATACAACTTGTTAAATCTAATGAATACTCACGAGTCAGCACTTAAACTTTCATAGTTGAATCACTGAAGAATAAGGAAAAACAAAGGATGCACAAAGGAAAGATATATGAAAGATTAGATACACAATTGACTTCATAATCACTGTCGGAGAGTTACCTGAATCCCAAAAGTGACTCTAAAAGTCCTTATTTACCACAAATTCACAGGAGGCAAGCTTCCCAAGTAAGTTTCCTCAGCCTAATGATGCACAAAACAGAAAGTCCTGGATTCCAGTATGTACATCATTGACTATCGTGCTTGCAACCTGCCAGTCAGTGTTTGAGAGGGCACTAATCTGTCCTGGATATTATCGCTTTGCTATTGCTTTGTAGTTCTGGAGCCTTGACAAATGTTGTAATAAACCTTATTCATCAGAAAGGCATCTTTCTAAGGCCTGTTGCCTCTTGACCTGACACTGTACACCACTGTTGAGTAGAAAAAATAGAAAGCAAAGGAAGTTATTCATCTGGATTCTTCCATCTATTAAAACACACCAAGTATGAGAGGAACATCAGGCATGTACTTAATGTACTTAAAAAAATAATACTGCATAGGAACATTTTTTTCTTTAGTTAGAATTCTGATCACTCTGGGTTCACTTTAGAATCTGCCAGGTATTATGTAGCATAGATCCAATCTGCCTCTTGTGACAAAATAAAACAGAAAAAAACAATGTTAAACATATTCTCTAGAGAAGGTTAACAAGAAATAGGACATAGAACACTGCAAGGTTTTCTTATTACTCAGTAAAATCGTGGTTCCAATGCTATTCATATATCTCATAAAATTTTGACAAATGATTTTTTTTTTTTTTAATGACATGCATTTAAATAATGGTAATAATAATAGAGAAAAGTGGATTTTCACTCTTGCTAGGCTTTTCAGACTAGCATTAGGCTGATCTGTTTCCTAAGTAGTCCATAAACAGTAGACTGATTCCAACAAGACACAAATTTTGTGAAGATGTATCTCTATTTCACTCCAAACTTTAACAGGAATTAAAAATGCTTGAAGCATTGCACAGTCAGGTCTCACTATGTATTAAATAGAATTCATATGTTATATAGAGCTCATATATAGTCTGATTCCCCTACAACATTAACAATTCAGCCTCTAGTCAACTTCTGTGGTCCATTTCTATTCTTTTTCCTCAGCTACTCTTTCTGTGATGAACATCAATATCTTCATAGGAGTAGAGCAGCAGTCTCCTTTCTGGCTTAATTAGGCTCTTGCATCCTCCCAAATGGAATTTCAAAAACTCACATCTATACCCCCTCCTAAGTGGTAAAGTCCATTGCTTATTACAAAGTCTTACAGGAGGTCTGCTTTCAATGCCTCATGTGAACTCCAGACACAATCCCAGCTGGCTGCAGGAAGCTACCCACATCTAAAAAAATCCCCATCATGGTCCTGTTCTTGAGGAAGGGGGAATGACTGTCTTTGAAAGGCAGCAGGAGAGAGAGTGAGAAAGTTTAGGTACCAACATCCAAGTCAAACAAACAGATACTTAAGCTAAGAGAGCTCTCCAAAACATAATTCCTGTATTTCATGTTCTAGCTTCCTGTATGAACATAATAAAAGGAGCATGAATACTCCTTTTAGAATATACAGTAAAACTGGTTTTCTGCTATTAGCCAATACCTGATAAATTCCTAAAGATATACATTTAAATAAACAAGGAAGGTATCATATGTGTTTACAGATAAATATAACATACATAAATGTATACATATAAACAAAGCTCAAATATACATGTGTATGTATGTATATATAGATAGAAAGGGGTAAAAATTTAAAAAAGATTTGAGTTTCAAAATAAAGGGAAAATGGGAGAAAAAAAAAAAGAGGCATGATTACCAGGAATAGAAGGTATCCCTCTTCAAATACCATAGTGTCCACACAATAAAGATGACAAGGCTTCACCCTTAGCTAAGAAATGAGCCCTGTACTAGGCCTTTGAGATTGCCTGCCGCTGCAGCAATTCTCGAACTCTTTCAAGTGTCCCCATTTTCCCATAATGCACCATCTTCTCCCAGTATGTATTTTCAAATATTTGAGAAGTGTTTGTTTACTTGCTATTGTATAACCTGTAAGAGATCTGTGTATGTTTAGTTTTTCTAAGAAAGTATATATTATGTAGTAATAGTGGAATTTAATTCCAAGTCAAATATTAGGTCAAGTATCTTTGAATTTCTCTCGTCTTTTACCTTCTACACTTAATTTCATACACTATCCTTGAATAACATTTTTTAAGTCCCAGCCTTGTGTTTTAAGTCATTGGCTGTATCACTGCTTGAGGCAATCTCCCCACTTCCAAACAGAGACTGATTGCACTTTGCCCCTTGCTCATACCACTGCCAGTGCTGTGTCACACAACCTCCTGATTACTTCTTCTGCAGTAATAAGCTGTCATTGGAAGAAGGCCTGAACTGGGTATAGTTTATTTCCTAATAGAACCACATGATCTCAGAATTTAACTCAGTGATTCAGAATTTCAGATATTGCTGAGCTGATGCCTAGCATCTCTGTTAATTAGTCACCTTATTTGAAAAGCTGTGATAACAAAAATATCAATCTTCATACGACTGTGTGTACAACTTCTCTCACTTTAATTACTGAGCAACAGAGATGGAACTCTTAATTTCTGTTCTCTTAATAGTGCTTTTCTAAGCTCATGCAGGCAGATGGAAAAAACTGAATGTAGTTTTCTAATTTCATTTTAAGTCCAGGGCACTAGTTGTGTGTTAGTTACAACTAAAATTATGGGAATAAAATTATCATTGAAATGGTTGAACTATTTTGATTATAAAGGGCACAGATGCATTAGCAAGTTATGTTGCTTCAGTTCTTTTCATCAAATGGCAGTCTATAAAAATATTTTGGAACTCATTTACTTCCCAAGTACAAACTTGTATAGCAGTTGCTTATACAGAACATATAATTGCAGCTATGTCTTTCCACACAATGTAGTAAAATTAGTGAATGAAAATAAAAAGGAAACATGATTTCTTTGGATGAAAGACATTGAGGCTTTTTTTATGAACATAGGAAAATTATACGATGTTATACTCGGTTCACTAGCACAACATCTGCACAGTAGTCAAGTACCCACCTATTCCCAAGTGAATGACTATGGCTAAAGCTTTTCTTTTTTTTTTTTTTTTTTGACATTTAAGCGAAGGAAGCCTACATCTGAACTTTTCAAACACAGCACTAATCCATGAGTCACATACCCAAAGCTGCACATCACTAAGAGCCACAGGTTGCCACGTTCCCCTAAGAGCTGAAAGAAGACAGAGCCATGGCAGAGGTAAAGAAGCTGCAGAGAGCAGCTGCAGAGAGCAACTGCTCCTTTGGTTCACGCAGGCAACAGGTCCAGACCTACACCAAGGCCATTGGGTGACTCCTGCCTCCAGCAGCCCCTGCCACCGCTACCAGCTAGTGTCAGTCACACATCGCATTATGGGTGGGAGAGCTTCCCCTAAACCCCAAAGCTCCTCATAGGGACCATTCCAACACTAACAGATTCAAATATAAATTAAGAATTAATGAACAGGGATTACAGACAGGTGATGAACAATAGCTTAACAGAGTGAAATTTGAACCTCTTTAAGGATTTTTTGAGATTGAAAAATCTATAATCTCTAAAGGTATTTAAGCGACATGTGGACATAGCCCTAAGTGACATGGTTTAGTGGTGGGGCTCAGTAGGACTCGATGTTTGAACTTGGTGATTGTTAATTTCTTTTCTAACCTAGATGATTCTGTGATTAAGCAGTCACACTTTGATATTTCTTCCCTTCAGAGTTTCCTCATTGGAAACAGACAACTTCCCAAATATTTTGGGCATTTTGACATGCTGGAGAAATTATTCCAAACTCTAGCTAGAAGTAATCAAGAAAGAAGGAGACATGAAACCTCAGATGTTTAGCAACTCTTTTGAGCTATCCAGAATAACTGATTTTATTCATCTTGTTGTATTAAATAAGAATCAATATTTCATTACTGAGCAGTTAAACATTTATTTTATATATATACTAACTATTCAATAGACTAAAATTTTACAATATTCTTGTCCTAAGAATGGTTCAATAAGTAGATTTAACATTGTTTTTATCTTTATAATACTTCCTAACCTTCCAAACTGTTAGGTAGTCTAAGCAATAACATTACTATTTTCATGCACATACACAAGGACCCTCCTTGTGAGAAATTCTTAGTCTAGTAACATCTTCCTACAAAAACCTTCATATTAACAACCTGCCCCCCATGACCCTCTCTGATCTCATGAACTCACAATATTTTGAGTCAATTCCATCATTGTTTGTATCTCCTGCTACACCTGAGAAGGCATTTGATCTCATACAATATGCAGCAGTTGCTATTGTTCTAAAAATGGCCTCTACTGCAGTTTCTGTGTGAACGGTTTCTGAAAATTATGATGGTTGAATTTGTGGTCAAGTCAGTCATTCTGAGAAAGCTCACAAAATCCCAAGAGACTTGCAAAGAACAATCAATCCCTATATCAGGAAGCAAAAAGGAAGTGCCAACCCAGTGGAAATTTATTTATTACACGTTTGAAGTCTGCTGAAATAACAAAAAGTTGGACTTAACTGTCAAACAGGGCATGTACAAAGGCAATGGAATTAAACCTTATTTTCAGCCAGGGAACGGTATTCATGTAAGTATTAAAAATGGATTTTTTTTTTTTTTTTTATAAGTCACTCCTATAAAAGTTAAAAGAAAAGCAAATGTGATCATATAAATTACATTAGGCATCAGTGAGAAACTTTCCATGAACTATATCCTTGCAGGAAATTGGCTTAATGTAGCCCCTTGGCGCCAAGGAGGTCAAGAGCTCTGCGTCAGTGCTAATTCATTTTTCATGACCACATTGTGTTGGGAAATCCCGATTCCCAGTGCTGAAGTGTAAAACAAGACTTTGAACTCTGTAGGGTTATGCACATGATATACCAAACATTAATGAAATTTCATTTTCTTAAATCTGTAAGGAATGTATGAATATAGAAAATGTTCCTTGTATTTTGTTTTGTGGAAGTTCCGGACAATTTTGTCTTCTGAAATTCAAGGTACACTTGGCATGAAAATACCTCCAATCCAATTTGTTTGGCTTTTGTTTTGTTTTAAATAACACCCAAGCTAAACCTTTCTTAAAGCAAAATTAACCTATAACAGCCTTTTAAAAAATTGTTAATTGCAACAGGTATTCACAAAAAAAAACTATTTCATATTTACTCTCAAGAAGACTACTAAGATAATTTAATGCAAGTGTGAGCACAATAGAGGACAAAAACACCCAATAGGCGTTGTCTTAAATTCAGAATTTCCTTTTAAGCTGTAAATTTTCCTAAATAAAAGACACTCTTGAAAGCAAGTCCTTAGATGAATATTTTTTCAGATTGAAAAATACCTAAATAAAGATGTCACAGCAATTAAACACCACTATTAAGAACCTGCAAATTTTATTCTCCAGGTAAATCATTACATGTGATGAAGAAAGAATATTGCAACATATGCTTGAAGGTAAAGATGCATCATGCTTACAGCACAGCACACATCCCTGAACATGGAAACCACAGCTTTTGGCACTAGCATTGACTTTTGAGTATGCCAAACTTTAGGTTATGTACTCTAGGTTGCAGCGATGTGTAATAAAATTGGGCATAATTCTGGAGAGTTTCACTCAAGAGAGTAAAAAATAAAACTCTTTTCACCTAATATGCAATTACTACACACATATAAACACAAACTAGAACTCAATATTGTGATTTTCAAATTCATTCAAATTCAAATTCATATTCAGATTTTCAAATCCTTGCAGAACATCCTTGAAGGTCCACACCAGCTCTAACACCTGCTCCGCCCATCAGTGTTATTGCTGTTTGTCTAGTCAGAGCTGTGCTGAACAACTACTAATCTATATTCAGTTTCCTCTACAAGAAGGACTAGGAAGGGCATGTCACAAGAAGGCACTCAAGTTGTGAGTGTCGCTTTTTCTCTGTGAGGCACTACAGGTGAAGAGCTTTGGAGAATCACACCTGAAATGGCATACTAGGCACCCTCCTACATCCACTGCCATCCGCAGAGCAGCCTCCTGAAGTGCCTCTTGCAGAATTAGGAAAAAGGTAGACTTAGGCAGCAGAGCAGAGAAAGGTTTATGAGGTTAAGAGCTCTTCCTGTGTCTGAAATGGTGTGGTAGAAGGTGCAGTACGAAACATAGGAGCTCTTAAGGCTAGGACATACATGAATCATTATTAATAGGGAGGGCTAATCCATTAAAAGACAAACAAACAAACAAAACATTTGCCATACATATTACTTGAGGGAGATTAAGTACATCTTTCTACCATGGCAACATACACAACTTGATATTAGGGAAGAAGCTGACTGCTAATCACGTACAGCTGGTGATCTCCATTTCTCTCCTTTGTGCTTCCATATTGGCAGGCAGGTAACTGCCTCCACGGTTGCCTCAATTTTCGGACAGACTGAATAGCCAAACTCCTGCAGACCCAGGGCTTTCCCTGCATGAAATCATTGCAGCCAGTGCAAGTTTTTTTTGAACGGAAACCAAACCAACCTCCTCTACTGAAAGCTTGACAGCAATTATGGGTTTTACACAAACCACATTCTACCCAAGTATAGCACCAGCACAGTTGCAAGTTCCCTCCTCACACCTCATTGTTGGTCTGTACTCATTCTCCATTTTCTTTGGTCTCTTCCTGGTTTCATGCCCTGCCACCATATGTTAAGGGAAAATTTTACCACGTCCCACTGACACTGGTTTTATTTGTGATCTGTTCTTTAAATAATCCGTACAAAAATACAGATTATGGAGGTCTGAATTCCAAAAAGCAATTAGATTTACAACAGGTTTTAAAAGAATGACTTTCAGAGAGATGATTATGGCATAGTCTGTGTGACATTGAAAACAGTAATTCAGACATCTGCAAAGAAGGATTTGCCATCTATCAGCAAAGTCAGCTTGATTACAGTGTCAATACTGAAGATGGAAACACGCTAAATTATCACCCAGAGGTTGCTTTTACATATCAAAACAACAGAAGACATTTGTGCTAACAGATAAAAAGCTGTTCACCAGTACTGAATACACTTTAAAGATAAAGGAGCAAAGAAAGCATCTAAGTTTACAGTTATGTGCTCCGGTCATTTTTGAATCAAACTATTTACTATTTAATACTACAAAGCAGTTAATTGTATACGTACTTGGAAGCATAGCCAACAGATTTTCTAGCAAAGGTATTGAGGCAAACAAACCAACCAAGCAATTTTTTTCTACTGATTGTCCTGCTTCAGTCTACCTAAGAATGGCAAAGAGGTACTTTCAGAAAAGGCAGTATCCATTCTAAATTGTGCCAAGCAAGGTAAGAAGAAAAAAAATAAATAAATAAATAGTAGGCATCCCAGCCCTTAGTTAAATGTTACGAAAGATTTTGTTGGCCTTTCCTCTGAAAGGAGTTCAGCTCCTTTCTCTGAACACAGCCAGTGAATAGTAGCTACTCTGCCTTTAGGAAAAAAAAAAAAAAAAGAAACCTCATGAAGTTTGTCTTCAGTTGCATGTGAAAAAGAATTAGTGGTTCAAAGCTCTTGCCTTTTTTCCTCAATGCCACTTGAAATAGGTGAATTTTGCCTTTAGAAAGCAAATTATTTCCATGCTTCTGGATAGCAAGAGTATTTCAGTGTAGTTAGAGCAGTAACTTCCATTAGTAACCAATGTTGATAATACATTGATAACATAGCCTTTAATCCTTCCCTAAGCCTTATAATTAATTCTTGCCATAAAAATGGTAGAGCTGCATGCTCTATTTTGAGGGCTGGTTGTTTGCTTTCTACCTTGCAAATGATAATAACCTACAAAAGCAGGCCAGGTCAGTAGGCAGCCATTTACTTTTATTTTCTGTCCCATTAGTAGTCCAAGAAGCATGTTCATGAGGCGTTGGGTTATGGTTGTAAATGGCAATGCCAACTGGCTAAATATATTTGCACAGAACATATCTTTTGATTGAGAGACAAAGTGAAGAGTTTATGTAGCACCCTGTGTAAGGGAAGGGAAGTTCCCTGGAGGGACATTCCCTCCAGGCA
>VXAV01005967.1:93322-103700 GCA_013399715.1 Alectura lathami | reverse complement strand
TGGGTTTTTTTTTTTTTTTTTTTTTTTTTTTTTTTTGTCTAACTGAAACACAGGCCATTTACAAAATGCCCAGAGGCAACAGAAAAAGATTCAGACTAAAGCGAGTTGTTTAGAAATCATTATAATGAAGGAACTTTTGCAGGAGAGTAAAAGGCTGAGTGCAATACAGGCAAGACCCTCCATCCTTATGCTATAGTCATGGCCCCTCCAGTCTGCAGCTAAATCCTGTACATTGCCTGAAAGTTTCCTGGCAAGTCATTAGAAGTTGTTTTAGCTCTGTGGTCTCTGCAGCCACAAGGACAGAATTAAAGGGCTTAAACTCTGCCCAGGAAAGGGAAGACCATTAACAAAAACCAATCTAGAGCTGGTATAATGCATATCTGAAGTTGCTAGCATCCACATGCAAGTATCTTAGGTTTAACAAGCTGGTCAGTTCAGAAGATTCTTGGTATATTCATAAACAGTTATCAGGAATCTAAGCTGTAATGGAATGCCATTCTTTCCTGGCAGAATCCTTAAGGAAGGAAATAATGCAGTTACCACCTGCCCACCTGATCTGCAGCAGGAACATGCAGGTCTGAGCTCTCCTGTATCAACACAGATTAACCAAATCCAGTTAAGGTCATATGTTCTAGATCAACAAAAGTCGTGTTCTAGATCAACATATATAAATGTAGCTGAGGGGATACATTTTAAGTCTGGACAGCATTGTGTTTATACATGCACTTAAGGCTAGCCAGTACTTCCTGCTGCAGCTGTTTTGTCAGATACTGCATTTCAAGGGAAGACAGAATTTTTAGAAAAGTTTAGGCTCACTTGTCCTCCCCATGGGTGGTCCTCTTCCTCTTAGCCTGACACACAGAGCTAACATTCAGCTGTGTGGTTGTGTGACTTCATCCTCCCTCCTCTCCCCCTCTCTGGACTTTTTTTTTTTTTTGGCTTTCTTCTCCTCCTTTCCCTCCATTCTCTCCTGCCCTTAATCAGCTGTATCCGGCTATAAACATTAATTCTTACAAACAGTGTATGTTGGGTTGTAAGCTCTCTGTGTTCTTACTGGCTGCTATTCCAAATGCTAGTCAAATAGCTTAATTTGAGAATTACAACATCTGCATTTGTATGCTGAAGGACTTTCTGAAAAGATAAAGCAGGAGGCCAAATTCTGATCTCACTTATGTCACTGAATAATTTCACTGACACTAAAAAGTGTTGCTACAGACTTTCCTCCAGGATAACTGAGATCAGGATTCAACCATTTACTTTAGTAATGTGCTGATATTTTCTTCAAACAGATCATGATAATAGGAAAATAATTCATGCTGGCATTCCAAATATTTGCTCCCTGTGAATGCTCAGAGTGTGAATTCCATCTGTAGTGTGCTTTAACTTCTATAAAAACTGCATTTTATTGTTTCTCCATTCTCAAATCTACATCTTTAATAGATGGGAAATTGCATGAATATCTCTCTACACTGGCCTTTTCAATTTAGAAGAATAGTATTTACAATTCAAAAGAATAGCAGGAAACGTCTAATAGACTTTGCACTTGGTCTCTAGGAAACGAGAAATACCATGCTAATCACTGAAGGCTGCAACTTAACTATATTAAAAGTGTTTAAGCAAGCATGGGAAAGCTTTAACTTTTCTATATTATGAACAGACTGAATACAGATATTAAAAGAAAAAGATCTGATCAGTTATAAACATACATGCAAATCACATTCCTCTGTTGTAGATTAAAAAAAAAAAAAATCTGTAAGCTGAACGTGCACAAACATTCTGAAAACTAACCTAGGTACATGAAAGATGTTTGTGTTCTTTAAAAAAATAAAAATGTTTTCCATATGATATATGTAGTTTGCAGATAAAAAGCAAAAAAAAATTGTTTGACTTCAGCATTGTAAACCATAGTAAAATTAACATTATCTCTTTTAAATATACACGCAAGGTGTACACCACTGTTGTATAAATATACGGTTATACGTAGATACGGTTGTATAAATATAAGGTTATTGATATTTTTAAATTAATTTGCAGCACAAGTGTTCTGAAAATTATCTTTACAAATCTTAAAAATCACTAATACTTTTTTTTTAAAGTTTTCAGTATCAAATATGTAGTTTAACCTTCTTTTCTATATTCATTATAAAATTTGACCCTACAAATATAAGTAAAATGTAGAAGTTATATGACAAATAAGTAGATGGACAGCACTCTTGTGCACAGTTCATGTTACAAGCTCTCCCCAAGTCTTTAGGGGTGACAAATTTGCAGATGTCATGTAAAAAGTGATTAAGACTGTAGGACAGACGCAGTCACTAACAAAATTGCTAAACCCAGCCTGAAATTAAAATTCACAAGAACTTTACACTTCTCACTTCAACCACAAGCTCCTGACCCCACTGTAAGGGGTTCTGTACCCATTAAAACAACATCTTCAAAGTTTAGAGTATTACAGTCCCAACTAAAGACAGCTCAGCCAGTAAGGGGTAGGAGGTATCACATATATGGCCACTATTACTGTGATTTTAGCATAAACAGCTTTCAGTTTTACTTTCAAGAATACCAGCTCAAATAGAAACAAACTCGAATCACGCAATTTTGTAATGTGAAGATTTCTGATTTTGAGATCAGGTACTATTAACTGAACTATAACTCCTGTTTAGTAGTTCACAGTATCATGTTAAACAGTATTTTCAGTGTAAACAGCTAGCATACTTAAACTCCGCAGTATCTTGTAGCCTAAAGACCTTATTTTAAAGGACATTTGTGAAGAATCAATTTTTGAAAGAAGCCAGTGGCATGTAGATACAGATAAGGAGTGCTAACAAGGATGTAGGGCCCCCTTGAAAGTGCTAGAAAACAGGCAAGCTGGGCAAGACCACGGCAAGGGCCCTAAGCACTTCACCCTGGCTGCCAACATGAGGCATTCAGCCAAGCACAGCCAAGGGACAGCTGTGACTGGTCAGCCCCAGCCTTTGTCCATCACTTTGGTTCAGCACCTGCCCAAATGACCACTGTCACAAAACTGCGCCAGCCTATTGGCCCTGACCCCACAGACCTAAGTCCTGCCCACATGGCCCTGCTCCTCTGTCATGGGGCAGCATGCAGCACTGGTTCTCCTCAACGGGCATGATCCTCACCCCCACCTGCAGCCTGACTTCCAGGCCCAGCCCAACCTGTGCTTGTCCCCATGGAGGTGTTATCCCTGTCTGCCTTGCTCCCTGTCTAGGGTGGTGGGATGGCCTTGCCCTGCCACTGTACACCATGAACTACCTGATCAGATGTCAAACATGGTTCTTAAGGAGGTTTGGGCCTTCTTAAGTTCCTCCCCTGGAGTTATTCAGAGGTTCCATGATATAAAGGCAACATATTATTGCACCAACTACAAGTTCCTAAGGTACAGGAATCACAGAATCACTCAGGCATCACTTGAGATCATTTAATCCAACCCCCAAGGAACTTGAATGTTTTTCTAGATTTAATGAGGCCAGATATTTACAGAAATTTTACCATGTATAGGACATTTAAAAAGCAAATCACAGCAACGTATTTTTCCATCCCTCTCATAAGCACATAGGATATTTTTAAAGTAAAGTCCTTGCATTTCTGGCCTTAATAGGTATATTTTAAAAATACCTCATGAGAGCTACAGTACATAACTTGATACTCCTAATTAAGCTACGTCCTCCACAAGTACTTATTCTATTAATAAATTAGATTCAAGTTTGCATTCAGAACGTTAGTCTCAATTAGCGCATCACAGCAATTATACAAAAAATGATTGCTCAAATAAGTAAATCCTTAGCTGGTTATCTGCTTTATTTCTACCTGAGTTTGAAAAGGAAGAAAGAGACTGGCATCAAATCTTCTCTTGAGCATTACAGCTATGAACTATCATATGGTCTGGAAGGAAAGAAACGCAATCACAGAAGATCGTATCTGAAAGAGCCTTTTAAATAGCAGCATTTACAGCTTTGGCTTTTCATAGAAAAGTACAGTTAACTCTTGGCCTTGTGCTTATTTCTGGGGAACTACAGGCCGGTGATCTTATGTTAAGAAGAAATTTTTCACCGAGGGAGTGGTGAGGCGCTGGCACAGGCTGCCCAGAGAAGCTGTGGCTGCCCCATCCCTGGCTGTGTTCAAGGCCAGGCTGGATGGGTTCCTAGATCCTAGTTGGATCTAGTGAGCTAGTGGCTGGCAGCCCTGTCCACGGCAGGGGGGTTGGATCTAGATGATCTCTGAGGTCCCTTCCAACCCAAGCCATTCTATGATTCTATGTCTGTGCTTGGGAAGATTATGGAAAAGATCCTCTTGGAATGTACGTTAAGGCACATGTGAGACAAGGAGGTGGGTGATCTGAGACAGCCAGCACAGCTTCACCAAGAGCAGATTGTGCCTGACCAGTCTGGTGGCCTTCTATGATGGAGTGACGGCATCTGCGGACAAAGGAAGGACAACAGATGCTGCCTATCTGGACTTATGCAAGGCCTCTGATGTGGTCCCACACCACATCCTTATCTCTAAATTGAAGAGATATGGATTTGAAGGGTGGGCTATTCGGTGGATAAATAATTGGTTGGATGGTCACAACCAGTGTGTTGTGGTCAGTGGCTCTATGGAGGCCAGTGATGAATGGTGGCCCTCAGGAGTCAGTCCTGGGTTCAGTGCTTTTCAACATTCAAAGCCAGGTTGAACAGGGCCCTAGGCAGCCTGATTTAGTGGGTGGCAATCCTGCACATGGCAGGGGGTTTGGAACAGGAGCTTTGAGGTCCCTTCCAACCCAAGTCATCCTACGATACTATGATTATTTCATTTTAAAGGAAGCAGTCTGAGCAGTTACTTGTAACAAAAATAGTGATGTTTCTGCTTTATATCTTGTTTGCCTACTGCAATGAGATTTTAAAGCCAACAAAAGTTAAGCAAATTACATTATATTTCTGTTTAAGTTACCAGTAACTCATAACACTACTATTTTTTCTCCTGCATCATTTTTCATTGAGATCTTAAAGAACTTTAAAAAAAAAAAAAAGGAAGGAAATGTCATTGACCCATTTTACAGGTAGATAAATTTTACAGATTTCAGTTTTTCTCTGCGAATTTCACATCCTCCTATGCAAGGAGAAACAATGGATGCTATATTTAGTAATGGTTTCCAGACTGTTGTCTGTGAGGCCGTACTCAGTAATCTACACAATCACAGCTGAGAGTGCTTAGAGATTGCCCTTTACAAAATGTGTATTCATCCAGAAGTTCTGAAATTTCATAGGTGTTAGTTGGCCCCCAAAATTTTGCATAGTACTGACCATTTATAAGTCTTCCAATATACTATTAAGTGCTGCAAATACAGTAAACTAGATCACTGGTTCCAGGTACTCTGATATTTTAGGTCTACCCATTACTAGCTGATACCCAATTTAGCCTAAAATTTAGATGCAATTTTTGTGACCAGGAAAATATTTCCTATTTCTGATAGTATTTTCCTTTTACAAATCAAAGACAAAAATTGAAGCCATCAAAATCCATAGAAATAAGTATGTCAGTGTAATAGCATACCTTTTTTATTATTATTATTCAAACTGCATTTTTAATTCAAAAGTGATTTTGAATCCAAAATAAGAGCTTTTAATTTGAAATTTTCAAGGCAGCACTCTATGCATTTTTCCCCCCACTACATCCCTCCTTATTAAACAGGAAATTTATCATCATTTGTTTGAGGCAGGGAGGGAGCGAATAAAACTGACAAATTCACATTTTTGCTTTTGGTAAGAAGGAGATAATTTTTATTAGAACTCTCTGCTGCAATAATGATGAGTATCTCTATGGACTCACAGCATTCATCATCTCAAAGAAGAGGCTGAGGTTTCATATTCCCACAACCCAGCTAATGAGACATACAAGGCTCTGGTACCGCCCAGGGTATATAAAGGTCCACAGATCTAGTAATAATTTCAGCAACATATGAAAGTAAATAACTATGCATACAAACTCAAACTTCATTTAAGTTCCCAAACTATCTTCAGTGTAGGACTTGATGACCAATTTTAGAAATCTTAAAAATGAAAAGAGGAGGAAAAAAAAAAATTAAAAAAAGAAAGAAAGAAAGGAAAAACAAAAGCATCTTGAATTCATGGTCTTTTCGCTTCCATCCAGCTAATTGTTTCTTGCCAAATAGCAAGAGTAGCAAATTGCAGCTTCAGGTTCTGGCCACTTCTGCTATCTTTAAACATCAAAAACAGGGACCAATAGTTATGGTGTGTTTGTGTAACAGGTTTCATATCTGAAAGCTCAATGCTGTGTTAAGGGAAATCTTGGCACACCCAATCATCTCCTAAATGTTTCCTGGTACAGTTGAGCAGGTTCCCACTGAAAAGCTGAGGAAACTTCAGGAAACAAAGCAGAATTAAATGTTTCCACATTAAGATTTAGTAGAGTTTAGATAGTCAGACAGATGGTTTTCATGGTTATTTCAAAAGACTGTAGTGCACATCTTCCACGGGAAAATAACAGAATAAGTATCCTTCCTGAGCTCCCTAGCCACCCCCTGCTCTCTGGAAGCAATAGAAATAATTCACCTATAATAACCCAAAATTCACGGAGATGGCAAGGTGTTCCCAGAGTGCTACAGGACTTTGCTCTCCCAATTTATACAGCAGAGGGGAAAACTTTGTCCCACAGCGCAGGTTTGGAGAGCTGAGCATTGGCTGCTGTGCCCCAAATGTCTCCAGACATCAGCTCATTTCTTACACCACAAAACAAAGAAGAAAAAGGTCTTAGATTTACAAACATCTTATGATGCACATGGTATCTACCCGTGGAGTAAAGCAGCCATAATTCAGTGGTAAATTTTCTTGCTGGGAGGCTGTGACCATACACACACCCCTTTGCACAGCCACATGCGCCCATGTCTGCCCTACCAGGCACATCTCAGGGAAAGGAGGAGCACAGTCAAGAACTAGGGATGGAAGAGCTTTGTGCTAGGCTTCTGCAAGCCCTCAGACCAGCAGCGTTATGGTTCCCGGCAACAGTTTTAGACTGTGTCAAAATAATAAAACCTTCTATGCCTCATCAATGTGATATTTAATTGATCCAAACATTGAATAAGAAATATTTTAACTGTCCCTTTTGAAATTATCTGCTCCATTGCAAACTTCTGAATATTTCTGAAATATATATTTGAATGTATTTATGAGTATTCCGAAATAAGAATAGCAATAGATAGATTGGATTTATTATGAAATACAGCCCTTTCACACGATAGAAGCTTAAGGAGACCAGAGAATTCAGATGCACAATTTGTAACACCAAAATAACTAACTAGCTAAGTAAAATAGATGAAGACTAAACTCCTAGCTACAATTAAGAAATATATATAACAAAATAAAATAGAAAATCTATCACAGGAAACATACAACAGGAAACAAGTAATCACACAGGTACTACCCTGTATTCTGTTCATCTACGTCAATTTTAAACATTGACGCTTTTATTCAGCAGACAGGCAACACAGACAGAACCAGTGCCAGAAGAAAGACAATTTTACTTCATGCTCGTATTTGGTATAATCCTTTCAACATGAAAAGGTCTTCTTGATTCCCCTCTCAGTATTGAAACACAAGGTGCCTTAGAACTCAGGAGAGAGAAAGAAGAAGAACAATCCTTCCATGGCTGTGAGAATAGCTTTGGGCCCATAAGAAGAAAGTGCTGTCCATTTTTTAACATTATGATTACTTCTGTAATCATGGTTCACATTTCAAGTCTAATATTTGGCTATTTTGTCAAAGACAGAATCATTTATTCCATTATCAGCATGTAGAAGGTGAGCATGTATTTTAATCCCAGGATGTAACGCATAGCCATAAAAATTAAAACACAGTATAACACCTAATTCAGGGAAGGGACATGGTCAGTGCCAATAACAACAAAAGTTATAACCACTATCTTCCTATCAAATTTCTAGTCCTGCATTCAACACTACAAATACAAACAATATCAATCCCAATACCAACAACCATCTCAGCCATAGAAGCCTTTAAAAATATCACCTAGTGATTCAGAAAAGGAGGCATTTCACTAATACACTTGCATTCTCCTCTCTTGAACGCTGCTTTGCATAACTATAGTGTTTTCCTCAGTGTTTTCCAGGCAAATCATAACCAGATGAGGACCTTGCAGGAGGAAAATCTGAAATAAATCTAAGTCCTATTGACCTTACTTGATGACAAACCAAACTTTTTGTTTGTTTGTTTAAGATATGAGTGTTCTACACACCCAACACTTAAATTCAAACACAGTTGGATTTATATCTAGTTTTTGGCTTAACTGAATTAAGTTGAATTAGAAAGGAACAAAAAAGAAAGAAAGAAAATAAAAATTCAAAAAACATTTAACTCTCCAAACATGTGACACAAATGCCAACAGCAGTAACACCTAAACTGCATTTCACATGCAACTGCTTTACTTGCCACAGGAGAGTGCCCATTTCTAATTGCTGTCATAAAACTTATTTGACTAAGCATATTTTTTAAAGAATGCTTTCATGTGGAAGAACTGGAAGTGATTTTAAAGCAAAAAAAAAAAAAAAAAGAATTGAATGAAAAGCTTCATAAAGCAATAGATACTCTTGTAAAATATGTTCAGCACATTATATACACACATATGCACACCTCTACACTTACAGGAGAGCTGAATTTTAAATAACAGAATAAGCACTTGTTTGAAAAATCTGTAGCTGCAGATTTCACAATATTTTATGCGATGTTTCTGGTTTCATCAAGTCATTAAATTCTTAATTAATTACACAAAGAAACAAGAATGAATTTTAGTAACGTAGTAACGTTCTGCAATGTAATGAGCAAAGCATAGAAGGAATAGTGAGACCAAGAGTCCATATAGACAAGTACTCATCGTCAATGAGTCATTTATGAGAACACTCATAAAAGAGACCACAGAACAGAACAGGTTCTGTAGGAAAATATACACAGAAATAAAAATCTAAGACAGTCAAGGGAAAAAGAGATGGGATGCCCTGAAGCCAGCCTTAGCTTCCTTGCAGAAGAAAGTGGAGATATCTGGCTGGGCAAGGGTCGGCATAACTGAGCTGCTAGGTCCTGGCAGCAGGACAATTTACATGTGCGTGTGTGCTGGTAAGCCTCAGCTGTCACAAAGCTCTATGGAAACATACTAATGAACCATTATAACTTCCAATGAGGCAAAAAAAACATTATCCTTCTTTCACAAATGAGTAAAAATAAGGTAGTGAATAAATTACTAGTCTGAAGCCACAAAGAATTCAGTAGTTCCAGAAACAGAATTGAAGTGTCCGTGTTTGTGTGTTCCCTTTTAAGAGATTCTATTGCACTCTGCTTTTTAGTTCAAATTCCAGATTAATCTCTTACTGCTTCCATACTTATCACAGATTCACAGAAAAACCTCACAATGGAAGAGAATAATGAATATATTATACAGTATTACACAGTGTAGAGATCCCTGAGCTGGGTCCAGGTCAAGTAGCAGGACAAGTACCTCAGAACAAAGCATTTTGCTGGGAAAATTAGAAGACTTCCTGCAGTAAGTTGCAGCACATCTCCCCACCACACTCTTGTACCTGCTACAGGCAATTTCCTTAGGAGCTGGACACCCAGTGCTATAATGCCATTTCAGCCGAAGTTACTTAGACTAAAGCAGCATATTTCCTGGCAGATGATCTTTGATGCTGCCAAATTACATCCATATAAACCAGAAGCTCAATACAAGCTTCAGATCAACTGCTTGATTAATCTTGTTGAAGTCAGTAGGACCTAAAAGAAGTTAATAAGAGCTGCTAACGGGAGCTGCTGTAACAGAGTTTACACTCCGGACCACAACATAGGAACAGAAACCTTAGTACTACCAGCACCTCTTTAGAGATAAAGCTGAAAACTTTGTATTTCAGGTTATTAAAGATCAGCAGTGCAAAAGCTGATGACATAAAATGATACACTTGAGAAAGAGTACATCTCTCAGCAGCAGATCACAACCAAGCAGAAAGAAAACATAATCTGATTTACTGAAGTTATTTAACAGAGAAGAAATGACCAGTCAAAAGATCATGAGGGAAGCACAAGACACATTAGTAAGGGGGGTGCACAGTGCCACATGTGGCATATGGAGATGGAAATGAAGGTACCTCTTCTTTATAAGTAAAAACTGGGTGACACTTGGTCCTCTTAGCATTACACTTGTGTTTGAAGATTACTCATTTTGAATCAAGCATCTGTGTGGTCTTTTCAATGTCTTTGAGAGCAGCACACTAAAGAATGGAAAAAAGCCCAATCTACTACTTCATAGGGAGTCTGAAAGTTAGCTTCTTTCATTTGTGTAATCATTTTTCCCAATTCTG
>VXAV01005967.1:73007-93278 GCA_013399715.1 Alectura lathami | reverse complement strand
AAAAAAAAAAAAAAATCAGTACTTTACTCCTTCCACGATCGCATACATCGCTTGTACTTTCATGCCTTTAAACAGTATGAAGTCTCATTTCAAACTATAACAATTTCCGTATTCAACGCTGCAATGCCTTAAATACATTAGAATTTGAAAAATCCTATAGCATCAAGGATACATTTTAAGACTTTTCTTCCCAAAAACTTTTCCTTAAAATTAGCATCTGAGAAGTGTTTTTTTTTCTACAACGTTTCTCTACAGTTCAGCAACTGAACTAAGAATGACATAGCACCTTAACTCCTTCATAGGTATCCATTTGAAAGTCAGTATACAGTTTAAGTTATTATTTTTATCTTTAAGACTGAACTGACAATTCAAAACAATGAGCCTTTGAGAGACATTTATTTAGGTAAGTTTGTTGTGATATAAATAAAGTTTTTAACAATCCAGATGGGGTCCATAGATGCCCAAAGGAATATACTCATGGTATCATTTACCACCTTGGTCAGAGTGCAGGGCATATAAAAAAATATCTTTTGGGGTGGAGGAAGGGCAATAAAATTGTAAGGAAACAACTATATCAGAACTAAAATTAAAGTAGTATCTAAAAATGAAAGTATACTGATACACAGAAATGTTCACAGAAATCAACCTTGTAGACATTCTCGTAAACATAATCTCATCTTAGTGATCCACTGCACACCTAATAAATATATCATACTATGTCTATATATTTATACTGTATTGCTCTGTGAATTTCCTTTGCCTGTAATATTTCACTACAACTGTGCATGGTCTGAGGCTGCATTTGTATTAAGTCACTCACTTCACAACATAATTAAAGATTTTCAGTATACAAGTAATATAAATATCTGGTAACTTGGTAACATCAATGTACCTATATAAAAGAAGGCTCACTATGTCTTCTACTATAAAAATAAAAGGAACATATACACATTTAGGAGTAACTCTTCCAGATGCCTGTTTAAAGAGTTTGCCAGACAGTTAAGAAGCACTGATAAACTAACATGAAAAAGGCTCTGTGTGTCACAGTATGTTTTCTATTTAGTGGATTAACAGACAACTTTACCCTATTAGCATTCTCAGAGCTATATACACATCAAATAATCACTAAAAATACAACTTCTGTAATTTTAACTTCAACTCTCAGATAAACAAGACTCCTTTAACATGACAGCTAGAAGCACTTGTGAGAACATACATCTTCCAAACAGTCATGTAACAGAAGCCATATGCAGAGGCACACACCAAGAGCAGACAAAAATCTTGCTACGTTGAACTAAACTACGTTGAACTAAATTTCCTCAAGATATGACAACACAATTTTTCAACAAAAAGAACAGCTATTCACGTGAGTACATGTGTTTATGTATAACCAGGCGTGTAACCTAGTTTTCTCCCAAGTGTAGTCACAAAGAGGAGCGTTTGGGAAACTCTGGATGAACTGTGCACACTAGCTAAGAAAAGACCTTTGCAGAAGAATTTAGAGAGAGAAGGAGTCAGAAAAATGGTTCTTGAAAACCGCTCCTTCATCACAAGTGCGTAAAGTGCATGAAAATTAAAACACAAGAATCCATCATGATCTACTGCTTACCATATTGCAATAAATACTCTTATTTTGTCTACTGTGTTCGCACCTCAGCCCTACTTTTTGTACTATTGTTGTACTGAATTTAACATTCTAAAGACCTAAGTCTTTGAAGTATTAAACATATTCTGCTAAATAGATTCTTCAAAAGACAACTCCAAAGTGTGGAGAAACTTAACCCCAGAGAAAGCAGTCAGCTATTTACAGAATTCAGCTCCTGCAAGTCTTCAAAGAAAGGGCAGTTTCTGAAGACAATGTCCTGGGCAAGCAATTTTTAGCATTCCATTAATCTAAAAAAAGTTCAAAACAGAATTACAAGCAGATTGGTCTGTCTCTCTGAAAACAATACTTTGCATGCCATAGTATTTCTTCAATATAGTTTTGACTTGTCTAGAACATTACTTTGAGTTTTCTTTAGCAGACCTTCTTTGAAAGGTGGGAATTTCTAAAGCACAGACTTCAGCTGTGAGTCATTACTATTGTTTCCTCTAAATTTTCTCACCAGCTCATCCTGCATCATTTCCCTTGTTCTCATGAATGAGCAATAGCAATGGAAACATATCTACTGGTAATAATGACATAGAAAACTATCGCAGTGGATTTTCAAATGCCCTGTCAACAAAGTTGACATTTAATTTTAGTTGCTAGTGTTTTGGATTGTAGGCAGGAATTAAAAAATTTGTTTCCTTGTTTAATATAAACTTCTTTATACTGTAGCAATGTGATCTCTTGGCAACAGATAAAATGCACCCACCTTGTGCAACACTGTTTTATGACCCATTACAATAAAAAGGAAAAGGAATATGATTTTATCTTAAAATAATATGACATTTGTGCAAAGTGAATGCATCATCAAGTCTTCATTTCCCCATTGTGTCTCTGTATTTCAACGCAAGAGGAAAAAAACATACCTACATACCATGAAATCTTACCTCCCTTCAAGATTAATGAGCACTCGTCTGTACGTGCATTAAGAGGTCACTTGACCCCATCTGTTGTGCAAGAGCAGGCACAATGGGATAAGTGAAGGAGACGGCAAAGCTTAGTTTCCCCTCTGTAATTCATTGCTTGCACTCTTTGCCTTGTGGACCCTCAAGGTGTGATGTCTGTGGAGCTCCCTTTGAAACCAATGGAATTCCTGAGCATGACACTAGTGTAGTATCTTCACATTCAGCTCTGCCAAGTGCTGCTTTCCTACAGTTTCAGTGACCCTCTTAAAAATGGGTCTAGAGGTTTAAAAACAAAGCAAAACCATCCAAACAAACAAACATACCATGAAAATAAGGGGAATGGTATTTCAAGATTTAACTTGTTGCAAATGCTAGACAGGGTATTGCTTAGCTACCAGGAAGAGGCAGATGACAAGAACATTCAAATTGCCTTTTCATGAAGGAGCACTATAACGTGAACCCCGCACAGATACCTAGTGTAATTTCTATTTCATGCTGACTGCTAAAGGTCCTCAAGCACAACAGACCACAAGCATCACTGACATTCGTCTGGTTTTGGGATCTTAAATACAGTTTTTAAGGAATAGCCCTAAGACAGGATTATCTTTCTTCTTGTTTGCTGCACTTTTGTCTGTGAAAACTGTCTCAAAAATTCGATTTCTCTTGATGTTAAAAACTCACTTGCACACTTCAGAAAGTTCCCTGGAGCCATATGTCAGAGTGCCATCTAGCGATGCACTGCAAGAATGTTTCCTGCTGACAATCTTCACTCAATTGCTTTTTAAAAGAAATTGTGTTCAGTATATGGGTAGAGGGTGTTAATAAAAGGTCATTCGAATCATTTATGTAACTTAATAATGTAGGAAACTTTGTTACTTGATCTATTTTAGAATATTTTCCACTGTGTGGTGTCTTTTCATGATTAGCTCTTCAGAGGTCTCATTGGTACATTGTAATACTGATAATGAAATGTACCTTTATATCTATCTGTAGGAAGCAGAAGCTAGTATTTTCTCCTTTGAAAGTGATTGTACAGGACTATTTGCATGGCTGCAGACCATGCTGCTAGCACTCTGCACAGCCGTCTGCATTTTTACACATATTCCATTTAAAAGTGATCCTTTTCCTGATGAATCTCGTAACATTGATCACCTTGATCAATACTAGGTACTTCCAAACTATAAACCTAAGACCTGAGAGGCTGTGGATCAGCACCGCTGCTGGGCAGACGCCAGCCCCAGCAGGCCGGTTGTGCCGTCAGGCCCCAGGCTGGCCACGCTGAGGCACTGCAAATCCCCCGTAACACCAGTGAGCAGCAAAAGCTGCTTCGGTTCTGTCCTGCTAAAGCAATAAAACCTCTGGGGAGTCACAGCCAACTCCAGCCTGGCGGTAACCCCAGCCTGCTCCCTCCCCTCGGCTTTACAAGCCCAGCGGTGTGCACCCCAGCCCAGGCAGATTTCACTGCAGCGACAGGTTTATAGCCCATACTCCCTTGAGGAGAGGATGTTTCCAAAGAATCTGTCATAGTTCAGGCAAATTAACTGGTTGACAGAGTTACTGTTATCTGTTTCTTAATGTGTTACTTGTCCCAAGCAATCTTTGAAATCCTGCTCCTTGCCAGAACCCATTTTGTGCACGTATTGGCAGGGTGGGATGCCCTGTTTCAAAGCTGTTTCCAGACTTTGGACTCCGAAGGTAACCGTTTGGGTGAACTTCCGCAGTTCGGAGATGACTGAGCTCCAAAACAAAGAAATGCAAATGTAACCATGCTCTCAGTTACAAGAAGGTAACACTGAGCATCACAAACGGCTACACTGACACAAAGCTGAGCACAAGAGGCTCCCTCCCAACTCCAAGCAGCACTGCTCTGCTGTGAGGGTGACAAAACACTGGCACAGACTGCCCAGAGGCAGTGGGGTCTTCTCCTGTGAGACCTTCAGAAGCTGCTTGGACATGGGCCTGGACACTCTGCTCTGGGTGGCCCAGCTGGAGCAAGGGGTGAGACAAGATGGTTTCCAAAGGTCCCTTCAACCTCAGCTGCAATTCTGTGAGCCTGAGTTTTAAGCAGACACTGATTGATTCTCTTTTCATGACTGAAGAGTAGCTTCATTTCATTAATTCAGAGCAAAACTGTGTGTCATCCATAAGTTCTTCCCACCATGTACTGGATGCTACAGAAACATCTGCTCTTGAGCCATGATGCATTAAGCAGAAGAAGTGCGTAAGATTTCCTTCCAAGCCTGGCACCTTTACAGGCGGTTACCCTACATCTTATCTTATCTGGGCTTACCTTTAATGATGCATTTTCAAAGTACTTTGGAAACACTATTAACCCCTATTTGTAACAGATCTAATCTTTGTCTTTCCGTTTTGTTTTCGATCAAAAAAGGCTTTCTCATGCTTATGCACAAGAAATAAGCATTTAACTTTCTAGAATATTGGACAAAAAAATTGTAGTCCTCCATCTTTTTCAAAGGTACATACAATATAATACTATCTTATGCCAATTATTTTGGTCCTTTCTATTTGTAGCATCTAAAATCAAGTAGGGAGAGAATAAAAACAGTGGTTTGTTTCTAATACAGTGGAAACCTCCGAGGCAGCAGTTCTCATTTCATGCTAGGTCCTTTCTGGTGCTTTTAAGCAAGACTGCTTTGACCCTTGCTGCTGCACCACCAGCAAATGACCTGTGCCTTGCTTTTTGGGGAAGGAGCTGTTCCCTCTTAGCATGGGTAGATGCCCAAAACACAGACCTTTACCTTAAGGAACAGGGTAGAAATACCATCCTGCTTCAAAGGGCAGTTTTTGTTTTCCAGGAAATATTTGACAGGCAGTTAAAAAGCATTGAAAATTGTCTTCAAGCTATTCTCAACAACAGTGGATCATCAGAAGAACAAGACGAATATTTTCCAGTCTCGCCACTATGTAAAGCAACCCTTTACCCACACAACTCAAGGCTGATAGATTGGACTTTTATTCACAATGAACTAGGTTTCAAGGTGTTCATGAGCCATTGCTCTTATACATTTTAAAACTCTGTACCATACTTTATGTCATCCGTAAGTTTCTCATTCATCAGTGAAAGATCTGTGGAAGACCCAAGAATAATACTCCAGTCTCTTAACTCCAAGCACAGGCTTTAACTGTAAAGATTCTTTCATTGCAACAGATTCCAGTTAAGCCCCAGGGTTAAACTAAACAGTACTGTCCTAAATGTCACCAGACACTTAGTGGCTAGAGAAGACAAATCCAAGGATGTCATTTATGTACATATGGACACATATTTGCTATATTATATGCCATGTTATATATGGCATTGTAAATATGCTCAATATTCATAAATATGGCAAATTAAAATAGAGCCTATGATTGTTTAACAAAAACAAAAAAACAAATCAAACCCTTGAAAAGCCATTCTTAAACTGTCTCACAACAGACAGGTAAGAAGCTGCACATTACTGCTATGAGCATAAATGGAAATCGAAAGCTTCTTAAATCCTTCTGTGAATGTGGACACTTCAGCTCAGCTACTCTGTAAAGTGAATGCCTGACATCTGCTGGTAATTATGCAAACTGGACTGGCAAATCAAACTGTCCTTAGGCTAGCTTTTAGATTAAGGAAAATGCTTTAGAATATATAAACTACTCAAATAAGACATTTAAGCTATTACAGTCATCATGAAACATGGTTTCAAAACTGAACATCATCAAAATTACTTTTAATTTTTAGACATGAGATACTGTCTTAGAATTTCCTAAGAAGTTTTCCTGCAAAAGTGATCAAATCCAGTCCTCAGAAACAAACAAAAACACTTTTTTCCAACATAATTTGTGTACCTGACATTTTATAAATCAGTGTAAGCAATTCTAGTGTTATCATACTTCGCATTCTCTTTGTTTAGATTAAGTGCTTTCTAGAAAGCTGTTCCTATACTATTCTATAATACTTCAGTCATGCTACAAAGAAAAAAAAAATACACACACACACATATATATATATTTCCTAACAGAGCCAGCAGAACTGCGGGAATACCTACTTAAGATGCTGACCTAGAAAAGTCCCATCTGTGACAAACACTATAGAGTGTGCCTTTATTGAAGCAAACTTCTTAGGAGACAGCAAAGACATGGGAGAAAATGAAGGATACTGCTGTAGAAAATGTACCAAAAGAGAACTGGAGAACTGCCCCCAAACTGATAAAGTGAAGACTTTCAGTATTTCACCCTTTCATGAGTTGTACAGGTCTTTTTTAAAAACATTGGGATGACTCATTTTTACAATGTCTGAGTCCCTGCAGTTTTATGAAGCAACGGTATAATGCCAGTCTTGGTAAAATGTAATTTAGAAACTAATTGTGTGCATGAAGGAGTCAGCAGCCAGAAAACAGGAGAAGCAGGCAGAATATACACATGAAAAGGGGAAATCGTAAAATATTTTATGAAATCTTTAATACAGACATAGAAAATAAAACATTGTATTTGAAAAAGCTTAGGGGGGAATAAAACAACAAAAATAAAAGCTTCCAAATTTAACAACTTCAGACATGGTATAGCTTACCATTAATCTGGAACAGTGTGGTAGAGAGTTGCTTTGCCAGTGTTTATTTAAGGTTTTTTAACTTGCTTGTTATGCATTTTTAAACAGTAAGCAGGATAAGGTTGTTTATTTATATGAAAAGGAAATGCATTAAAAATCAGCTGGTTGGTCAAAATTTTAAAACCTACTAACATATTCTGTATCTCAGTAAAATATGTTATTCTCAGTTCTCAGTCTAAGCATCAGCACCTCCTTCAAGTAGCACAGACTTGTTTTTAGACTTTCCAACCAAGTCTGAGAAGCATGCTTTGCTTTCATGAAAAATTAACTTTATCCCCTGCCATGTAGTTGTTCTACAGATATAGAATAAGAATGATTATGGACTTTGCAGTGTCAAGGGTCTAAGTTACTTCCTAGATATGAGAATTTTATATTTTTTTTTTTTTTGTGACAGAAAGGTAGAGATTCTACCAGATTTGCCAGAGCAAAGAACCATTGACTATTATGTCCCTTTTCCAAGGCATAGCACTATTTCACTTGGAGCTGTTCAGAATTGTTATTCCATCCTTCTTCCTGGATTTCCAACAGTCATAAGCAACGGACTTCTTAGATCCAAACCCAATGGTGAAACTTCACAATTATGAAAGACATAAAATATTTATTGGTCTTGTTTATGTGAATTTCTGCCTGTAGTCAACAAATGGTTTCAGTGACATATGCTAAATTGCAGTTAACAAAAACTCTCCAAATACGTTCATCTTGAGATCAGAAAGTTCCTTGTAAATATAATTATTGGCAAAAAGCACTTGAATATCTTACAAAAGCAGTATTTGTAACATTTCCTATTCAGTCCAGGCCTATTCTATTTATTGCACTAAGTTGTTCAATTGAAATCCAGTTTCTGATCTGTACTTTAGATTATATGGATACAATTGCTTGTGTACTTCAATTGCGTGGACTTATGCAATGGGATACCAACAGGCAACAAAAGTAAAATATAATAAAAGCAACTTGCATTTACTGCAAAAAAAAATATAGATATCACATAATCCTACTGAGCAAAAAATTTACAATTTATCATAAAGTAGCATAAAGGCTATAAAAACAGCCAGTGTCATCCTTAAGTCCTCCATTTAATCAGCTGCACAAGGCATCAGTACCCAGATTTCTAATTAAGATTAATTGGATAGGATGGGGGAAACTAAGGATAAATGCTCAATCACAAGTACTTCATAAAACAACTTATTTTTATTATCTGATATTACATTCTGTTTTAAATCTAGAAGGCAATAAAACAAAGAGTATTAAGTGTTCCCTTGGCAACCATTCCTCTACCTATCCTTCTTCCCTAGCTACCCCAAAACAACAAAATAACAGTACTTTGGTTAGAGATTTATTTCTCAGATTATTGTCTCAGTGCCCAGAGCTGTTGCTACCAGTTCTATGCTGTTAAGGTTATATGTAGTAATTAAGACTATATTCATGATGTGTTTTACAAAGTCACATCCACTACAGATACCTGAAGAGCTAGTGGAATTATTGTCTAAGCTCTGGCAACTAAGCCATCAAAATTTTGGAACCCTATTCCAGTTTCAGGAAATCGTTCTCTTGTCATTCATGATGGCCTGCAATTTTGAAACAGAGCTACCTGGAATCCTTGCTCTGCAAACACAAATGTACAGCCTGGTGGATTGATTCAGGTCAGTTGGGGTAGTTCCACTTACATTAATAAGATTGCATAAATGCCAACCTGCAGCCACAAAGTCTTTCCTAACTCAGCCCTATGGACACGTAATTGAGTTGCTGCCCCACCTTCACGACAAAGACATGGTTTCAACTGACCTCCAACTGCTGTACCACCTGTGTTTCTCACTACAAACAAAGAAAACAAAATACAAATGTTTCTCACTAAAAACAAACAAATAAACAAACAAAAAAGAATAATCAGTATTTACTGAGAGATGAGAGGCTAGGAGCCAAGAAGACGACTCTGAGCCTCCTGTCTTTTACAATTAAGAGGGTCAAAGAAATAAAAACAGAAAGGAAATCACCTCTCAGAAATAAAGGTAGAATAGGGGAAAAATAAAAATAGAAGAGAGAGACTTAAGCAGCCACAGCAAACCTCAACACTGTATGTCCCCAACCACAGTTAACCTAGTTTCATCTTAACCTTGGATTACCACCTTACCCACAAAAAAGCTCTTTTCCCTTCCTGCTTCGTCAACCACCATGCCTAATGCAAGTCATTCTTTCTTAGAGGCAAGTATTTTTACACTGAAATCCCACACATTTCCCAACTGATCTTCCATGGCCACACCCAAACTCCTCCTTCTCACAGTAGCTCACATCCCCTCACTCTGAAACCTCTCCTGCATGCCAAATCTGTCTCCTTCACCACAGCACAGGTACCCAAGACCATAATTACCGCTAGAAAAAGAAAAATCAACAACCCCACAGCAAATAGAAACATTAACCAAAGTAATAAATCATATTAACAACACTGTACCTTTTCTCTCTGCTGCACCACAGAAGCAAAACCCCACAGGTAATGTCCACAGCCTGATCTGGGAAGGGAGCCCTCAATTACCCTCATGCCTGGAGCACCTGTGAGGCCAGGTGGTGCCAAGCCTGCAGGAAATTAGCTGCACACCTCTGCGGTCAGTCCTACATAGGGCTCCGTGGCATTTGTGAGATGATGGCTTGCAAAAGCACTGCCAAGATGGTTCAGGAATGCCAGCCTGTTTGCAGAAATAAATGTAGATTCTCCCCATAAAGCCCCCCCATAAAGTGGAAGTCACTGGACTACCACTGCAAAATGAATGTCAACTACTGTTAACAATGTACCAGCTATTTTTTCAGTATTTGTGGCCTGGACTACTGATAACGAGGGCAAGAGATACAGCTGGAAAGCAGCTGATAGTTACAGGTGGCTTGAGGGGCTTCATCGACATTGAACCGGGGGAGAGAGAAAAGGACACAAGCAAATATAGGATGTTTGACCATACCTGAACTTTGAAGTCTTAACAATATAGCTGGCTCCACTAATACTTTTTATTTTTAAATTAAATGCCTTGTAAGTCTTGTAATGTAACTATATTGATTCAGAGGTGTTGGCNTGTTTTTTTTTTTTTTTTTTTTGCTTTAATATTGTATACATAGGGGATTAAGAATTTCACTATTAGACCATTAGATGTTGGAAATGCAACTGTTGGAGTCTGAAGTAAAGGGAAAAAAAAAAAAAAACAAACCTAATTATCCTCTCAGATAAACAAATAAAATAAAGAACAACCATTAGTGGACAAACTAGTTTTGTATAAAAGCAGTATCAATGTCACACTTACGTTAAGGGGAAAAGAAACCTTAACGATGGTATGCTCGCTTTACCCTTACTCCATCTCTTTAAGTAAGCCCAGGGTCACAAAAAGAAGCCAGGGAACGCAGCTGAGAGCACTCCCGGGGAAATGGTGGGGAGCTCCCCAAAAAGATGCAGGAGTTTCAGTTTTCAAGCTAGGTTTCACTGTTTTTGTTTGTTTGTTTGTTTTTAACATAAATAAAAATATGCTTTTACAGCATACAGTGCAATACAAATATTTACATGTGTTCTTAGAAGGGGACTCTTCATGCTAAAAAGTACATGCTTGTCTGTTTGCATGAAGTTGTTTTTAGTGAGGAAAATCTCATGTCTTCCAAAGTAAAGAAATTAAATAAACTAGAAGAGCACCCCTTAAATTCAAGATTTTCAAATAGTTATTATCTATGTATTGCTGACACGTATTTGGAATGAGATTGCTCCTCTAATTCCTGAATTTTCAATTTAAATTGCTTTCATTTTATAGAATTGCTTCTGCAAAATGTGTTTTTAAATTCTTTCCAGAAAAATAAAAATGTTTTCAATGTCTGTAATCCAAAAAGAATGCAGGAATCTGCAGCAATATAACCACCAGCTTTAGTTTCATTGTTCAGAAGGAAATTATACAAAAAATAAAATAAACCATGACTAGTAATTTATATTCTACCTTACCTTCTGTTTTCAGTATCTATTGTGCCAATCCATGAAATAAGACTGAATTTGCAGGAGACTGGAGGCTTAAACAGAGATTTTAAGTGGTTATTTTCCTTTCACGCACCCGGTGCTTTCCATTTCATGCTGCATGCTCTAGTCAGTAAGTGGAAACCCAAACGACTTTTAAGTCTGCATTTTTTTGTCCTTAGACAAGAACTCCTGTCTCCAGCACCTCAAACTGCTATCTGAAATGCATCAGAAGTGTATTTGGTTCAAATTGCCTACACAAGGTTTTGAAGCCCTTTCCCAGTACGTAAATCGGTTGCTAGGGAATACATCTTTTGTGCACATTGCCACATAGAGCAGCGTTATTTGGTTAGTAACACATCTAAGAGGACAATCAGCTGCTAGCAGTAATAACACTTCTTATAGGAAGCATCAGAAGAGACAAGATGAACTACATGCCATTTGTTTCCCTCAAAGAAGCTCTTTTTCTAAGAGGTTTGAGAATTATCACAACACAATACAGTAGTCATTTTGCTTTCTGAAAGGCTTTAAGAGAGCAGCCGAAGGGTTTGCCTCCATACTCCCTGGATGAAGAAGGGAACAAGAGAGCATCCTGTTCCTCTCTGTGGCTAAGAAGCAACTACAGTATCACTGAAGTGCTCATCTAGGGTGACCTTTCTCTCAGAATAAATTCACCTTCCTCTCTCTGAGAACTTGAATATAAACTCAGGAACGGTGGTTTCCTCTTCATCAGTCTTACTGTAATTTCTCTTTACTGAGAAAAGCTAGAAAAGCTGCAAGCATCTTGCTCGAAGCTACAGTTTTAGTGTATCAAAATTCTGCGACTGTCTGCCGGTAGCAATGAATATACCATTTTCGAGGACCGAAGGTAGATTTCTCTCTGATGTTTCTGACAGCGGATCCTTGTCTCTGTAGTTGAAACATCTCTTTCACAGACAGCCGCCACATTCATTAGAAGAGTGCTGCCAAAGGCATACAAGAACGTGGTTGAATGCCAAGCCACAAGAACTAAATTTCAGTAAACATCTCAGGAAAAAAATCCTGTGGATAAACCATCCACTTATTTCTCAATTAAAGACAAAACCAAAACCAACACAATTTTGCCCAATTATCTCTAAAAAGAATTCTTTTTTTGTTCTCCTTCTATATGACAGCATTAAGTTCTCTGTACTTTATTTGAAACAGACTTTCTACCAAAGCATGGAAAGCATAGGATGTATTTCAGAATGCTGATTATGTTGATCTGTGGAAAACAGCACAAGCTTAGCACAAAAATGAAATTCAAGCAAGTATGCTGGGTACAAGAGAAATTTTCCAAAAAGAGTACTTCAAAATATTTACTTTTCACATTTAAAACCCAAAAAGTTTCTTAAAAAAGAAAGTACTTTCTAGATTTTTTTAAGAGCTCTTTGATTGTTATCTCAACAAGGAGAAGGCAGAAGTTCAAAACCCCTTTTCAGCGCCAGAAATGTTGTGCAAGTACACTGTCACGCTTCTTTTTACCCTAAATCCAGTAGGTATGCTCGTTAGGCCTCCTTTCCTGCTTCAGTTCTGCTTTTCTCTGCTTTTAAAAATGACTTACTTTCAGTGGGAATACCACTTTCCCTGAAAGCCGTAACAGAATAAATGCCAGTCCCAGAACACACTATTTGCACTGCATTATTTTTGGCTCTAACCTTCCCTCCTTTGTAGGTCACATTGATACTCCAAACAGTATTTTATTCAGAAGTTAATCTTGTAGTATGCCAACAGTGTCCTAATGTCAGCGGGTGCAATTAGCTGGCTTGTGAACAACAGCAATATAGATCTGTAGCATAAAATTAAAGGTGAGGTCATAGAGGAACACACCCAACCCCTCCTGGATTTTGAAGCTTGCACTCAACAGGATCCAAGCTCACCCAGCCATGAACTGCAGCCACTCCAAACTGACAGTGCCCTGAGCCATCCATGTGGCCCCTATGCCAGCAAGGACTCCAAGGGAAGATGTCCATACCCAAAATTAACAATACCATAACATGACCTTCAGCTGTCATAGCCCCCCTTTTGTCTTCTTAACCTTTGGAGGTATGGTAGCGTACTTTTAGGGTGACAGATGAATCGTCTCTTTCTATTCTATTGCCTTTCTAATGCCGGACATGACATCTTTCAGAATAAAATTAATGCTATAGAACAGCAGGTCTTCCTACACAGTTGCTCATTACTGGCAGCTGTCCCATCACAGATCCAAGTTTACTGGTAAAAGACAACACAGATGTAGCTTTAGATCCACATAGCTTGTCTAAATATTGAACAAGCTACAACTCTGTTTTGAATTCAGTCTTCCAGTTTCAGTGTTCTTTAAAACATTTGGCAAATGGAAGTCAGCATCCAGTTTTTTCTCTATCTAGACATAATTCTGTATTCATCTTTTCCAGTACCTATTGGTTTTTCCTTTCTTTTGCTTCCTTTGCTTTCAGTGTTTCACATCCCTTCATCCCACAGCCATTTCTTTCAGGCACTCACAGCAATTTCATTTCGAGGTGTGCATTTGCGTTCTGCACAGGTTAAATAACTGTCAGAGTACCTCAAAAAAAAAAAAACAGTAAGACTAGTTTCTGGTGTAAAAATGTTTATTTAAGAGAAAGGGAGATCTATACCCAGATGACCAAAGAAAAAAAAAAATCCTTTGTTTTTCCCCCAAAACCAAAAACCATTACTCCAAAATTTACCTTTCCTTTAAGTTTCAAGGTTTTATTAAAAAAAAAAAAAGAATTTTCATTTGCTTTTCCTGCTGTTGAACCTGAGGAAATTAAGTACCTTTCACTGGAGGGCTGTGTGGGATGTGAGAAGAAACCGCAATAAAATTTATTCACAATATACAAGTATAAAAATATGTTGCTTCAGTATTATAATTTAATAGCTTTTTGTTGTTTCATAGGTATCTGGAAAAGGTACAGACACATGTCCTGACCCTGTCACAAGAGGTAGAATGCCGGCATTTGGTACAACATTCCAGGAGAGAGTCAAAGTGACGTTCCTATTTCCCCTGTGAAGTAAACAAAGAATACCAGCATAAGTACTGAAGTCAACTAATATAATTAACACTAATATAATTAACAAATATTAACATTAACTACTTTAGGATACAAATAGTTTTTCACTTTATGTAGCTACTTCATGAAATATTCCCTATTTTACAGATAAGAGTTCTTTTTTGGTTTGTTTTTTAAAATATTATTTTACACTTTTGGAGTTGAGTGCAGCAGAAGATAGCCTTGGGATATATGACATCCCAGTAGTTTAACTACAAAGATGCAATAGACTGATAAAATACATATACCTGCATTTGCATTGCTGTGGCAAGGTAAAATGCAAAGTATGCAAAAGTAAATCAAGATAGCAGAATTAAAAAAAGAAAACTACAAAAAAAAAAAAAATATTTACTTACTTGAGACCATTTCCATCATCAAAGAAAAAGTATTTTGACTTCATGTCTTTTAAGAACAGCCTTGGGTTATCTCCTCTCAACATGATCTTGTCCCAAAGGACAACTTGATTCAGAGCCTAAAAGTACAATTACAATTAAGTCAGCAAGGTAACTCAGAGTATATCCAGCCCATATTCAACTTGTTTAATAAAAATAACGCTTTACACCAGGAAAACTAGAGCTACTACACACTGAACTGTGGCACAATAAATGGAACAAAGAGAAGCTCAATGCAGTATTAACACACTATTTTTTAAAAAAATCAGAAGATTCTGAAGACTTACAAAGTATGAAGGGTGCTTCTTTGGAACTGCAAAAGTTGTTTGTAGAGTAGTATTTAGACTTTGTTTCAAACAAAAGACAAGTTGAGCTGCACTGCTCAGGTATTTAAAATTTTTGCCAACTTGAAAGGAAAAAAAAAAAAAATCTCTACTTGAATTGCAAGTACAGTTCCAAGAGTTATATTAACACATCAAAAAAGGGACCCCAGCATCTTAAGCACCTGAAACTGCATACTGCTCTTCTAAGCAGTTACGTACTAAGAATGACACGCAGTTATCCTTACAGTCTTGTATTGTGCCATATAGCAAAATTTAGACAAAGTATTTCTCAGTTTTTGTGAGAACTGGTGATTTACGCATAAACGAAACTACAAGATGAACTAAGACAATGAAGTCCCAGTCTCTGATACAGAAACCTAAAATTTGGTTTTGTGCAAATGCAATATCCACCAGCATTTATAAAATGACTAATGTGTTCAAAAGAAGTCTAAAAATAGTTTTATGTAGCAAGTTAAGAAAAGCCTTCACTATGTCCTTGTCACACTTGAGATAATCTCATGAGGTTACAGTTAGTTAACCAGCATGGGCAAACACTTCAGTAATCAAAGAACAAACGACCTGCTACACCTGGCCAAACCAAAGGCCACTATACTCCATCGCTAGCAGCAGTCAGCTGCAGAAAGTTAGGGAACAATAGGGCAGCACAAGCAGGTGAAAATAACTCCGTTGCAGCCCACTGTTCCAAGTGAACAGCAAGGCATGTGTTCCTTTTCTTGCCGTATGCTAGGCTCATACCAAGTTGGGCTTCACCAGCTTTTGAACTTCCCACCCTGTAGGTAAATTGACATGAAAATAGCGACCATGAAAGCTGGTGAAAACAGTCCAAGCTAGAAGGAAACGCTGGTGCCTTAACTCTTCCCAGCAGAATTTCAGAATGTTAAAAATAGCTGCAGTACAAAAAGGGGAATTGCTTCAGCTTTCTTTTTCATACTTACATTGTTTTTTGTTGAATATTCCGCAGACAAATATAGAAACAATTGTTTAACATTCCAGTCAAATATACTCTGCAGATGTATGCGTGTTAAGGAAAATACCATATTGTACTTACGTAACCAGGTTTTATTTTTACTAGATTCATCCTGACTAGTGAGTTCTTACATTTCAACATACCTCATCTTATTTATAAATCAGAGCACTCCAACACATACTTCAGAGCATTCTAACATGCACTTCCATCACTTTCAAGCAACAGANTAAATCTGACAAAAAAAAAAATGTAACAGCTATTTTCTCTAATGTTTTAAGAGTTCTACATTTCACATTACAGTTCAGTAACCATAACCCACAGCTAGTCAGTCAGTCATCAAACCTTAAAACATAGGACAGAATTCTTCAGCAATTCTTTAGAATTATTATTTATACTATCAAAGAACACAAGCATTCAGCTGTTGATCAAGATGTAACAGCATTAATAATATAAATACAAAATCTGCAGAATGTGGAGGGCTCAAAGAGCCTATAATATCCACATTAGATGAGTCAGTAGCTGGGAAGTGTATCATATTGGAAGGGATGTCAGGAATTATCAAATTTAATTGCCTACTTACTAGAAAGTCAGCCTGTTATGCTAACAGAGCTCTGCCCATATTTTTGATCAATGGTAAAGAACTGAAAACTGCCATTTGGGACCAGCAGGGTAGAAAAGCTGTCATTCTAAATACTTGCTTGCTGTTTATGTAGCAGTAAAATGCACTGTGTGATTGCTAAGAAAAATACCCCTTAACTAACAGTATAGATTAGCTGTAACCTTCTATTCCTACAACCTACACGGATGTCATCCTTTTTATTCTATTCTTCACTATCTCACAACCTAGCCTCAAAATCTGTTCTATCCTGTTCCACTCATCCTAAGTCTGAATCATGTTCTTAAGCCTCTAATTCAAAAGGTAAGAAAGGAAAGAATTAAAAAGTTCACTGCTGTTACCACAAGAATAGCTGGAGCTATTTTACTTGAATATTTAGACATCTAACTCAAAACAGCAAACAAGGTTAAGAAATCTCCCAAAAGAGATGTCCAGAATGATTCCTAAAGCCAACCATGAATTAAGCACACTCAAGGCAGTTTTTGAAAACTGCCTCCTCCCCTCTCCTTTCCCTAGATTCTTCTTGTAGGTCATTGTATTTAATTCTCACTGGGACTAACAAATCTCATCCATTCGTTGGGAACCAAGGTACCAATATCTTTTTACAGATTTCACCCAAAGGAGCCTAGCAGAAAAAGTTGTTTTACAACCACACTGCAGAATTTGTTTACATCAGGCATGAAAGAATAAGTCAGAATTCTCATAAGCAAATTTAGAACTACTGCTAGCATTAAAAAATGGTAATAAAACATGGAATCTTTGATGTCCACATACTGCAGACTAGTCACCACAGGAGAACACCTCCTCCAGAGGTCCTGCCCTGCCTTGCCCTGCTCCCTTCCCAGATACGCCGTCTACAGTTTTACTCACCTATGTCAGAAACATTTTAGCCTCTGGTTTAAATACCAGAGTATTTAAATACCAGTATTTCAGAGGTAAAACAGCCTCAGGAGTTCACCTCTCCTGCTTCCAGCTGATAAAACAAAGCCCTCTCATTCCTGTGCAAACAACACAGGCAAGAATCTGGTTAACCTGTTTATCCAGCTTTCACATCCATTTCAAGAATGGTGTTCCTTTGGTTTGGTTACACAATGCATCATCCTCCACAACAGGGAAACTAAAGCACAGAGGAACTCCAGTCTTGCCTAACACAGTGACAAAAAACAGCAGACAGGCAAAAAGCCCAGGAATCTCAGCTCAGCTAAAAGGCAAGCCTTATTGTCGCCACCTGAGGTAAAGTATGCTGCCTTCTATTCAGTACTGATTTCTGCAGAAAAATAGGAGTTTTACATCAAGGTACTAAAGTACTAAGTAAATTTGCATAAAAGTATCAGCAAAAAGGAAGAGGCCAAAAATTAATGTGATAAATTTTGCAGTACCTCATATGCTTCCCAATGAATTTCAGACTACTGAATGTAGTGTGAACAGTGTGTTACATAAACCCTACAACTCACCCCTCAAGCCACCAACACCACCTTCACACTAACACTGTCCTGGTATTAAAATGCACTTCCCTTTATCAGATGCGCTGTACTTCTCCACAGAGCCTTATTTTAAAAGCAGGCATAAGAAAGGAAACAGCTCGCCCGGTGTCATTTACAGAACAACTGTTCCAGGTTCCGCTTTCATGACCCAGCTATGTACAGTACTATTTTTCACTGCCTTAAACTTAGATTTTAAGACCAAGTGCTGGTTTTCCTCAAGTCCTGAATATCTGAAGATTACAAGGTAACCAAACTAAATGTCAAGATGTTCTTCAAAATGTTCTCAAACTATTTTTTCCATTAAGGATATCTGCAGTAATGTCAAATGTGACGAATCCCAGATCACTTCTTTCTCTAGGTCCAGTGAAATCTTCTACATTTTTTCTAAGATAAAACAAAACACAAGATTATTTTTCTCATTATTTCACTCTCACGTTTTACACTAATTATTACTCTTATTGCATACTTCCCCCATACATTTCCTTTACTTTCTTTTAAAAATACTTGGCTAAAACATAAGCACATTATACAACAAAGACTGCCTTCCAAAAGGTTAGGAGCCCCAGCCTTCAATGACAGGCCTTGCGCCCATGGAAGTACACGTAAATTGTACAAAAAGCCTACAGGTTTTTTCCTGTTAACAAAAACTTGCATTTGTCTGTACCTAAACCACACCATATTTCATTTTCAGCAAAGCGTGCGCTACCTATCCCAAAATACATAAAGCTGATTGGAACACCGCCTGCATAGCTGCCTGCTGGCAACCATTTCAAATCATATTTCTTGACTTCACATACAAAAAGCCACTGGTGCTCAGTCTCATACAAGCCGCTCCGACCATTCTGATAAACCATCGTTATGTCTGTAGTTCACACAACTTACAGAAGTTACCAGTGAAAAAATACTTTTGGATATAGTAGCTATGAAAAACACCACCCAAACTCACCAATTTAAAACTCGGTAGGAATTTCCATTCCCTTGCAAAAAATCAACACCTTTGTAAATCATATTTATCAGTAATAACTCTTGCTAAGCACTTGACATAATTTCTGAATAACTGTCAGTCTGGTGGAGCAAAGAGCCTTAAGCTGGGGCCTGCAGAACTAAGTTCAAGAAAAACAGCTAAAGTATAATGCCTCTTCTGTCATTAATACCAGATCTGTGCATCACTGGAGGAACAGCAACACACCTTTCAGCCCAGCCAGGTGTCAGTATGCTACCTCACATCTGCCAGGTTCACCAGAACACTCTCCATTTCTTCTTATGCCAGTTCCAGGCTTTTTGCAGTCCTCAATCTAGTGCAAATATGGGCCTTGTTTGCTTGAGGTATTAAACCAACCCAGAAGGTGACCAAGGTTCCCGCTCCATTTGGGCTCATTTCGCTGTTCAAAGGCTGCTACCAGCCGTCGACGTGTCTTGGGGCGGCTGCACAGCGCCATGAGCTGATTTCACTCATCAACTGGGCCAAAGCCAAACCCAGTGAGGAAAAAAAAAATTGAAGATACATTTTGATTCAATGGCAAGTTAAAAGCAGCTCAGAAAGGTATCCATTCTAGCTCTGGTAAAGAACCCTGTCACTAGGAGCAGGAGCAAAGGCCTCCAGCTTTTGGTGGCAGGAACTTGGCTGTTTGTGAAACCACAGCCCTCCATGTCAGACATGGTTAACTTGATGCAAGCTTCCTGTGACAAAGTTTCCTCTTGAAAAAAGCCAAAAACACGGAGGGGAAAAAAAAAAAAAAAAAAAAAAAGGTTACTTCTGCTAGCCCTGCAGAGTGGGCAACCTGCTTTTGGTGTGGTGCTACACGTTCCACACCTGGCACACTTCGCAGGAAGACAAAATATCTGAGCTGGTGTATTGTTGTATCAAAAAAAATATATATATATATAGTGTTACCAGAAGAAACATTTGAAGGAACTACACATGTAAATAAATAAATAATAGGGATGACAGGGAGACAAAGCCGTGCGTACTTGCGCTCACCCAGGCCCAATTCGGACACACGGTCACAGCGTGGCTGTGGCTGGGAGAGGCCTTGAAGCCCACCCAGCCCCAACCCGCTGCACCAGGCTGCCCAGGGCCCACCCAGCCCGGCCCTGAACACCCCCAGGGATGGGGATCTCTGCGCCTCGCTAACGTTGGGATGGGGCCGGAGCTGCCTGGGTTGGGCTGGGTTTGCTCCCCGCGAGCTGATGTGAGCACAGAGCTACGTTAGACCTGAGTCCCCCTGCCCTGGTTCTTCCTCCCTGCCACCTCTCCCCCTTCTTTTTTTTTTTTTT
>VXAV01005967.1:6541-30730 GCA_013399715.1 Alectura lathami | reverse complement strand
GGGCACTGATAGCAACAGTCACAAATCGATCTGACTAATGAGTTGTCAGCATGTTTGTATATATTCTTCCGTGTTCCCACCATGGATGGGTTTAAATACCACCACCCTCAGAAGATGGTCATGTATCGACTTTATATGTAGGGCTAAAATGGTTCCTTCACAGGGGAAGACATGGCATTCTTTAAAATTTTAACCATAAAACTGTACACTCAGTTTAAACCTGATTAAAACAACATTGTCACTTTTAAATTACAATGTTATATTGTGTACAACCCCCCCCCCCTTTTCTTTTTTTTTTTTAAATAATGTTACATTTTTTTCCCCTATTTGCATCTAGATTCCTCAGAAACCAGAGACCAAATCTGTTTATTCAAAAGAACTCCAGGTAAAACAAGCTGACAGATCCTCTGTTGATTGGTATTTGGAATCTTCCTGGATACCACTGAAAGGAGTGACCAAAGAGATACGGAACTTTGAAATACAAACCCTGTTCCAATTACTGTTGATTACGATGTCACCACAACTAAGAGGAAGTTTTCCGTCAGGCGCCAATTCTACTTTTAGCCAAATAAACTGAAAAACCTAGTTGAAATCATCCCATTCTACAATACAGCTGTTGTTGTTTATTCCCACAGCACCGTCATTCACTTGTTTATATAATATTGCTTATCTTCCATTTCAGCTTCAGTTCTTACCAGAGCTGATATTTATCAGTGAAAGTTTCTCGCAGATGGTACTGATACAAGATCAGAACCCTCCAACTGCAATTACTTCACATGCAGTTGATAAAGACATACTCTTCACAAGTGCTTTCTTTTTTAAAATGCTTTATTTTTCTACCTGTGTTTTTAGTAACTTACAGTTTCTAAAATCTGAAGCTTTTACAATTATGTAGGAAGGAAAATCCAGAATCATCTTTGATTAAAACTACTAAAAACACAGGTAGACTTAGCTTAACAACATGGATTTAAGGTGTCATACCTCATTTTAAAGGCAGTCTTTGCAATGGGAAAATTTCATAGCATGACTTTTTTTCATATTGTTTTGTAACTCACCTAGGAAAGCATTCTGCTCTGGAGATTCCACATCTGGCTACAGCCTGTGAAGCTTACAGCATGTCAGTAATGGTGGTCAGATTCTTTCTATAGAACAAAGTTTGATTTTGTAGGGATAAAATGTTAACAGCTCAGTGCTTTCTAGTGACAATAAATCTCAGCATACCTATCTATGCAGCTTGATAAATTTCTTCATTCAAATAGAAATTCTGTTTTTACACAAGAGTCAAACAATTGCTTGAAGACAAAGGATTCTTTAATATGAAGGGGAAATACCTGTATTTGATTAGTTGTGCTGGACAATGTCACACATTAGCAAACAGTCTGAAATTTTTTGAAAACACTGCAGCTATGCTTTGACACTTGCAACCATAGTTTTAGCTGTAGATATACTACTTTTTATTTTTTGCATGTTCTCCTCACTCACCACACATTGGGTGCAACTACCTTAAAGAAAATGCAGCCTCATTTTATTCACAATGACTGTTAACTGGTGAATTCCTAATATAAACAGTGCCCATTGGCTTAATTCTTGTATTTCAACTATGAAACTATAATTAACCCTCGCTCTCTGGTTTTGAGAGGAAGTAAGTTTGCCTAAGATTGCATGTTAAGGCACAACCTGTGTGCAACAAATTGATGCAGTTACACTACGTATTGTAAGATTCTTAAACTATGAGATTCTGGTAAAAATACTTAAAACACAGCAAAAGATTTGAATTAGAGCAGAGTGGCAGTTGAGTCAATTGTTCAGATCCTGTCATCAGCCATGGCTCTGCAAATTCAGTTCTTACTTTCACTCTCTGATTTTGTAGTAACGGCTATTACACACAGGGTTGTATGATTTATGTGCTGGAAGATAACAAGTCTTTGTCTATGAGAAAACACATCAGGTATCAACTGCCGAAAAATTCTATGAATTCTATGAGAACTATTAATTTTTACTTCTGAAATTCAACTCTAATCCCCCAAACTCCACAGTGTTGAACAAAGGAAAAACATTTTCCAGACAATACCTGCAAAAAGAAAAATATTCTGGTTTTGTGTAGATTACAAAGCAGCTAAGATTTTTTCCCAGTATATTCTTGTACCAGAAATCCTGTAATAACACTGTAGAACAGACAGAATGAAATTTTAACGTTTTAAAAGAGAAAAAAAATAGGAATTGTTCATTTCACATCTCCACCCCACATTTCTGGCAAGCTGACATTGTTATTTCTAGGTAGATGAGGACAGCGCTTACAGGTCTACTGAGAACTGAATACAGACTACTAAAAAAGGCCTTGTGTTACTTCTGGCTTTAGAAGGGTTTCTCTGGAAATAATTCTGCCAATTTCTAATTGAAACTTCTTTATATTTTCTGTAACTAGCAGGATTTTAAAATTTATTTTAAAGCAGCAAAGAATGTAACAACAGTTCAGGTAGATTTCTATGCCATCACGCTAAAAAAGTATAACCAAAGAGTCTTTTCTATGGGAGAGCAATTCCAACTATAAGACTTCTCCTACGGTTAAATTGCATGCTATACACAGCTTTAGAAGTTAAATATTCTTAGTATTCTATTGCCATAACTTTCTTCCCATTTGAGCACAGCTTTAGTAAATAAAAATATATGCACAAGTGTTTGTTTCTGGTCCATCATACTACATGTATATTTATAACATACAAAATGTAAAAAGAAAACATTTTAAATGTACATAAACTATTTAAATAATTTCAGTACATTTTCTGTTTATTCCTTACAAAGCCTTCGTTAAAAAAAAAAATTATAAATATATTTTAGCTTCCACTGAGAGTATGGGGGGGGTCAGTTGCCAAAGATGAACTTATTAGAAAATAGTCTATTATAATCTAGATACTCAAACTTATCTAAACAAAACATTAATAAATATCTTTGCCTTGCTATTAATAAAGCACATAAATAATGAATCAAAAAGTGATCTACACACTTTTGAAATGTTACTTTTGCTTTAGAATCCTGTGTAAAAGCTAGTTAAAATTAAAAAGGGGGTCCCTGTGTGAAACAGCTGCAGGATTCCAGCCATTCTGAAAACATGCTGCAGTGGCTATCCATAAAGTCATTTATTCCTATGTATTTGAATTGTGTTTATGAATTTCACAGTTTATCTGTATTTTGATGATGTATAGAGAGTTGCCTACTTGCTTTACAAGGCATTTGTTTACACAAATTTAACTGAAATATGTCTGCATTGTCTGACAACAATTCTCATTTAAAAAAAAAGACATGGCTGTCAATTAAGTTACGACTCTTTTCTTTGGATTCTCAAATAACTTTTTCTTTGGATAATCAACATTTCTATAGAAATCTTGTTCTCATTTTACAGTTTCCAAAGTCCAAGTAATTGCCTCCCAAGAGGGACTGACTGCCATCTTTCTGTCCTTTGACAATCAGTGTTATTTTAAGCACTACAAAGTACAGAGGAACACACTGCATCAAAATGGGTTAAGTCGTATTCCTGTTCCTAGCGGTGAAAAAGGATTCACTTTGGCCCACATCAAAGCATCGTTCAGTGAAATAGCAGATTTTCCATCTTCAAGGAAGAAGACTGGACCCTATACAGCAAAGAAGTTTGGAGAGGGAAAGAAAAAGAAAGTACACATGTAGTGTGTAAAGACTACCACGTTTTTGTTATACACGAGAAGGACATGGAAACCAAATTTTTGTCTATCATCTAAATTCATGGAAAAAATTACCTAGTCAACTCAAGGCTTTGATAATATACAATTAAGTCAACTGGTTATCTTCTAAAATCTGGATGCACAACATTTTGCAATCTTCACCATTTTTGATTTTTATAATTTTTGTATTGTTTGTCAGTTATTCGAGAGTTAAATTTTGCCAGATTTAATGTTTTGGATTTCTCTATCTTAAAAAAAAAAAAGCCTCCATGAATTGTTTGAAAACATGGAGTCTACAGAAGAATTTCAACTGCTCACTGTGAAAGACATGAAGGACAAAACACTGATTTATCTGATGAGAGAAAAGGTATCATCTGATTTCTTCAGTTGACAAAATGGTCTCAAAGCTGTAACTCAGTTTTCAGTGCATTCTTACAGTGGCATGCTCTTTGAACTTTTCACTTAGAACTGTGAAACCAAGCAATTAGGCTACTATACCTTAGTGTTAACTCGATGGTTTGTGAGCTGATCTGCATGCCTCAAGCAATGACTCCTAATATTCACTAATCCAGAGATTAGGATATTGTAGATGACAAACTGGTGACACCGTATTTGCTATTCTTGTCAAATGGATTTTAGCAACAGCTTTCTGTGGCTGTTAGCAACAGCTAACACGTGGCATGGATTTTCCTCTGAGCCATAGCAGAGACCATTGGTTTCATGCAAAAGTGTTGGCAGCAAGTCTTTTAGACTTGCGGGTGCTTAGTTAATTTTTTTTTTTTTTTTTTTTTTTTTTTTTTTTAAACCTTAAAACATCTCACTAGCATTTTGTGATCTCAATTTTCCAATGCAACACTATCCTTAATCCCTGAACAACCCTGTTAACCTTTGGGCTGGCATCTTGCACTGGACAGAGGAAATATTCTTATATGAAGCTGAGTCTGGTTTCACACGGTACTTGGAGAAACGAGCCATACAGTAGTGTTTCCAGGCCCCATCAAATTTCCCCTTTATGGAAATAATAAAACCAAAAATACAAAATAGAAAAAGAAGGCATTGTAAGGGCTAGCATATTTTGATTTAAAAACCCTAAGCAAGTAAAAACCAAATATATTTGAATATTTAGTTTTCTAATATCTGTCTTTACTTAAGTTTTATAGTATGTGTTTCCATAATGATTAATCCTAACAACAGAACAATGTCAGTATGTGTTTGAAAATAAAACATTTCTGTTTTATTTTTACTTTTTTTTTGACTCAAGCTGCAATGAGGTAGTAAGTTGGAAGTAAAATAAATAGGTAAAAAGAGAACATTTAGCAAAAGAGATGTCTTTCCCATGAAAATTAAGAAGTTTTGGGTTGGGAAACTGGGCAATTATTTGATCAGACTCTTTTTTATAGCCTTACTTATATAGCAGATCTCAGCACTTGTCTTCTTTAACTTCTGCTACTGTGACAACAAGGAAAACATTCTTCCTCCTACATGATGGTATGGACCTTAGATTTACGGTAACCTCACTGACAGTGCTGTAACCAAGAAAGAATACCTTGGCTGGGTGAAACTGTACCTGTATCCTTAGCCCTGTCAAACAAGAGATGCGAACATCTGAATGACTGGGAAGGTTTGATCCACTGACATAGTCTGGCCCAATCATTCCTCTCAGTGGCTCCTCTTGTATTCGTGATACCAGTACTGAATACACCATTTTCTGTGATTCAGATGGCGGGGTGCATGGCAATTCATCAGTAGGCCTATGAACAAAAGACACTTTTTTCCCAACCATAAATCATAATTTGTGTTGGAAACTAACATTCACACAATACTATTATTTTACATTAACGTAAAGGTTTTACAAAAGAGATAACTATTGTATTTACAACCAAACATTTAAATACTAATAGTCTCATTCATGCTAATTTTGTATTTGCCACCTACTTGGTTAATTGAGTACAAGCTCTCCATGCATCTAATTCTTCAGAGAGCTGTTCAATTTTCAATGGTACAGACACTTCCCGTCTTTTTAAAAGCTGACTGAAAAGGAATGAAAATACAGTCCAAGTTAATTCTAACAATACTTTCTTGAAAGAAAAAAAATAAGGCAGAAGTAATATTAAACTATTTGATACAACTTCAGCATTTCATCCTTCATGATAATTGCTAATACAAAGCCATAGAAATATTATATTACTAGATATAAAAGTGGAGTCAAATGGGCCAGGTCAGGTAGGGTCAAGTGGGTGGGGCCAAGGCAGTGAGGTTAAGCCAAGTTAGATTGGGTCAAGTGCACTAAGGCTAATCAACTCAGGCTAAGTTGGTGAGGTCAAGTCAAGCAGACCACGCCAAAGTCACATCAACTCAAGTGACTGGGTTGGGCTGGGTCAAGTGAAATGGTTGCAGACAGGGAATATTAGCTCACTGAGCACCAGCAGTCAAATCACATTTCATGATGGGAAATCAAAGCAGCGCACAGTCATGAGCTCTAATGTCGTAGCTTGTCCTTGATGCTACTGAACAAATCTTCACAGATATAAAATTAGAAATGCATTTATCAACACACAATCATGCATGGAAGTAATGCTGAATACTCGTCTACTTCTAATAACTTGTTTTTCTCACAAAACTAAGAGGGTGGTGAAATCCTGAATTCACAACTTGTTACACTAACTCAGAAACTTCTCTTTGCATAATGCACAAAAAGAGTAAAGATGGCTCCATTGCAGGCATGGGTATAACACTTTAAATTAACTGGGGATTTTTTTTTTTTTTGTGGAGAAATGTGGACTATCTGTGGCATACACCATGATAGGAACTGAGATTGCAAAGTGTTACCAAAATCATAATATTACCTTGTATATTCGTAAAGTGCAGGTACAACACTATTGTACTGTCTTCTGATAGCAAGCAAAGCACCAATGTAACCACACAAAATGAGCAACTCATTCCGAAATCTATAAATGAACAAGTATTAATCATGAACAATAAAGATTTCAGGCATTTGCAAAAACCTTAAACTCATATTTTGTGGGGAATACATGCTTGCTAATTATGTTTACTTTCTGTGTGGTGTTATTGTTAAGATAGATTTATTTGCTTTATACTGATATCAATTACTAAATTTTAAATAGCAACCATAACACAGAGTTATTACGCCCAATGACATAAAGCTACAAAACCAAAGTTTTAATGTGATAAAACTTTAAAACAATAATAAAATTGCCCCACATTTGTATGGTCTTCAGTATTGTCAGTTTTCCCCACAGGCAGGAGTTAAGCTTTCTGCTGCTTTCAGTTCTTCACACTTATGCAGACAGGCAGGCCTAGCTTCAATCACCTTTTAATGAAAGCAGAACCACAGCAATCCAGCTGTTTTAGAGTTAATTTGAAGAGTGACAGCTTGAATTTCCTTAACACTTTGACAGAAAAACGCATTGTGAGACCACTGCTCTTTTTCTTCAGAAAACTGAAAAAAGAGCTAATCAAAGTGAGCTTCTTCAAATAAGACAAACATTTACTCTCACTCATTGTAAATGCCTCACAGAGAAAGAGGCAGGACTTTTTTTTTTTGAAAAAAAAAAACAAAAACAAAAACAAAAAAAACACCTTTTTGCTAAACCTTGAAAATTTAGGAAGATTCCACACTGGGAATTAGCCTGCTTGTTGCAATCTGTTTGTATCACTATTCTGATCAAGAAAAATTCAGAAAGTTTCCTTTAATGAAACACTTTTATAAATATAGAAGACATACTCACTCGCTACATTTGTGTAACACTAATCGTTCAGTGCGTATGTAGCTTAGAAGATCGAGATAGGGACAGACTGAATCTAAAGTCCAGCCTGAGCCACAAAGTTGTTCTGTTGAAGAACAGAAGAAAATAATTGAAGAGACAAGCTATACAAATTCATTTTGCTTAAAAAAGTTTCTTCATTCAAGTACCTTTCACATACTGAATGCCAATAGGGAGAGCTTTTTCTGGTTCTGTGCTCAGCAGATAGTACTTTATAGTTTCAAATACATCCCCGTCTGCCTCAGTCGTCTCTGCCAATCGCATACACTCTTCCACATCAGGAAGATTACACTAGAAAACAAGGATTTTGCTAAAGAATTGTTATAACATTCAAACAATTATTTAAGATGTACAGAAACAGTGGAATTTGTACATAACATTAAGATCAAACTCTCTCTGAAGAGTCTATGTTTGAAGGATATACCCCTATACAACAGGCATTAAGAATGCCACCTAGACCAGAGAGCAACACTGAAGAAGGTACTCTAAGTTTAATATGATTAATATGAGTTTCCATTGTTAATGACTTTGTTAACTTGTTACTACTGCTTAATAGATGTTGAACATTAAGGGAGTTAGTGTAGTAGACTCCACTGTTGAAGAGGTAAAGGTGGGAATAAATTTAAGGAAGTTATGTAAGATGTAAAACAATGCAGGTTAGAACAGAAAGGTGATCTGCCAGGACACAAGTAAGCTACGCTTCAGTGATGAGGAGGTTATGAACCCTACTGACTAGTAATTCTGGTGATCATAAGCTACTTCTGGAAGTAACCTGTGCCATGGAAATACTGGACACAACAGAACTTAGGTTCTTCTTGCACTGAAAATAAAGTCAATGAAGTCTAAAAGCAAAACAAAAATAAAAAAACCCACGCATATATATCATGTAAGACTGTTAGTGATAAAATCATCTTACAAATTTATTTGGCCTTAAAAAGTTTTGAAATTAAGAAACAAATCAATACATAAGCTCGTTAGCGTTCAGGTAAATTCTTTTTCATTGTACCTTTTCATGTAGGTCATTTATTTCTGCTGTGCATCCAGAATAAAAAGCACATAGTTTTACCAACTGCAGTTTATTATCAGGAATCATCATAAGAAGATCAGCTGCTAAATCCCTGTATAAACACAAGAAAGCACGTAGTTACTCTTGATGGTTTGTAATAGGAGAAAACTTTCTCTTTTACCTTCCTTCTAGAAAGAATTTAGTGAAGAAAAAAAATAGACTCAGTCTCTGAGTCTATTTTTGGTGCAATAAATGAGGCGTAAGATTTCAATCAATAGCTTACTGAGGCCTAAAGAGGGAGGTTCTACTTCTTCCTTCCCTTATATCTCCACTTCCCTTCCATTCCTCTTTTTGTTCCTGATTTTCTATCCCTTGTGACTGTCCATCATCTGTTCCTCTAAAGATGTTATCACAAGGTAAGCAGATACAGGTCACTGCATGGCAAAAATCTGTTCACCTTTTTTTTTCTGGCGTAAGGCATGTTAATTTTCTGCTGCTTTAGTTGGTTGAGTGTAACAGCTGTGTGTCAGAACCACCTCAAAGTGAGATGGAGGAATACATGACAATGAACGGGAAGGGAGAGTAGGACCACTCTAATTTGAAAGAAAGCAGTTAGTGTTGGTTTGTCATGAAATCGTATCTTCATTCAAACTTCCAGAAATTAGGAGTGTTGAAGGCATCTAGAGCACCATGACATCAGGATAAGGCACCTCTGAGTTATTTGAAATGGCTACAGCTTCTATGTTATTAAAAAAAGATTATAGAAGGGAAGAATGAGATACCCTATTTTCATCCTTCTGAACTGAAATACTGTGCTTTAGCAAACTGACACTTCTCAAATACTCTCTACTTTCTACCGTTTGTTTATTCCCCCACCATACTTTACACAAGCAGCAGCTGGAAGGAGCATATGTAAATATTAATAAACTACTTTGAAAAATAAATATTACATTGAGCTTTTAATAACTGATTATCCTGGTTGCGTCTCCTGTTCATGCAGGCATTTCTCCTGTGACCCACAAGACTGACTTGGCCCTGTGTAAGGCAAAAACTCCAACTGAGTTCTCTTGCCTTTTCAGAATGCAGCCCTTGGCTTAAAAATGTAAGTTGCTGTCCAACATTTGTAATTGCTATCCCACATTCAGGCATTGACCTTGATGAAATAATGAGGACATAGTTTATGCTTATATTTTTAGCATTAGTAAAATCATAGATTTTATAATCTCTCTTCCTAGAAAGAAGCAAAATACCTGTATCCCAGTGATGGAAAGCTAAAAGGAAGACAGTGAAACAGTAATGAACAAAACTTTGTTTTGTATTCTTACTTTGTACACAGAAGAAATTTCTAATAGAAAATACTTTAACTACAACAGCGAATCTAAGAGTCACATTAGCTGACTTCAACAACAGAAGAGATCTTTCCAATGCCTTTTGACAATCCAACAAACCTAATGCCAAAAGGTCTTTGAAAAATGTGTTATATTATTACTATGCAACAGTCACTTTTCCAAGAGGCGGAAAGGCTCTTTCAGAATATGGTGTATTTCACAAGTTTTTAGACTACTTTCAAGATCCCAGAGGGTGGTGAAGCACTGGCACAGGTTGCGCTGTGGATGCCCCGTCCCTGGAGACGATCAAGGTCAGGCTGGATGGGCCGTGACCCAGTGGGTGGCAACCAGCCCACGGCAGGGGGTTGGGACTGGGTGGACTTTAAGGTCCCTTCCAACCCAAGTAAATAAATGTTTCCTATTAGTGGATATCCCTAAGCATAATAGCCTGTATAAGGAAAAAGCAAGCACTTCAGGTAGGCTCAGAGGCTGTCGAGCTCCAGCTTCCCCACACATGATTGTATGTACAGAGAAGACCGAAGGGTACTATGCTATGCTGTCAGTACCTCTATATCTCAAAATACAAAAAGACTTATAATCTTTTCTACAGAACAGAAAAATATGCTGTAATGATTGCTAATCAGAATCCAGTTGCACAGTGTAGCTGTAACAGGTATTCTGTACAGCATATGAAATACATTGATAAATCCAGATGTATACTTGGGCAATGTACACTACACTGCTTAAAATTTTATCATGTGGACCCATGAAGACCCAGTGTAGACATGCCACATGTTCGCACAAGTTTTATACAGTGCTATACTTCTGATAGGCAGTTAATGCTTAGAAGTAGATCACCACTAAGGAATAGGTAAATAGTAGAAATCAGCTGAAATACGTAAACTTAGAAGTATGCAAGCTTTGGGTTGTCGTACTAAAGGAGGGCTACTATGCACCTAATAAGAAACTCGTCAGCGAGGACTGAGCCTCTGATAAGAAGATGAGCCAAGGACTGGGCCTCTGATAAGGGGATGAGCATAGCTGCCTTAAGCATTTGGAACAAGCAGAAACTGGCTTTGCGGTTTGACAAGATGCCAGGAGTCCACAGGGCACGCGTGAGGCCCAGAGGTAAAGAAGTTCAGCCTCCTCTTCCTCGCTGCCTTTATCACATAAGACCCCAACGTACGACCACCAGGAAGCATTGCACAGGTGCAACCAGCAGGAACCAAGGGTGGGAACTATGAAAATGAGTTCCAGGAATAGGTCCGCCTTTTCGGGGAAAGGTTATGAATATGTATAAACATTTTCGCAATTCATATGAATATGTAACACATCTAATGTAATACATCTATGTATAAAGTCAAGGGGAATCACCGGAGCAGGTACGCACTTTTGTGGGAAGCTATTCCCAGTGCGTCCGGTGCTCTGAAATAAAGTATACCTACTTTGCAATCTCACTGATTGTGGAGTCCTTCTCCATGTGTCTCTTCTACAAACAGTTGTTACAGCACTGAGTCATAACAAGTTTTATCTATGTAACTGGAAAAAAAATACATTGTCTTACTGCACCTCCTGTTGGAGGCTGTATCACTCTTTACAATGAATGCAGAGAGATCAGAGACAGAGCTTCAGACACTTTAAAACCTGCAGATGGAGATGCTGAAACAACTCTGTGAGAACCACTCACAGAGACATGCTAAATCGTTGCAAAACCAAAGCAGCAAGTGATCCATTTCTTATTGTTTCTTCTTCTGCAATGCTTCTTACAGGGCAGGCTAGATGCTCTGTAGAGGGGAGTTCCACTACATTTCTTCAGGCTACCCTGAGATGCCTGAGCAAATACTAAGTTTAGCAGCAAAACTGAGGCTTGACCACAGCACTCATTTAAGCACATGTTGCCTATTGAATGTTAGTTCTGAAACACTGTACAGCTGCCAAACATATCTTAACAAGATTTTGTTTCACTGGTGGACAACAGACCAAAACTGTATCCTTCAAAGTAAAGCCACTACAAAGAGGAAGAGAAAACTTAGCAGAGAGATGAAGTTTCCCCTATATGCCACAGAGAATTGACCTATTCCTTCAGAATTACATAGTAATCCTGTTTCATCTTTAAATCTTGTTAGCTATCCTGTATATCCAGTACCAATATAAAATAATTCTTCAGCCTCTTATGGTTTTAAGTTGTCAAGCAAGTACTTAAAATCACTTTGCAGATCCTACTTAAGCTTCTGTGCCTTTTGACTTTATAATTCAATACTAGCATTACTCCATTTGAAGCAGCCACTTTCACCTGGTACAGAGTAGGACTTAGTACACCAGTTAGTGCCCAAGTACATATCCAGCTTTTTCAGCGCATTTCATACTCTAAATGACAATGACACTTCTCTCACTTACAATGTAAAAAATTCTTACCATGTTGTTACTGTCATACATTTTCTTGCTAGTAATTCTAGGGCATAATGTGTTGCTTGTGCTGCACTTTCTCCTAAGACAGTACCCACACTGATTGCCAGCTCCAGTTCATTTCCACGAATCAGGTGTGCCATCGCAAGCTTGCTCAATGAAAAAAATAGTATCATTAAAGGACACAATCATTTTTGCGGATTCACCATGTTCAGCACATGACATTCATTTACGAAACTATCTTTTACAAAAGGATAGAAGTATGCATTAATTAAAGCAGCTTTTTATATAAAATTTGGGCCTCCTGAGTGAGTCAATAATTTTGAACCATGTGTTAATTGGTTTTCAAGTAGTCTAATAGATTTCCTTTACCAGAAACTTGCTTTATTTGATTGAAAAGATTAAACATCGTACATAACAACCATGATAGTGATTCCTTTTAGTCCTAGGTAAGGACAGTAGTATTCAGAGTAAATATTTTCCCCCTTTTTTGATGAAATGGGACTCAAAAGCCAAGAATTACGTTATCCTCTGTGTAACTGGAGTTGCTGATAGGGATAGTAGAGTAATAAACAGTAAGACTGTACAGAACGTGAAATGTGTCAAGTTTGGAAATACAGACAACTGATCATCTGCTGTTCAGAGAAAGCAAAAAAGTTCAAATTTTACTCATTTAGGGAAACAGAAGTAAGAACATGTTGGGTCAGCAACAAAGTGCAGAGAGAATGAGGAAAAGAAGTAATTTGTAGAACTACCAATAAAATGAAAATCTAATAAAATGTTTCTTATGTGTCAGCCACATTTTTTGGGCTGAGGGTTGTTTCTTTGCTATTGAATTCATTTAGGAGGTCACATTCTTTGTAGCACAATAAAGTTCCAAGTCTAAATAGGTCTTCTGAGTCACCATAAAGAGTAAACAACAATACTTATGTAGGTAAGATACTTAGGTACCATGCAGTTTCAGTTATAAAATACTGCATTTACTAAAAATCAATTGAATAACAAACTACTTTCTGTTCATGAGAGAAATTTTGAATTTGAAAAAAAAAAACAAACTCAAGGTAGTTCTGCCATTAAATTCAATACTGTAATGATCAAGCTCTGTCTCTAAATAAATAGAAAATAAATACCAAGTTTGACTTGTAGAATTTAGAATGTGGCACATGTTTGGAAAAAAAACAGTTAACATGTGGTGATAATAAGAGGAAGTCAAAGTTGGCCTTTCTGCAAATAAAGAGTTAAAAAGAAAAAAAGGAAAGGAGAAGAATTTACCTCTATGTTTTCAACAGCCAGATGGCAACATGCAGCAAGGATTGCATGGCCATCTTGGAAATACCATTCTGCCAGTTCTTCACTGACCTTCTGAAGGAGCCTGCAATAACCAAATATGAATTCAGCAAAATCACTTTAAGGTCAGAATTGTTTGGCTCTGAATTTAGATACAAGTCACCACATTTGCTTCTGTGCTCTGAAATCTCCGTATTTGACTTACAAATAATGACACCACAGTCAAAAATGCAACTGGTTTGAGCTGAATCTGTCTATGTTGATGCACATTCAAGTGGATCAGTTTCACAAAATCCACACCAGTATGGAAATGCCTCAGACTGACAAAAGAAATCAAATGTATGGATATTCATTCTGTACCTGTGAACACTGCGTAAGTTTCTCTCCAATGCATGTAAATCATTGTAAATCTCCAATCCATGCATGTAAATTAAGTAACGGCACAGACTTCGGGCAGCTTTTGTTACTTTGCATACAGCTGGCAAATGTGATTTAGGTTTTTGAGTATTGTTCAGAACAAGATGCATGACTTCTGGTGAAAAACACTGAAGCCTTCAGGAGAAGATGCATAAAACAGAGTCTCACAGATACTTAATGTCTTCCTCTACACTTTTCATAAGTTCTAACATAATAAAGCTAAATGTTTAAACATGCTTAACTGCGTAAGAATGCTCCTTGTAATACACACATGAAAAAACATCTAGAAAGGAGCACAACTAGGGGGATTGCAGAGTGTAGCATCAGTTAGTTGATAACTGGCTCTGTCAGCTAAATACTAGAAGATGTAATACTTTGTTGTCAAATTCTGCATTGCTGGTGGCAAATTAAACTACTAAGGTTTACTTCCTTTGATGACTTTAGTTATATAAGCTAGAACAACTTACTCATTATAATCATCTGTATTGTTTAAATCGCAGTTTGAAGATCCACTCATTGTAGACAGCGGTGACACTTGTATATTTCCCTCACAAGCTGCCTAGAGGAAAATAAAATGACAGATTCATTAGAGTGCCCATTGGAATCAGTAATGAAATGTGATTTTCAATAAAAAATATGAGACCTGTAAAAATTCTCCCAAAGCCCAATTTTAACAAAAGAAATGTTTAAACCAACAAACCTGTTCATTGCTAAACCTTAGCCCTGTTTTATTCAGCTATATAAGCAATTCTATAGAAGTAAGAGACCTCTTCCTTCCAATACATTCATAGATGATTTTTCCAGCTTTTGAATAAGCTTCAAACAGATAGCAAAGGCTGCAAGCTTGATTTTTTACTCCGTTAGGAACAAGTGGCTGTGATTGGAGGATGAACTCCATGGACACACCTCAGTAGGCATACCAACAAATCTGTAAAAGTTTATATAGCAAGGTATGCCAAACCTCTTGTTTCAAAAAGTATTTTTGACATTAAATGAAAAGAGATAAGTGTGACTTAAAATGGAATTATTTTGTGTCCCTTAAGGTGCAGCTGGGATAATGACATTAAAACTCAGGGCTCGGTTAAACGGAAAAGTAAGTCCTGGCATTTTATTGCTTAATATTATCTGTTTAAACCTTTGAGATAAAGACTACTCTATTAACTGTAATAAAAACAACACTTGTAATGCCTCTCTTAGAAAAAGAATTGAAGATCTTTCTAAAATTTTAAGGCGCTTTAATGTTCAAACAGTATAACTTGCTAAATTTAAGAACATATAGATAGACGGTTTCTAAGGGACCAATTCACATGTATTACTCAAGTTTGCAGGTATGAACCAATTAAACATCTGANGGTATGAACCAAATCAACATCTGACGTTAGGCAAACATTAGAAAATGTAGCAGGGATAAATATTAAGCAGGCTAAAATTACTCAAAAAAAAAAATAAAGGAACAGGGAGAAGGTGAAACAAAGTACAAATCTTGCATATTTTGTGCACCCTTTTACGTTAGGGAGCAGAAGGGACATATAAGTATGTTGCATACATACTTGTATGTCCCGTTTGGTAACCTTTAAAATGAACACAAAAAAAATAGTACAGACATCGATCTCGTATTACTTACTACTGCAATTGAACAATTTCACCCAAAGACTCTGTTGGAGCAGTATAACTAAGACCTTGGTAGAAAGGCATGAAAAATCACACAAGCCTTAAAAGGGCAGTTCTGACTGATAAAATCAGGTAAATGTTTTACTTTAACGAAAAACTAATATATCGGTTTTTAGTAAAGCTGTGCCATTGCGATTTAGGAGAATCAGGCTTAAAATCTATATGCATTAGGTATGTTTTTATTATTTCTGAGTAAAAAACAGACAATAGAGCATGAAAGTAAAGCGCAGCATTTCATTATTTAGCCATTTTGCAAAATAGAACAGAGCTAGCCATCTTCACAGTCAGAAAGGAATAGCTAAATGCTATTACATACACTGGTATATGTAATAATACCTGTGCAACAAGCAGAGCCTCTTTAAGCTGGCCTCTTGAAGTAAAGAAAGAAACTAGTTTCTTCACATCTCCAATAGCTATACAGTATGGGATGACATCATCATTTTCTTCCTGAATTAACTGATCAGCTCTCCTAATTAAACAAATGAAACAAGAAAGATCTACATGTATAATTGATCACTAAACTTTAGCTGTTCTATGGTACAGGTGTTAGATGATGCTACATAAAGTTCACTGAAACCCATCTTCATTTCCAGATCTCACAAGACTTGTGAGTTGAGAGAAGAGTGCATTCTATTGGATAAAGTTTCCAGTTCAACTTGTAGTTTATGCTTAACCTTTTAACTTGACCTCCACACCCAGAATTGTTACTGAAATTCCTGACAGTTCTAGACCAAAGCTTACTGAACAAAGTGTAGCATCACTGGAGTGCTGTAAGAGAAGCCAAGTACTACTGATACTAGTATTTAAGCTTCCTACTTCTTTGTGTTACTTTGAGAACAGAAGCTACAACTCACTTGTATTTTCATCACTTTACCTTTGCATTAACTTCCTCCAATATTTCATCGATACACCAGGTGCAACCGAGAGAGCTTTATCCCACTAGAAGAAAGCAGTGACATGTTTCACCTGATGATTTTACTTGGGGAAAGAGATGCATCTAATTATTTTCATGCATCTTCCATTACAATAAATTTGTCAAAAGGTTAAAAAAAAGTAACGAACTATGCATTAGTCTTTATATATTAAAAGCAATATATATGAAAGAAGATCACTTTTCAGGATTTATTATCCCTTTTGTTTCTACACCAGCTGTTTTTCATCATCTTCTGTATTTAATGCTTTTCAGTAATGTTCTGATATTTTACCTCTCCAAGCTCTACCATCAGTTCACAGTATCGCTGAATTTGTCCTAATCTTAAATGTATTTCTGCAGCTTCTTTAAGCCTCTCCTCTTTGCTTGGTGCACCAATACCACCTCCAAACTTGGACATTTTTACTGTTGTCAGTTCTTGTGCTTTGGACTGATAAAAAAAAAAAAAAAAGAAAAATAAATAAAAAAGAAGTTGTTCNTGTATTCAAAATACACACCCATCTGCATCCATCTAGGAAATATTTCTCATTGTATTTGTTCTCATTGTAATGCTCTACAGACATCAGCTGAACACTGATAAAAAAAAAAAAAAAAGAAAAATGAATGTAAAAGCAGTTAGTCTTCTATGATGAAAACAAGTTTCATTAAGAATGTATTATATTCAGGCACTACAATGGAATACAAAAGCTATCATTTAAGATAAAAATCCTTGTGAGAAAAGGCTAACTGGGAGATATTACAGTAAGGCTACAGTGAACTAATTTGAACAGATTATAGTGAACTATTTATATTGTTAAAACAATGCACATGTACCTTTTCCTTGACATCTTCCTTTAATCTTTTACATATTTTTGTTTCATTCTCAACCATGTCCATTATAAAAATCTCTTGGTATTTTTGAAAATAAAATATTTGTGATCATGCAGAGCTGGAAATTGTACTTAACACTCTTATAGTGATTTCCAAATAAAGAAATAATAAAGACAGTGGGTTTAATGCCCTGATCTGCCACACCCCATTGTCCATATGATCAATAAATAATTTGTATTCCTAACAACTGCAATTCTTCTATCAGTTGGAGAAGTAGTTCCTCCATCTGGCAGAGTTTGAGAAATGAGCTGCAGCAGGATCACATTTAACATTAAAAAGCAATAATAAGCTTCAGTTTGATTAAAAATCTGTTAATTTCTTATTTGACAGCTTTATCTTCTGTATCATTTTACATGAAAGATCCCCAATACATAATCTCTGGTTGCTAAAACTGGAAAGAACACACTTGCTCTAGGCCTCTGCTTTTTCCTGAAATGTCTAGTTGCTGCAATGCCATTATCCAGCTTCCTAAGGAAAAATTGGTATTAGCAGACATACAAAAGATGCCCGCACTACCTTAATCCTACTTTCTCCTAAAGCACTGAAATGGGATTCTGAATCACCAGGAAGGTGACAAAAATGCTTTTAACTAATGTGAACACAATTCAAATCCACAGAATGATCAGCCATTACTGCAGATACCCTGGCTCACTCAAGTTTTAATTTTATGGAATCATGTGACATGGACAACAGATTGTGTACANATGCCATTATCCAGCTTCCTAAGGAAAAATTGGTATTAGCAGACATACAAAAGATGCCCGCACTACCTTAATCCTACTTTCTCCTAAAGCACTGAAATGGGATTCTGAATCACCAGGAAGGTGACAAAAATGCTTTTAACTAATGTGAACACAATTCAAATCCACAGAATGATCAGCCATTACTGCAGATACCCTGGCTCACTCAAGTTTTAATTTTATGGAATCATGTGACATGGACAACAGATTGTGTACACTGCAGGAGTCAAGTATCAGTTTCTTCTTCATAGGCTAGCTGGCTGAGCTAAATGGTTCTCAGGAAGTTTTGCTTTTGCCTCTTCCATAGTATTAGCCAAGGAGCTGCTATAATTGGTTAACATCTGCAATAAAAGATTTCTATCATTTAAGAGCCATAAGGTACATAAGGCTACTTTTAAAGAGCCTTGTGACTTACACAAAAGGGTCAGCCTACAACAGCAAACAGCAGGTAATACCTAGCAGGTGTTTAGTCCTTTGAGGGGGCAGTTAAGCATGTCCCGACCCACACCAATAGATAGTTTTCCTCTATTTCCAACCCAGTCATTAGGGTATGAGATTGTTTACTTTCCCTGAGAAGTTCCTGACAGAACCACACACTCCCATATTCTGTATGAATTGTACATATGATTGCATATTCATATACGCAGCTACAGATGAATTTGTGGCCTGGTTCTGGAATTCCATTCGCATTTGAGTCACTCTTCAGCTGTGCCTCTCTGTTAGTGACAGGATCTTTTCCACTCCTTCCAAACAGCCAAAGAGCATATTTCTGCTGCCTCTCCTCCATTTTCACATGAATTCCCCTGCATCAAACTACAAACTTTGGGTTTATACAAAAGAATTTGACTTTACTGAATATAAAATATATACAGCCTAGCATTTTAACACAGCACATATGAAGTCATTACAGACTCACCTAGTAGCTATTGTTCTAACAGAGCAGTATTGCATAGAGAACTGATATTGCACAAAAATCTTCAGACATGAAGTTGTGATCCCTTTGTAAACCATTAAATGCTATTTTTAAAGAGTGAAATTCTAAATAAATTATTAAACACTTTTTCACAACGTTTGTTTCACTTACCATTCTAAACCTAATAAGGTGTTTCATATGCATAATTCCTTTGCAGTAGTTTTGTGGAAGCAGACTATCATCTTGTCCTTTTATTACAGCAACTAAATCCCACAAATTTTTGCTGCCTCCTGGAGGCTGAAATTGTTATGGATAAAAAAAAGCTGCATTATTATAATGTTCAAGAGAGAAATGAAACTTGTAAAGATCTTGAAAAATGCTTGTCGGTCAATTCCAAGAAATACAATTTCAGACCATTTTAATATTAGAAGCTTTACTACGAAGACACGACAGTTCAAGACACTAAAACTCCTTCATTCTTGAGAACTGGATATACAGTAAGATTCATGAACCTAAGTATTTGCTTATGCATGGTGACAGTTCAGGGTTCACCATTAGAGCTTTCCCTTTTGCTCCCAAGTGGGTACAAGCTACGTTGTGATTACTGCAGACATAAAATAACATTTATCTGCTGGGTTTCAAGAGCTACCTGAATAGTTGTTTACTGTCTTTTCTGGAACAAAAGCACAGGTCAAATTAAAAAAAAAAAAAAAAAAGTGCTCAACTGACAAAATCCAGCTTCCTACATTAAAGCTTAAAATAGACACCTATGGTGTAAGAGTATACACACAAATTTTTGCAGGTCAAAGAGATATATTGTGTATAAACTCCCATGCAGGTAAGTACTCACAGGGACCCAGGAGTCTGTACTTTTAACTCAATTGAACCAAAAAACTACAAGGATTTACAGGAAATTTTACTTTGCAATGAAGCAAAGTCAATAGACAGATACTGGGTCATAAGTTATCCACATCTACAGCTCCCAGAAGATAATGCAGCAGAGTTCTGGCACAAACACTTGGGTAGTTCAAACCTTATCCAGAAACCCTCTGATGAACTCAAATAAAAAATTCCAATACAGTTTGATAAAAAGCACATTTTCATTTTCTTCAGAAGAAAATTCTAATTAAAGCAAACTATCCATATGAAAAATTAAGCTATTCCACTCACTTCCCTTTAAGAAAATTTGATCCTCACAACTGACAAACAATTCAGTCATGGACGTTTTTTCACGCAGACTTGTTAAGAGAAAGATTTGATTTCTGCATATTTTCTGAGTTCTTTTTAAGAAAGGAGGAGAAGAATGGTGGAGGAAAAAAAAAATGTTTAGGAGAGTGACTTCAGAAGATAAAGTAGGACACACTTTCAACCTTAAGTTGTCTAACATCTTTAAGATGTAACTGATATCCTTCAGTTTGTAGGATACTTACTGAAAAACATTCTGAAAACCACCNAACTTTACCACACAGCAAAGGAGGAGCACCAGATTCTACAGCACGATCTAACAAACAAAGATTTACAAATCATATATATATATAAGTACAGTAATATATACAAAATTAAAACAATTATATATGCAATTTACTCACCTATGTTACCAATAACCTCATCCCAACATCTATCTGCTAAGATATTTATTTGTAAGGGATTTATAAGTGGTGTCAATGACCAGAGTCTCACGGTAGAGTCACGAGAGCAAGATGCCATAGTAAATGGACGACTAGGATGACATGTTAATCCTAGTAGAGAGAGAATTTAAAAATGTAGTCAAATAATTAACTAATAACCAGTTTGATTAAAATTCATTTCAATACAGAAATATAACTTTTTAAAAACATTACCATACACATCTGCACCATGATCATAAACTGTGTCCAAGCATGTTCCATCTCTTGTATCCCAGACTCGAATTGTATAGTCCCAACTGCCAGATACTAGGAGGTAAGGAATTTCAGGATTCCACATCAGTCCCCGTACTGGAGCTGTATGTCCACTAAGAACATTTATACAAGCATCCTGTGTATAATCCCATATTCGAACAGTACTGAAACAGGATATAAAAGACCTATGTTCATCAAATCATCTACTGAAATACAACTCTGTCTACTTTAGCAATATTCTAAACTTCAGAATTTGTAATACGTTTACAAAAGTTATAATAAAAGAGGCTGGAGCCAATGCCCTTCACGTTTAGGGCAGAATACAAAATATACCAAAGACAGTTCATCGGAATAAGAAACTATTCCATTCCTCCCACAATCTTTCAGAATTTGACAAGTTTTCCCATATACCTGTACTTATAATACGCTTCACTGTTATGCGGAAGCATAACAAAAAACAGAACAAAGACATATCATCTTAAACTGTGAAACTCCTACCAGTTACAGAAATAATGAAGAACAGTCCACAGCAGCTTTTTTTTGTTGTTGTTGCTCCCAGTTAACTAAGTAGGTTTCCCACATTTTCTTTTATTTTCAGTAGTTGCTATTCCATGGTACAGCCTATTGAACAGGCTACAGAATTAGTAAGCAAAAAATTCAGTTTCTTGAGAAGATCACCGTGATTCTGGTTAGTTTTCAGTACATTATCAAATATGTTATTCACTCCAAGCACAAATATAGGCTGGATCGAGAGCAGCCTTTTGCAGAAGGACGTGGGGGTATTGGCTGATGAGAAGCTCAGCATGAGCCAGTGCATGCCTGCAGCCCAGAAGGCCAACTGTGTCCTGGGCTGCATCAAAAGAAGCATGACCAGCAGGTTGAAGGGATTCTCTCATAAGACTCCACCTGCAGTACTGCATTTAATTCTGAGGTCCTCTGCATAAGAAGGACATGCGGCTGGTGGAGCAAGCCCAGAGGAAGGCCACAAGGATGATCAGAGGGCTGGAGCACCTCTCCTATGAAGAGAGACTGAGAGAGTTGGTATTGTTCAGCCTGGAGAAGAGAAGGCTCTAGGGAGACCTTTTAGAGGCCTTCAAGTACCTAAAGCAATCCTACAAGAACGCTGGAGAGGGAGTCTTTATCAGGGAGTGTAGTGATAGGACAAGAGCTAACAGCTTTAAACTAAAAGAGGGGAGATTTAAATTAGATATATGGAAGAAATTATTCACAATGAGAGTTGCAAGGGACTGGAACAGGTTGTCCAGAAAACCTGTGGATGTTCCATCCCTGAAGGTGTTCAAGGCCAGACTGGATGGGGCTTTGGGCAATCTGGTTTAGTGGGAGCTGTCCCTGCCCATGGCAGGAGGTTGGAACTAGATGGACTTTATGGCCCCTTCCAGTCCAGGCCATTCTATGATTCTATAATTCATAGCAGCACTTACTACTGCTTCTCTAATGCTACAAGGGGGCCATTTGGCAGACTTGGCATCACAAAGTAGAATTCACAAGTTAGAAGGCTTATATATATAGTCCTACAGCATTATGTGCTCGTATGACCCTCACATACTATTCCTATGTTCTGTATAAGGGTAGGTACTAAACAGGTTATTTGAAATAGTTCTTGGTCTGACTATGAACAGTGTTACCAAGCACAATGAACTCAAAAGACTAATTACTTTCTAAGCTATTCAATGATCAGAGGGAAAAAATGTCAATGCATTCTGGAAATTCTTCTTGCAAGACCAGGTCTTGCACCTATACCTTTTGATATAGAGTAAGCATGTAGTATGATCCTAGTATCATTCCCAGGGGTTACAGGTGTCAGTCACTCTCTACTCTTAGGAAAGTATTTGGACAATTAGAGCTATGACAAATTTAGATAATTACTCTGCTGCCCGAACACTGTGTTAAGCTAAACAGCAAAGCAACACTGAATCTGACCAACACTACTGTATTATTCAGAGAGCATTTTAAGGTGCCAGCAGCAGTACAACTAAAGATATTGAGCTGTTCTAATAGCCTTGCTTGGGGTCTTAAGTTCTCCTAACAGTTCAGAAATACACACCCATCATCAGAGCCACTGCAGAGGATTCCTTCTCTCAGAGGAGACCACCGTACATGAAACACCTTTGCAGTATGCCCTGTAAAAACTTTCAATGGCTGATCAGAGCTGGTTGCCAAGTAATAGACACGAACATTTTTATCCTCACAACCAGTAGCTATCATATCTCTGCAAAATAAAAGTAGTAAATCATTAGTCAATGGAATCATCAAAAAAAGTATTCATGGTTTTGAAGTTTAAAAATAAGTATGATGCATATTTTGCAATTTACTTTTAAAAATAATTTATTTTTGCTTAACTTTTGTCTTTTTATGATGTCATTGTTGATAACCCTACAAAATATGCAAAATCAGAGAAAAATTATAAAGATCCATTAGTTACAATAGAGAATAGAGTGTTTGTACTGGAGTGTGACCAAGCATTTCTGAATATAGTGAGTACACTGTATTCAGAACTCAGCACAGACTGAATTACTTTTGTTTTTGTTTTTGACAAGTTCTCACATTGTTATTTATTCACAGTATCTCACAGTAATTATCTGCAAAATATAAAAATATCACTGTGTGTTCAGTTGCATTCTAAATCTTCAGCTTCACAGTCATTAAAAGGAAGCCAGTCTAACCCCCCCCTCTCCTGGTGCTGAATGTCTGCTTTATTCCATGCTTCTGATGTACAGTTAAGTGTGAGCTGACTTTCAGCTACCAAATTCCCCTGCAATACATCTTCTTTAATGCAAATTCAGGTTAAAATCTTGGCGCAAAAATTTGCATTAAAAATTCAACGCAAAATTGTCCAGAAGGTCAGAAGAATATTATTTCTGTTGTTAGTATTAGTATCAGAAAAAATGCATTCCTGTTATTAAATAGATAGACTGAAACTTCAGACTGTTGCTCTGTTTCTTAAAAGGCGGCAAGTATAACCCAATTTTCCACAAATCATTTGCCAATTAACTGTATTCCTTGCATTTTACTTTTAGGGTATTTATCTAGGGAAAAAAAAAATTGTGTTTTTTTTTGTCACACTAGAAGGACACATTCTAAATTAATTCTTATACTTCTTGTAATCCTTTAGATAGCATTAAACCTATGTGATGACATTTGTATTCATTTTTACATACAGTTTTTGAATATGCCGTACACAATAAAATGATTTACTGAAATACAGAGAAAAAAGAGAAATGAACACGAAAGAAAGCTAT
>VXAV01005966.1:51526-68291 GCA_013399715.1 Alectura lathami | reverse complement strand
CCCCCCCCCCTTGCCCCCACCTCCAGGCTGCTCAGCAGCCAGCCAAACACACAGTTCTGCTGTGGTTTAGATGAAAACTTTTTCCATCTGACAAAAGCAACCACGTGGCGTCGCCCAGACCTATCTAGCAGTCAGTGCAGGAACTGCCTGAGACCACAGGCTAATTAAGGAGCCTTTAAATAGTTTCCGCCAGCGATGCGATAAAGTGCTGACTGTCAAAATGAGGAAACCTGGAGAAAGGTGACAGGGTGCCGTGCCACCCTCTCATTTCCTGCCCTATGAACAGCAAACAGCAGCTGCCTTCCCAGGAAAGTCACTGAGTACAGGGTCATGGCAGAAGATGCTCCTTCCCTATCAGCTGTAGCGATCACCCGCCCCACCGGCTTCAGGTGCTGCAAAGGGGACTGGGGAAAGCAGCTCTGTTTGCAGTGCACCCGCGTGAGGCTGAGCGGTGGGGACCAGGGGCAACCCAGCGAGGTCTGCTTACCCCACAGCCAAGCTCCTTTGCCACAGTGGGGTTTATACACACCCATCTCAGGCTGGTGGGGGACCAGGCACGGCGCTGGGATGAGTTTCAGGCTGATCCTGATGAGAAGAGGGCAGGAGGAGCCTCAGCCTCAGATGACCCTGTGTAAAAAGCTGGGCACTAAAGCACTGCTGGCCTTGGGGGCTGGGTACGTGTCCCTTGTATTTGTCTGTACAGTGTGACATTAGCTAAAGCTTTGCTCCCTGGGAGATGAGCATCTTTTGGATGGAGAAGTTGAGCTGGATCCCACTGTGGAATAAGCAGAGCTGTGCCCCCTACGCCTGTTTCAGTACAGAGCTAAAAATGTGTGATAAAAGGCACATGTTTTTGTAGTTGAGTCACCTCTTGCAAACAGAGCGTCACATTAATGTTTGTCTAGAAACACCTTCCTTCACAGCAGCCAGCCTTGACCCTCTCAGACGGCAGAGCTATAAAAATACATACATATAATTTCAGTGGTTTTTCGTACTGTCTGAATAGATGCCAGGAGCCGCCTACAAGCTGCCTGCCTCTTGAGGCAAGGACACAAACGAAAATTTGAACTATGTCCTCCACTTCCTCTTGAAGGGTAGAACTGACTTTTTAACGAATTAGAGGCGTCGGCTGATCACGGACTGTTCTTTGATTGATGCTGTGCACCCACCGATGGGCGAGGGCAGTAAATAAGCAGCGCTGCCATTATCCCAACGGAGCAGTGCTGATTTACATGGGCTGAGGACCAGGACGGTCAGATTTATGTCAGACATCATGACTTCTGACTCCCAGTTATGTCACTGGGAGCAGGAGAAAGGGAAAGCTCATCTGAGCAAAGGCGGCTGCTCGCCTTTGTGGCACGGCACTGGCCTCTTAATTTCCTACTGATTAAACTGTAGGAAAACAAAATCTGCTTTGCCTGGGGCAACTTGGCTTCTGCTCAAGAGCTTCCTCATCAAAATGAAGTATCATTTGCTGTGAAACCGTTAGCAGGAAGATGAATGTAGTTATAAAAGCAGCTATTTGTAAAACCCAAATGGGGAGAACTGATCTGCAGCAAAGTGCTATTATTTAGGGGGAAATCTCTGCAAGAGCCCTGGGGGACAAAACTTCCTACAAAGACCAAGTTTCCTCAAGAGTGTGTATTTACCGGTTTTGTGCAGCTGAGCTTCACTGTGGATGGAGCATGCAGATACAGATGCCTTTCCTCTGCTAACACAGTCTGTGGCTCATCTAATGCACAAGCTGGCGGGGTTGGCGTGGGGTTGTTAGGGACCTCCAGCTCTAGGCCTGCTGACATTAGAGGCCTGTGCTGTGGGACCTGGTGTTTTTCAGCTCGCTCTCTGTGGGATTTGTGTTCCTGGTGGCATCTTGTTGGGAAGCACAGTGCAAGAAGTTGTGTCGTAGCCCCTCAAACACCCCCTTACTCTCGTCAGCAGAGTTCAATGGTGGAAAATTAAGTGCTAGCAAAAGAAGCGACCCATATAATCCCATATAATGGTGAATAAATAGAAGGTTTAGTCCCTGGAAATAGCCACAAGAGGGAGATGTGATTGGATCTACCAAATCTAACTCTTCAATATGCAGAAATATCAGAGTGCTGCATATTAATTCAGAGATCATCAGAAGTCCAGGCAGAAATTTCACTATAGGAGCATGTAGTTTCAGAGTCACCTGAGCTGAATGTAGGAAGTATTTTTACAGTGGCCAAGCTACTACATCATGGTGACCTTTTTTTCCAGAAACACCCTTAGTCCTGATGACAGGACTAAGTTTTTCCCTGAATATTTTCTGAATCAGAATTAATAATTCTGAGTGAAAGAAAGGAAGATGTTGACTTCCCCCAAACCCTAACAAGTGAGGAGTGAAATTTTCATATCAAATTGATTTTAAACAGGTTTTTGATCAGTGAACCGAAAAATCAATGATTCAGACAGCGCAGCCTTAATTATCTCTCCCCTAAGGGCAGACGGACGGAGCAATGCTGAAGCATTTTGTAGCGCCTTGCAGACAGGACTTGAAGCTGCCTTCTGCAGCCTGCACTTTAGGTTGAAACAAAATATGTTCTCTGAAGGTGATCAATCTGTTTCATTTCGCCTGGCTGAGAATCTCTTCCAGTAAAAATAAACCTCCTTTTTACTCCTCTCGTTTTTTTTTCCCAGTTCCCCACAAACCCAGACTCTAAAATTAAAGAGTTTCAGGGGGCTGGAGTTTTAGGCAGGGACTTGTCAGCACAGCCAGGGCTGCAGGTACTCCCTGAAGAGAGAAATGGGAAAACAGCATTGTCCTCCTCCTAGTGCTGCTGCTGTTAGGTAATTGCTCGTACCGCATCGCATCTGGCTCAGCCCAGTCAGCGAGTCCTCAGGGCTCTGAGACCTACTTACACACAAACAGACTAACATCCATCTGAAAGTCATCTTGGGCACAGAGACACGATCCTCCCCCCAAACAAAAAGCCTTTTTGCAGAGCACTGGATAACCATTTGGCAAACGGCATGCCAGGCTGGCACTCGGATTAATCTGCTTAGATCGACTAACACAGTTGTGCAACAGCAGAAAATACCCAGTCAAGTAAATTACATCATCCAGGGAAAAGCTACTCTAAAGAAAGCACACTTTATAAGCTTGAGATTAAATGTTCAGCTGAACATTTACATGTATTTACAAGCAGGAGCACAGGCTTGTTTCTTCCCTTGTGGAAAAAAAAAAAAAAAAAAAAAAAAAAGGGATCTCTGAAGTTTTTTTCTAATAAAAAAGCATCTGACTAAATTAACCACTGGCCAAGATCCAGAACGAATTCTAAACCCATTATAATTTTTCTCACATTAGCAGTACCAAGTATGTAAAGCCCTCGATCCAGAAGAAAGGAGGTCGAGGTGTTGCATAGCACTGTGGACAAGAAATGGTGTTTCCCTGGCTAAAATTAGGGCTGACTTTGAAATGTTTTATTCTTTCTACCATCAGTCTGTCTTTGTAGCAACTTCCATCACTTGATGCTTTATTAAAGTCAGTTGTTCTCTTCATAGTCTTGAATACATTCTGAAAAACTGAAGTTTGAGGCCATGGGGGAATTTGGAAGCCATAACCAGATGTGAATTTAAACACTTAGCTCCTGCTGACTTGTTTTTCACTGTAGCGAAGAGTTTTTAGCGGAAGATCTGTTGCCAGTGGTGAAAGCAGGAAAGGGCTAATGGTGCTATGCCTGTCTGCAAACAGTTCTCTGGCTAAATTTTTTAGGCTGGTCCCCCAAAAGCATTCACCAAAGAACATGCTTAGGTTTTAGCAAAATAAAAGACAGAATCAAAACGGAAGGTTTTGTTTTATGACAAGAACTGAGTTGCTGCTCTCACCCCTTGCAAGACTGCAGGGCACCTTGGGATCTTCTGCCCAGCTGGTGAGCACAGCAACTGCCCAGAAAAGAGGAAAAACTGCACCCATGAATGTGTAGGAGAGCAGCCTTGGCAGCTGCATCGTACCTCTGTTTTGGTTTGGCTTTTGCAGAAAATGCTGCATCATAGCAGGAGTTCTGCTTCGGTTTTCTGAGGTTTTCTTGAAAGTTCGCCTCTTGCAAATCTGCTTGACGTGGGTTGAGCCTTAGATTGAAGTTTGGTCACAAATATGCAAGTGTGTCATGGAGAATTCCCACAGAATGGAATAAAAGTATATCATGTGGTTGGACTGAGACCAACAATATTTAAACTTGGTGGCTTTTTAGCCCTGATTGAACTCTGGCTTGATAGAAAATCAGATCTGTGCTCAAAGTTTTCTTTTTTCCTCCCCTTCCCCAAACTTGTCCGGTCAAGCCTCCTACAGGTTTAAGACACCTAAAGACACCATATAGAGTTATCTTACTTTGGAATAACCTCTGTTTGCTAGCTTTCCCTCCCATCCCTTTTCATCCTCTTTTTCCATCTAATTCCCTATGGCCTTGATTCACTTTAGCTTAAACTCACATGAAATTAAAAAAGCCACATTAGTAACAAAAAAAGATAAAATCTATGCAAGCGTAATTGAGCCCTCCAGGATTTTATCTGCCTGCTCGTGAGTGTTAGCAGAGGGACTGCTAAGCTAATGTGATTTTTAGAACTGGGTATTGTGTGTTATGTATTGACTTCTACGGGGTATGCACGTGATCAGAGGGAGCTGGGTGGACAATCCATCGTTTTAAGACTTCATATTGCTGAAGGGTTGAACCGGGCAGCATTAATCAGGGCTCTCACTCTGACTGGCTTTCCCTGGCGTGCTTTCTCTCCAGACATTCCGCAGATCCTCCTTCCACCTTATACATCTGTTTGATCTCACAGACACTCAGAGATCTAACTTCACACCAGCGCTGCAGATAACCACTGCAGATAACCACATCTATCCACTGTGCAAATAAAGCCATATATATGTCTTTGTGGGATGATGGTCATGATACAATGCACATATTAATAGCGGCAGCACACAGAGCTCTTCTGTTCATAGGAATGAGGAAAGTCCTTAATAAGCATTATTATTATTATTATTGCTTTTTAGTGATGGTCTTGTTATTGGCAGAAGAGCCCCTGTGTAAGTGTATATTAACTGCATATTTAAATTTCTCTGTGTTCTCTACACTGCAAATGAACTGATAAATCATTACAGCCTGCTCAGATTATAATATGAATTGACATACAAAAAAAATGGTCAGACTCCATCTGTTTGTGTTACATAACTTGTGATCTCAAGCAATTTCAGAGGCAGGATTTACTGCATAAATAGTACAATTTCCAGTAAGGAGATTAAGGCTTCTTTGCTGGGAAAGGAAGAAATTACCAGAAAAGCTGTCATTTCAATGAACACAAATAAATCATGTTCCAAAATACACAGGAAGACAAATGTATGTCATTGAGTCCCTCTGCCCCTAGATGCTCCCTCCAGACTTGTCACAGAGAACAGTATTTTGCCACAAAATACCATTCATCCTTTAAACATTTATGAAATGTGGCCAGCTCTATTTTCTACTTATGTCAAGGCTTTTAAAAGTCAGTGCTGCTATTAATATTTTACGTTTTCCAGGTTTCTTTTTTCTTTTTTTAATCCCAGTGCCTTTTTTTTAATATCCGGTGACTTTCCGTCAGTTGCCGACGTCAGTAAATCCCCGTGCAGGAAAGCACCAGGCACAGATCGCGAGCGTGAGCAGAGGCAGGCTGGGCAGCTGGCAGCAGATCACGCTGCATGTGACGAGGAGCAAAGCTTTCCCACAACAAGTCTCCGTGAAAGCAGTTGGGGGTTTTAGGGTGCCCCTGCCCAGCTCGTGGCTTTCTTCGGTGTGCCTCAGGTGACAGCCCCCTGCCCAGGCTGGCTGTTTGTGCAGACAGACGGGTGTGTGTTTCTGCAGTCTGTTACTGCGCTTCACATCCTCCAGAGGCAAAAGATGCCATTAAAAGGCTGCTTGCAGAGAGCATTTATTAAACAGCTGAAGGTAGTGATGGCAGCGCTGCTCCGAAAGCAGCAGCGCTCAGAGAGTGGCTCCGGCTGTCTGCTCCAGCACAAATCCCCCATGCCAGCACACAGCCCTGACGGCTTGGCTGCATACCCCCCCACCACCACCCAGCCACTTCCCAGCCTGCAGCATTACCCCCATTTTGCTCCTCGCTTATTCACTCTTGCCAGCACACTTACCCAGCTCTGGACCCTGCTCCAGCCCCAGGAATCCCTCTGGGCTGTGATGGCAGTTGCCCACATTTTGCATCCAGGGCGATGTTTTCATACAGGTCTCAGCACGGCTATGTCCTCAGCACATCCCTCCTTCCTCTCCCTGGTGTCTTCTCACTGGAAAGCTGGGCAAGTCTGCTGTGTGGTTAACAGGAAGAGTTGTGTTGGTAGCTCCCATTTCATTGCTTGGGCACTACCATCCCTTCGCTGAAACTACTCCATCCCTGAGTCATGTGTTTACCATCCCTCTGCTCACTGCCACCTCCATCCTTTTCCCCATCCCCTGTGCTGCCTAAAGACCTCAGGGACTTCCCCAGGACAGCTCAGCAGGATGCCCAGAGAAAGGTTCTCTCCTCCCATGCCCAACTTTTACTTTTCCACCAAAACAGTTTGCAAACAAGTGGGGAGATCAGGCCCCAACCCTGCTGCCACAGAAGTCTTCTGGACTTTCAAATAACTTGTTTCACCACAGGGAAAATGTAGTTGGCCATGCTGATATGGAGAAGAAATGGAGCAGCAGAGGGGAAGCAGCTTGCCTGGAAGCTCACACACTCACCAAGCAACAGCCAAACGTTGGAGGAATGTCCCATTTTGGTGTCTGGAGAGCTGATGCTTATGGCCTGCTGGAGCAAAACATCAGGCATCACTGGTAAAGGCAGGGGTTATTTGTGAAGGGATGGAGCACACAGCTCCACCTCACTGCCCATCCTCCCCTCGCCCACACCTGTGTCCCATTAACTTGGCAGCAAGAGGGTCCCCTCTCTGCAGATGCAGGAGGTGTCACACCTGTCCCCAGAGCACCACAGACGATGGCTTCCCATCTGACCCTTTGCGCCCTGCCTTCACAAAAGCCCCACTCCAAACTGCTGCCCTCATGGTGTGGTAAGTGGAGACACAGGGTAACACAGCTGGGCCCAAGCTCCTGGAGACAAGCTGAGAACTGAAGTGCAGGATTTCACTGCTCACTACATGTCCGTCAGGACCTCCTGGTCCTTTTCAGCAGGCTGCTTTCCCTCTGGGTGGACTCAGGGGCTGGTCCCTGCCTGGAAAGGCCTGCTTCCAAAAGCACAGCACTTGGCAGACTGGTCTAAAGCAAAATGAGACCAAATCACCTCAGGAAGGATGTTGCCCATTTTTGTAATCATCCTTGTTCCATCAAGGAAGTCCCCATTCCTGTGGTACCTGAAGAGCTGGGCAGAACCTCCTGTTGTCAATGTCCATCGGGCGGTCTCCTGTCACCTGCTGCAGGGCCTTCCCTCACCTGGCCTCAGGCAGAGAGCTCGGGCACTTTGTAAAGGCTGGGATGGTGTTATAAGGGGACACAAAGCCTGACGAGGTCTCTGGTGAGTGGTGGATGTTCCTGGTGCTGGAAAACAGCCAGCGAGGAGGCAGAGCCCTGCTGTCACAGCCGGGCTTTGCAGTGCTCTGGGGTTTGTGAGCCATTTTATGACACGGGGTTGCTAATGTACTTATGCTTTAATTGCTGTTTAGCAATGAGGCTTTTGGGAGTAGTCTCCCAGGCAGGAGAGATTAGAGAAGGCCACCAGAAGGAGAGATAATAATCAATGAGACGATTGACTTTCTCTGGTCAGATGTGTTAGTTAACTCCAGGAAACACTGTTTTCCTCATACCCTTCCTATGAGGCATGGAGCATGGCCTGATTTCTCTAACACCAAGCGCTCCTGGCCACATCCAGTCTCAGGAAACTTGCCTGTGTCTGGCACAGACCACAACCCTGCGACCAGCAACAGGGCTCCATGTGCAGAGCAGCATTTTTCAGGTGAGTATACATATGCATGAGTTATGTGCATATTGTTTTTAAAAAGCAATCTGGTTGTGCTGTGACAGACAGAACTTCACTACTATTTTTGTGGGGCTATGGTAGTAATTTCTTTACCATCATATGCAGCAGATGTTGCAGAAGGCTCACACATGCTCCAGAAGTTCTGAGGTCATATGGAAACTTTTCAAATTAATGAGGGCTTCTGGACATGAGATAACTACATTTTGCAAAATAAACATTGCTCCTTGGTAGTTTTCAGCTCATTTAAATAACTTTCAACCCATTTTTTAAGATGAGTTTTCTTCATGGGGAAAAATCTGAAAGTCATATGATGCAAGATACTTGCCTTTTCTTGACAGGGAAAAAAAAATGTGAGGGACTTTTTGCCTATAAAAATCCCTGCCAGGAAGATTAGTGGTTACTGCACAGGTCTGTGAATTTGGAAACTTGGGATGTATCCCTGAGAATTTTACTGTCTGTGTACGTGACCTTGAAGAAGTCAATGGGCTGGCAACGAGCTGACCTTTTGGCTTAGCCAAGCTTGCTTGTCTGCATTTTGAGGCAGGAGGGGGTGTTTTCTGCTGGGTTTTGTTATCGTGGCTGTGTTTCCAATTTTCAGCCCCATGAAGGGCATTTTGTTTCCAATTTTCAGCCCCATGGCTGGAGCAGCATGGCTGTGCTGGTCTTGCTGCAGCGCTGCTTGAAGTGCGGGGCCGGAGACGCCTTGCATCCGCTCTTCTCTGCCCCTTCCTCCTGCAGGGAAGCGAGGCAGCATCAAAGTGCAATGTGAAAGGCTTTGCTCAGCCTCAGGTGGGGTGTAGAGGAGCCTGACACAACACCAGTGTGCTTCTTCCCCCTGACTCTACCACTTGTGGTCTTTTTTCTGTCTGTCTGAGCCTTAGGAATGCTTGGGAGCTGGGTGAGGGTGCAGTGCTCTGGTCACGTCAGGCTGGGAGTACCAGGTGAGCTCTGTACCATGTGCACAGGAGCCAGGTGGTTGGTCCTGCCCAACAAACCACTCAAATTATACAGACACCTCCAAGAGCTGCTGAGACTCTCTGGTCCAGTTGACGTTGATGATCTCTCCTGTGGATCTTGGTACTTAACAGGTTTACTTGGTTTGTTTTCAATTCAAAAACCTGCAAAAATGCTCCTGTTACAGCAGAATGGATTCCTCCTTCTCCAGAAGCCATGCCGTGTTCTGCCAATTAGATTCCTTCTGTTGCTGCTTTGGGAGAAGATGGCTTAATGTTCAGCTGCTAGACCTATCAATAATCCACGAGCTGTTGTACTCAGGCCTGTGCTTGCCTCTACCCGGGAGAGGCTGCTGGCAGTACTGCTTCCTCTCAGCTTTGTGTAATAGCAGTTTTAGTAACATAAATGAGTGGCAGAGATGCTATTGGTATACTCCTTTGCATTTTTTATTTTATTTTTAATAATGGCACCAGACAGAAAGTAGTAATGAAATCGAACTGCTTCTCAATTTGGTGTCTAGATTTTGGTGAGGTATTTTTCTCATGATGAACTGAGGGCTTCTCAAGTGTCTAAAACTGAAAATCACATCCATGAACTAAAGTTTTTTCTTCTTTTCAAGACAGGAAAAAGAAAACTCTAGTGCTTTACATATATCTTTCTCTGTTGGGCGCTTGAATACATATATGCACTGAAGACTCTTATTGGGTAAAATCTGGCAGCATAAACAATTTTTCATTTGGTTCTGAAAATGGTGAGGTCTGTGGTCATTCTTATCTAGATCCAGTTCCTATGAGATCTTTGTTTCCCACGCTCATGAGTTGCCTCTTATTGGTAAACAGTTTCATTACTTAACATTTGATCTCAGATAGCAAAGAGAGGTTTGATGCACCAACTTTGTCATTATGGTTCTGAATTTTGCTAACTCAGTTCCTTGGCAGACACCTTCCATCCTGTCTCGACATCGTTTGACATAGGAACCCAGGGCTTTCCTGTCCTCCAAACTGCTGGTAGCTCCAACCTACTGTAACCTGGCAGGCCTGCCGAATTCATCACTAACAACGTAGGAATTCCTCCAGTCCATTCTATGCCTCAACTAGTTTTTCTTTTATTTTCCTACCTGCCAAAGTACACTGACAGCCCAGTGCCGCTAGCCTTTGTTTCCATGTCCCACACCTCACTCTTTTGCGCTCCATAGGGTCTCCAGCTACAGTCCTTGGGAACAAAGAGCTTCAGCCAAGGAACAGCTGGAAGAAAGCAAAGGACAAACTGGTCTCAGCTACTCCTGATGGGGGTGGGTAGCCCTTGGTAGCTCTTAGTACGCCTGGAGAAGGCATCAGGCAGAGTGCTCAGATGCTGCCTGTGGTCAAATACCTTTGCAGGTGCTGCCTTCCCTTGGCTCTAACTTGGTCAGGGTCTTCTGTGACTTGAGTTATTGCAGTTCTGCTGCACCACTGGGAAGTACCTATCACCCTGTAGTAAATGGGGAGCTCAGCCTCTCTACTGAAGGCCCAGATCCACAAATTATTTATGTACCTAAGTCCAGCTGATCTTTATCTCAGTTGCCTGAATATTTTGCATATCTAGGCTTAAGTGTTTTGTCTGTGGTCAAGTAGGAAATCTATGGTAAGAAGTGAAAACATATCCCAAGCTAAAGCTGTAACTACAGTGCCACCAGGATGTTTTGTGGGCAGATCTCCATCTGCTATGAAAACAACAGTATTTTCCCTCTGCATTTTGATATTTGGCTTTAAAATAGAAACCTATATCACTGCAGTAAATAATGCCTATTGATTACCCTCTCATAAACTGGAGAGCTCACTTCAGCTGGCATTGCCATGGCTGAAAGCCAATACTGCAATTGATCATTTAATTAACTGGAAGAAAATTAAAGGAACTGTAATCTGCTGTGTCTCAGCTCTCTTGTTATCAGGCTGGCAAAGTGCTTATTTCAGCCTGGAGCAACGATCAGCTCCTTGACCCTATGATTTAGAAACAGAGGATTATGCATCCCCCCTCACCTACCCACCTGGCTTTCTGCAAGGCAGGATGCAATGAGACCTGATCCCTCCTTCACCTACTTCTGGAGCCCGGGCTCCGCAGTACCTGAGTCTGAAAGAGAACTGGATGTAAAAGTCCTTTTTTAGAGACTAAGATTAGAACATGGGAGCTCTTGAGTTTATTTTAATACTTGCATTTCTTTAAAGGGATTGAGGTACTTATTTTCATTTGGTTACTTCAAATAATTGAGAGAACAGTGTGTTTGAGACAGAAATTGCTGGTCCTGAAAATATGGCGATCTCCTAAAGATTTGACTTGACTTAAACAAGCAGCCTGAGTGGTCTGTGATCACAGACAGGAAAAAAAAAAAAAAAAAAAAAGTTTTAAGAAGTCATTGTTTTAATGATTGTGTTGCCATATCAAGAGAAGAAAGACAGCTGCCTCTAGCTTGTCTTTGCATGCCTAAGTAATATATTAATTACCTCATTCCCCCATAAATGCCTGCCCTCCTGCAAAAGGCATGTTATAACAGTCATTAAAGCTTGCACTGCATTTTTGATGTGCTGCGGGAAAACAAACAAACAAACAAACAAAACCTCAACTGCTTTTTGTTTCAGCTAGATCCAAGCTGGGGAAATGTTAAGTGGAGACACTTCACAAACTGTATCATTCGAAAGCGCATTTCAATGCCAAAACAGGAAGAAAATGGAATTTGAAACAGTTCCCAATGTTTGGTCAGGCAAAATAGTTTGTTCCCCTTTGCATTTCAATTACAAGTGAAGCCTATTCAATTTCATCTTTGCATTTATTTCAGTCTTTTTGGTTTTGTGTGAGAAACTTTCAGTCCAACCTGTAAAATAAGAAAGGACTGAGTAGGAGGGATGAGAAGGATGAAAAAAGGAAGAAGAAACCTCTTTCAAAATCTTGCTGCTGATCATAACTAGCTGTAGGAGTCAGATATCTGCATGAAATTGAAACCTCTTCTCCTTCCAAGACACGCATTTTCCCTCTGCTCTAGGTTATAGCTTATGTGCAGCCCGTAGCACAGCTCTTGCTGCCTCTGCTGCCGCTGGTCCGCCTTCCCCCGTGTGTTCTCAAGGCATTTTCTTGCGTTTATAGTACCTTCAAAAAGGAAGCCGGGCAAAGAAGAAAGTAAAACTAGCCTGGTAGGTGTGAGGTATTATGGTCTGACTGGCAGATTGGGAGTGTCCTGCTGGCTTCTAGGATATAGGTTAAAAACACTTTGTTGGTCACAAGTAAAAAAAGCCGGTGCCCTGCTTGTTTGTGTGATGACAGACGGTGCCGCGCTGGCCACCGCGGCCTCGTGAGAAAGTTGTTCTCTGGCTGTGTGAGCAGCGGTGAGGAGGAGGAGAAGGAGGTGCTTGAGTCCCTGTGCCACACAGCAAGACATATGGCCAAGGGTACAGTGCCTGGTGTGCTCAAAGGGATTTGGGACCAAGATGAGGAGCGCCAAACCCACAGTTTAGGCAGCCCTGCACCCCTTAAATGTGGAGTGGGGCAAACCTGTGCCCAAGTCGCTGTTAAGCCTGATCTGGAGTGAGGTTGTAAACCCAGCTCCCCCACATCCCCGAGTGCCTCTCTGTAAACAGGAGCTATGGGGCCAAAGTCAAACAGCTCCCAGAGGTGAGAAGTGAGGTTTCCTTGTGTGGGTACCAAAGCTGGTCTGTGCTGAGCAGGAAAGAAATTGAGCACACAGCTCTGACCTCTAGGAAACAGCTTTGCCCCCAGGCTTTTGGCTACTCTTTCCCTGTCCATCACTGTACCAAATGCAGACCAGAGTCAACAGCTGAGGATCCTGAGCAGGGGGAAATATCCATTAACTCTTCCACTTGGTGTGTGGCAAGGGACTGCAGCACTGAGATCTGAAATCTTTCTCAAAGTGATTTGTACAATGTCTAACAGGAAGTCTGTAATGGAACCTAGCCTCCCTGAGCCCTCACTCAGGGTTTCAACCACAAATCCTTACTTTCTGTAAAGATAATTTTAAAATTCCATCCTGCTTTTTGTCTGCATCAGGAAAACCACCATACAGTTGGCAATATCGGCTGGAGTGTCCTGGGGTTGGCAGGATGTAGGCAACTGATGAAACTGCTTGGCATCGCCTGCCGAGCGCCTGCTTGCCTTATGCTTTCATCTGGTAAATTCCTTTCATGGGTAGAAAATCCTTCCCTCAAATCTAATTACACTGAATTAGACATAGTGCTTTCATTACACTGCAGAATTTGTTACCCACATTGGTATACTTCTCTGCGCAGAAATCAAAGTCAAGAGAGTATTTCCCAATGCCTGAATGTGCACTGAGTCAAGCAGGTTTTAGGAGGCGGTCATAGTTTAAAAAGTTTGCATTGTGCAAACGTGAAAAGAAGAATAAATAAGATCTTGGAACAAGAATGAGGGGAGAGGAAATAAAGTTAGAAAAGACCAGTGGAAATAACTGTTGCCAAAGAGAGATTCTGACTCCCATCACGTACCCCTGTTTCAGGCAATATTTCATACTTGAGTAATAGCAGCATTAGCCTTTCACTATCAATGCTGAGGTTTGAAATTCAATTCAAATTTCATTTCACGTTTCTATTGTGGAAGGAGCTGATGGTCAGGGATCTCAGGTTCTTGCACTGTTAAGCATGGGAAGTTGTAGTAATGAGCACAGAACACTGACAGCATGCAGCAGAGCCAAGGGTCTGCACAGCCCTAGAGACCTTGTCAAGTAAATGCATTGACATGGCATGTTTTGCGGTCAACTGATGGATTAGTATGTTTCCTTTCTGTTGCATGGTCCTTATTTACTGAACTGATGAACATTAATTCCCTGAGTGTAATGGCTGTACTGATAAGCAAAAGCCCAGGAAAGCCAGTGCTGTTGGTGTGGATTGTTGCAGAGCCATCCCATGCGATGTCAGACTCCAACTTCAGATGGTGGAGGGAGCCCTTATTTCTGTTAACACCCTCCATCTGGAAGTGCATACTCAGAAACTCTGAGTGTTCTTTGGAAGAAGCACATCTGAGAAAACTCAGTCCCTGATCTTTCCACACTGAAGTCAGCAGTTTTGCCAATCACGATCAATGAGGGTCTGATAGGTTCCCGAGAATTAATGCATACTGTGCTCATCGTGGTGCTGGCTGACCCATCAGCAAGGCAATCTGAAGCCACAGACAGGAGCCTATCTCACATCTTTATGTTGATTTGTTCTGCTGCTGAATCCCCGCCACCATCCTCACCAAGCCCCTTGCTGACTCACCAGCTCGCCTTCTGTGCATTTGCCCTAATTAGTCATATGCAAACACTATGTTATTCCGGAAGTTCCTTTAACGTAAGTTGGAGTATGAACTTAGCACAGCAATAAAGATCAGGAAAAGTGACTACACTGTACTGTAATAAGGGTCTGCGATCGGCCACTGGTAAAGCGGAAAAGAAAGGCATATGCAGAGTTTGAGTGGAGTGACTCAAAAGTTTAATAAAGGGGAGAATGGGGGGAAGAATGTTTGCTTAACATTCTTCTGAAGCTGCAATAGCATGAAATGTTCAACTGCTGCACAAGTTTCCACTAACATAATCCTGAAACACAATTGGTTTTTGATGCAGTGTTCTTTATTACGGGCTTGGGGAAAGCAAGTCTGGCATGAGAGAAATGTGTCTGGTAAGGAGACCACAACACTTACTCACAGCTCCTCAGCCAGTTCATGCTGGGAAGTCTGACATCTTTGAACAACTGAATTGAGCAATGCTAGTAATTTGTATACTGAGATTTTTCTGCTAACATATCCAGAGCCTTGGTGACTCAATTATTTAAAATGATCAGAACGTAGCATGAGAATATTCAGTGAATAAATGTTTCAATGTATTGCATGGCATGTAAGTTTGGATAACTTAGTAAAGTTGCACAAGTGAATCCTGAGATGCCAATGCTTATTGGCACCAAAATTAATCATCACTCAAAGGAGTGTCAGTTGCAGGACTGAGAATGAGAGACTACTGGGCGGGACCAGGAGTGTTCTGTACTGTTACAGCCAGCCAGTCTCTGGTCTGGATCTCATTGGTGCTACTTGTTCCTTAAAGGGAGCCCAGTCATCTGCATGAGCACCAAGACTGCAGTTGAAGTGCAAAGCAGGCTTTCACTTCTCTGCGGCAACTCACCAGGAACCACTTCATCCTCACACCCAGGTCAGAGAAGCTGAAACAGTTGCTCGGAGTTGCACCGCCCACCTCTAAGGCATGGGAAGTACCTCTGTTAGCAACACTTCGGTACTGAAACTCCCCTGATGTGTCCTCGTGGCAGGGGCTCTGGTGGGGATGGTGGCCCTGAGCTGGGTATGACATTTCTGCGCCTGCCAGGGCATCCCCATTTCACCAGGAAGTTACTTAGAGACTGTTACGCTGCTGCTGGGAGTGCATTAAAGCAGTGCGTGGTTGCCATGCCAGAGTGAATTTGTCCCTGTGTTGAAGCTGGCTATACCTCATTTGGAAGGATGAGGTGTCTGTGAGCTCCTGCGTGGGGCTTCTTGGAACTTATGCATGAGACCTGAGCTTGAGTCTTGCTCTGATTATTTCTCTTCCTGAGGTGCCAGGGAGCACAGCACATTGAATACAGCAGTAGTCCACAGCCACACTGCCATGGGCTATCGCGTTGTCACATCTCATAAGCTAAGTAAAGCTGGGCTTTGTCAGTATGTGGGTGAGAAACCTTGAAGGAATAAAAGGAGTCTATAGCACCTGTGTAGCTACTGTGTAACAGACTGCCGTGGGCAGATGCAATTCATTTTGTATAGAAACTTCACGCGATTTCTATTAAATGTCACGGTCACTGCTTTTTCTTCAAAAGAAACTAAAAGAAAAACCAACCCGTGTTTGTATGCAAAAATGACTGCTCATTACTTGGAAGCTCAGAACCCACTGCAGAGATGTTAGGAAGATGCAGTACTGTAACAACATCATTTTGCCCTGCAGGTGTTTCCTACAACATTACATGTGCATACAGCAGTGCAAGGATGTTACTTATGCCTGTCAAACCTTCTTTTCAAAAGGTATCATTACTTCAGAGCTGTGAACTGAGTAGTGCCATACGGCTCAGCTCTGTATGACCACTTACTTAAACTTCTTGTTGTAGGAAACCAACAAGATCATAGAATCACGGAATATCCTGAGTTGGAAGGGACCCACACAGATGGAGGCCAAGCCCTGGCCCCCTCCCAAACCCAAACCCTGCGTCTGAAAGCGGTGTCCAAATGCTCCTTGAGCTCCGGCAGCTTGGGGCAGTGCCCACTGCCCTGGGGAGCCTGTGCCATGCCCACCACCCCCTGGTGCAGAACCTTTTCCTAACACCCCCTGACAGCTCCGTGCTGTTCCCTGGGGCCCTGTCGCTGTCTCCAGAGAGCAGAGCTCAGCCCCTGCCCTTCCCTCCCCTGGGAGGGAGCTGTAGGCCGCCATGACGTTGCCTGTCAGCCCCCAGTGAAGGAACCCAGGAACTCCGTGCTGTCCCTTCACATTGGATTGTACTTTTCCTACTTCTCCACAGAACCGAAAAATGCATATGACTCAAGGAACACAGCTAAGGTCACTGTGAAGCCTTTAATTTTAAATGCGTGGACTCTGGCTGTAAATTTCCTCTCTCTACACCTGCACAGCTGTGGGTCTGCGGCCTGCTCTGGTTTTCCATCCTAGAGGTTACTTGCAAACATCTGCATGGAAGTGTCCGTGCAAGGCCCCCGCTCGGCCTGCCTCCCCCCAGCGGTCACCGACCGGGAGCCCCCAGACCCAGCCACGCTCTGTCCGTGGCGCCCGGGGCACCGAGACCGGCGCTGCCCAGCCGGG
>VXAV01005966.1:33310-49733 GCA_013399715.1 Alectura lathami | reverse complement strand
AAAAGCGTGGCGATGGGGGGGAGGCGGGCTGCTGAACAATGTGAGTTGAGAAGTATGAATAATTCAGCAAGGATTGTTAGCGCAAATTAGAAAGAGGGGGAAATAAAAGCCTTAAAAGCTTTTGTTACACGGTGAAGTTATGGAGTTGGAGTATTTAGGTGATCAGATCTTTCGATTGGATGCTCCAGCCATGCGCTTTGTGGAGGGATTAATTGCTGTAATGCCATCTGCAAGAAGACAGGGTTTGTTTGTTTTGATATTGATACCTTTTTTGAGATTGGTTATCTGTGTGCTTGTATCAAAGGGTCATGTGAGTACATTAGGTGCAATAAGTACGAAGTATGCAAGTCGGGCTGGAAAGCAGTCTGGCTGGCTTTTAAAATGGATGTTTAGCTTTATGCTGAGCTGGAGCCCTGAATGCAGAGTGTGGGGCTCATGACTGCAGGGTGCTGCACCTCTGGGCTGTACCCCTAGGACAGTATCATCTCAGTGATAATTTCAAGTTGTTGGGGGGAAAAAAAAAGCAGAGGCTTTTAGTCTAATGGAGTATCTACATCGGGGCACCATTCGCTAACCTTTGTTTTTTCTACTCAAAGCTAGTAACTGTTGAGAAGCCTCAGAGAAAATGTTGCAAGAGCAGCGATTGTTCTGTCCTTTGCTCTGCTGGCCTAATTTGGTGGCAGCTCTAGAATGAGGTTTTGAGACTCAAGTTTTTCTGTGTTGCTATTTTTCTTTGTGCTTGAGCATTTGTTATTTTTTACTTACTATTCTGTCCTACTTGGGTAATTTTTTTTGCAATTTCCTTATCCTGGAAGTAATCTGCTTTCTTCAGAATGTAAGAATCAGTATGCATAGCTTATCCTGCCCTTCCTAAAGAGAGGGCTTTGTTGTCTTCTGCTTCCTGTAGACCGAGTTCAAGGTTGGGAATGTTTCTTATAAAATGGTGAGGAATACTGAGGTTACCTCTGTTGTAGGGTATGCTTTAATTTAAAACATAAAGCTGAGGCTGTGAGCCTGCAGTTGAGCAAAGATAGCTATGCAAAAAAGGAAGGATGTGAGCTCATCGGAGAACTTATTGTATATCTCAAGCATTGCTCAAGAACCTGGGTTGTTTTAGGAGGCTTTAGGTTTGACAGTGTCCCTGTTCAGAACACCTGCAGGGGGAATACCTTCCAGTCCCATCCTTTGATGATAAAACTTTGGCTGATGGTAGATGAAGTGCACCTTGCTTTCAGCAAGTGCTAGGGTCATTTCATTCCTTGTGCCTCTCTGTGCGTGTGTTTGGGTGGTGTTTAGCTCTCAGTGGCTGAAGTGAAGCTTGTTTGCTAATTAGGTGCTGTGAGATGCAGAAATCATGAAATCTGACCCAGTGTGTCCCTCATTCTTGCATAAGTGGAATCTAGTCATCCTAGTAACTGGAAGCACGGATTCACCTACTGGTTTGTTGAATGCATTCCTTTAGGTACTCCCAAACTTCTGTAGGTCTCTTTTGATCCTTAAGGACTCTTGGCCCCTGTGTGTATTGGCAGCACTGTTCTGTACTGACAGTTACTTGGATTTCAGCTATTCCTCAGTAGCTGGAGCATTTTTGTGTGCTTCTGAGATTTTTTTTTTCCCCGTGTTGCAAGGACCCAGTTTGTCTCCATGTATAGAGTGCGTAAACCAGCATTGTTGGGAGCTTTGTTTGCTTATTACCTTCCATCTTATTCGGATTTAAGACTCTTGTTTAGAAGTATGATGACTGTCAATATTCTTTCAACAACCTGTGCACAGGGCTCAGGCTGTGAAAAGTTTTTTTCCCCTAGTTCTGCAGTGTGATACTTTGCTGTTAGGAGAGTGAATCTTGCAACAGTTTACACAAATGCACCATTTAGGGTTACTAGTTACTTAAAAACAATCTTGGATTGCTTTAAATACATATGTATATAGAGACTAGCGGAAGGTTTTTAAAAAGCGTTTTCTCGAGTGCCCAGTCTGGGTCTTAAGATGGTCTAGAAGAGAACTGAGCATCTCGCAGCAAAGCTTCAGCTTTTCAGTGTCTGATAGCTGGGACTTGAAATATATCTGATGGCTAAGAGGCTGATCTGAAAGACCAGGATTTTCCTGCTGCATCTCTGCCACTGAGGCCAGGCTCCAAAATCTGACCGAGATGCCCCAGCTCTTTGCTGCTGACTATGGAAGGGGCAATGACTACCACTGGCTGCTCTTAAATCTGTGTGGGGTTGTTAGGATTGTACATGCCGTTGCTTTGTGTCTGTTAATTTCTTTCAGTGCTGGTGGAACTGAGCCAACATTAATAAGGTTGAAAGCTAATACAAAACCCTTTTGTATGTACGATAACTGTACCTTTCTGTGTTGTAAGAAGAGGAGAAACTTTTCAAATCTAATGTAGAATCTCCCTGCAGGTATGGGGAGGGCAGAGTGGTTTATGGCTTGCATAGAAGTGGTTGTTTTTACAGCTTTCTGGATTTTTCTGGATTGTTTGGCTTGCCTTAGGACTTAAATGACATCGCCTGACTTGTCTGGTCTTTGTGGTTTCCTCAAACATGAAATGAGTTTGAGGTGCCTTCAGTAAACGTGATCGGAATTTACTTTTCAGTGCCCACTAAAATGAAGGCAACAGCATAGTGCTATGGCACTGCCTCCTGGTTATCAAGGGATGGAAAATCAGGGAAGAACAGCTATGGAGGGTTTGCCCGCCGTAGACATTTTTTTTGTCTTTAAATCTTACACTGTTGGTGCTTTGTTTCGCTTTTGTCAGTGAAGGTTTCAGTATCTGGTGGCATGTTGATGGGAGCAGCAGGAGGGGATTTCTGGGTTTTGTTTAGTGATGCTTGCTCTGTCCTTGTAAAACAGTCTCTCCAGTCCTGTACTGGGGCCTTTTGGCTTGCTTAAACAGCCACAAGTGGCCCGCATGGAGTGCAGAGGTCTGGCCTGGATGTGATCAGGTGGTCCAGGCTGTCAGGGAGCTGGGATGGCAAGAGGCTTTTATTTTAAGTACTTTGAAGCTTCTTTTCAAAGCTGCCTCCTGTATTAATGCCTTCCCTTTCTTGCTTCTCAGGAGGCATGCCCTGGAATATTTTGGGTGGCGGAGTGGGGGGTGTAGCTGGGTATTGGCACCTGAAGCCTGGAAATTCGTGAACTATTGATTTAAAGGCGGAGGTGGGTAATCCGTCTTATTTCCTCTTCTAATTGTGATCCCAATTTTCTGGTTGGTCCCTCTTTCCCGAGGATCATCCATCAAGGGCTTCTTCAGCTTAGACTAATGTGTTAAAATGTCCTTTGTGAGCCCTGAGAAACACGGTTCCATGCTCTGTTCCCGCTGCCACAAGAAGGGAGGTCAGAGAAGACCATCCTGTCACCAAGTGTGAGACTAGTCAGTCATGTAACAGCATGCGTTTACTTACAGGTGCTTGTTGTTCCTCTGCGTGTTGTAAAAACAGCTTGTTAGACCTTTGTTCCTTCATATCCTTGAATTATATGCCCGGAGTTTCTAAAGCTGTTTCCAGGACTGATTGCTGATGGTGAATTGAGGGGGTGGAGGGGAACCGCAGCCATTAACAATGCCAGTTGATGTTGGCAGTGTTTTGGAGTAAGCGCGAGCATTTCTGAGGCTCTGAGGAGTGCATGTTCTCTTCCATGTGTTTCTGATCGAAAAGCCTTGAAGACTCTTACCGAGCCTACGTAATGAAAAAGACTGAATTCTTTTGTGTTCATGCTGTACAGTGATGATGTTAGGCTAATGCTTCTTAGGCTAGATTTCAACTAGGTTCTCATGAGATTTTCAGTATTAAAGGGCATGTGGTGTCACAGAAACCACTGATTTTGTGTATTCAGTTTTGTACTGCAGGGGAGAGAATCAGTGTTGTCTCAATTTATTTGCGAAGAGCCTGGTGTTATGATATGCCAACAAAGTAATTCCTATGCATTGTTAAGTAAACCCAGGTGGGAGGTACTGCATGGTTCAGCGGTGGCATAAGGGAGTACCTAGATTTTCCTGATGATACTGCTCTTTTAAGGAGATGCAAATACAGATCAGATTACAAGGTGTTCTTTAAAAACAAACAACTTCAAAACAAAAACAAATCTTGCAAGAACTTTAGTACCTCTTGTGTTGTTTGCTGATGTCCAAAAGGAAAGAGGAATGTTCCAGATCACGACTCATCAGCTCAAATGCTGCTTTTATCTGAACACACAGGTATATGGGCAGGTGTTCACATGCCTCAAAAAATCCTAGGCAATGCATGGGAAGAACTTAGACCTTAATCATCTTTTCATGTTATAACAGCCCTTTCTCTTCCAAATTTGAGAAATTTTTGGAGCCTCTCTCAAGAACTTTTTTTTTTTATTAGGGCAGGCAGAAGAACATGCAGGAGAATCTCAGTTTTCCACTGAGTGTCGTTCCAAAATGGGAGACACATGGGGGTTTTTATGACATTGGGAGCTCCAGAAATGACCAACGAGAAAAGAGGCATGTGTGTGCTTTAAGGACAGAAAATTCAGGATAGATGCAGGGTTCCAAACTACAATTGGGTATGAAGGCTGGGAGGGTTTTCCTCTACTGCGATGTCTGTTAATTTTCATAGAGTTTAAGCTAAATAAGTTCTGAAATGATTAATCATGAAATCAAGTTAATACATGCCAGCATATATATAAATTTAAATACAGTTTATGTAGGTGACGAATGCTTTAGGGTTCTTTGATGTGGAGCCATAGCCTGAGCTGATGTAAATTAGCACAGGTTCATTGAAGCTGTGCCTGTTCATACCAGCATGGGTATTTCATCCAAGATATCAGAATAAGGGCGTTGATAAAGTTTCAGCATATGTATAATCTGTCATTTCTTTCTGGTGGTGCCTGATAATATTAGGATTTGTACAAAAATGTAGTGTTTGAAAATGTTGAGAGATTTTTTTTTTTATCCAGACATCTGAAATGCGTCTGCTGAAGGTGAAGAACTGGTGCTTCAAGAAGATGTGTTAGTAGTTCCTGTAAGATAGCTAATTCCTAATAAATGTGTACATGATAGACTGTGTAGAGAAACTAAATTCTGTTTGATTTGGTGTGGTATGAATGAATGCTCAGTAAACATTCAGAGGAAAAATGTTACAACGGATTTTACAACTTGTTACGTAGTTTTTAATGCAGAATTGAGGAAACAGAATCAGCCGGTTTGTGTGAAGACATTTGTGCTATTACATTTACAACAGCGGAAGGTTTTACCAAACAGCTCAGTGAATATCCCGAGTAACTTACCAAGTATCCCTTTCAACTCGATTTGTAGTAATCCTGGAAGTGTCACCTGAAGAAGATAACCCATTTTGTTCACCTGAATGCACCCTTAAAGCAAAGCCAGATTGGTGCTATGTTATGAGAATTCTTATGTTTCGAGAACAAAAAGGACGTTGAGGCCAGGAGTCTTGTCTGTGGAATTATTTCATGCTGCTCATAGCTGAGAATAATAAATGGACTGTTACGCTGGAGGGGAGTTCAGAGGCTCGCTTCCTCACACTTTCCCTAAGCTTACACCCGTTGGAAGAGAGGGGAACATATTCCAAGAAACAGAAGGCTTGAAGTAACGCGTGTCAAGTATAGAGGCTGCAAACAGGATGCCCTCAGTGGAGGAGATCTAGCTGGTAGTGGGAGTACTCAGTCCTCGGTCCTTCAGGAAGGACTTTTTCTTGTAAACTGCGGAATCTCCTGGATGTGCAGCTGATGTCGCTGTGGGCTTTTTATCCTCGCTATTGATGTAAGCATTTCTCTTGACTGCTTAGTGGATCTGTTGTTCTTTTTTCATATTGAAAAATAACATTTTTATCTTTTTTCTTTTTTAATTTGTTTTTAAGACCTTTGATCAATACCTTGTTAACTGAAAGCAGTTGAGGAATGTGAGGTAAAGAGAAAAGAGAACTTCTGTTGAAGCAGTGATGAAAATCCCGCAGCCTCTGGTCTGGAAAACTTGAATACAATTACATAAAATCCATCACACATTTTTAAAGCCATTTTCAACTAAATTTCAACTAAAATTAGTTACTTTTGTGTCAAGAGTCTACACCTATCGGAAGATAGACCATTTCATAACTAAAACATTGTTAACTGAGAGCATACTCCAGCAATGAACGAGTCTCAGGGATGTGTTTGGCTTCTTTGTGAGCCTGGTTGAAGCAAACTGTATTAACAGCAAGAGTGTTGAAGGGAGGAGAGCACTTAGAGGCTGGTTTTGTCAAGCCCATGCCCAGATACCTTCACTGAGTAGCTGTGTTTTTTTCTTCAATAATAAGCACTATTCAACTACCAGGCGTCTTTCATCCTGAAGGGTAGAACACAGCTATTTAAAAGAAAAAAAAAATAGCTATATAGCTATATTCTTAAAAAAAAAAAAAAAGCCAAATAGCTGAAAAAATCAGAATTTTTAAACAACCAACCATTGTATGCCATATGGTTATTTTTAAACAGTAAATTACTATGCAGAGTGAAAATATCAGTGTATTACTCTGTGGAGTGATTCTGTGCAGAATCACTTCACCATGTTCTTAATTAGAAGTACTAATTTTGGAAGCTTTTACCTTCTTATGCTTTCTAAGCAGGGAGGTAGGAGGGTTTTCAGGTCAGTTTGAGGCCAAACGCAGGTGATGGATAATCTTGGAAGTGTGGTCTCACACGAGGTTCAGGAGCGCTGCTGCTGGCTCCTGTATGCCATGATTTACCTGTTTGCAAAATGCCTTTTATGCAGACTCACGGTCTGGTAGTAAGACCTCTGTCATTTAACGTGGGCTTTCTCAATGAGAGCCTGTCCCCACTCTCATTTTGCAAGCAGAGGTAGGTTTCAAAGGCACTGCTCATTCAGAAAGCTTGTGCTGCTGTAGCTAACTGAGTTTGAGCTGCCTGCTCGCTCTCAGTCTGTCAGGGTTTTTTCAGTTAGGGTTTTTTGATGGTGTTCAAATTATGGTGAACGCCTGTAACCATCCTAATGGAAAGAAAATGGTTTAAATTTTTTGTTAGAAGAAAATGTACAAAGGAATGAAATCTAACAGTAGTTTGCATAGAGAAGCGTTGTCTCTGTGCTTTAATATTACACTAGTTTTTGCAGTTAAATCTCTTTTAAAATCTCTTACTGTATTTAAAGTACTTTTTTTTTTTTTTCTGTATCAGATTAAAGTTCATTAGTTCATAAGGAGTGAGACTTTCATCTAGAAGATCACATGCTTATGACTATGAGATTAGGGTGTTGGTCTGATCTCACAAGAACTTGCTACATGCATTACTAAATAAGGAAAACGGGTAAATAAAATGGGCCATAATGGCCAAAACAAGAAGGGATGAAACTTAACCCAGAGTTTGTGAGCTGAGAGATTGTACTAATGCTGCAGCACAGCCTGAGAAGGAAGGAGCACGCTTCCAAACCAACTTGAAAAAAAAAAAATTCTGGGAAATTTGCATGCAAATACAGTTCCTGGAAAGCTTGTCCCTCGACGGTTTCAACTGAAAATTCAGACTTTGCGTTATGTGTTGGCAAGCACAGTCTGAAACGTCCTCCCCTCGCTGCCAGGAGGAGGGCTGGGTACCTGCAACGAGCAGAGCAGTCCTCCGGCAGGCGCGTGTGGTGGATGCGGTCCTCCGGCCCCTTTCCTCCCTGCCCCACTGCCTGCCCTTCCTCCCGGCCGAGCAGCAGAGGTGGCAGCTCCCTCTCAGGACCACCTTAGGCTGGTTGTCACCTCCTGCCCTCCGTTACCGGTCGCACCCCAAGCGCTGTGGAGCGAGGGCCTGAGGGCTGAGAGAGGCCCCTGCGAGGCCGCGTTCGGGGCAGGCCTCGACTGCGAGGCGCTGCTGCTTGAGGCTGGGCAGCTTTGAGAGATGGGGCTTTCTGACCTGAAAAAGGGGCGAGCAGACACATTCCCTGGTGCTTGCTGTTCTTTAAAGGAAGGCCTCTTTAGGGAAGTTGAGTTAGGCTGTTTTAGTTTCTCTGGTAAGCACTGGTCTTGTCTAGGTCTTCTTTCTGTGGAAGAAGAGTTGGGTAAGTGCTGTACTGGCGAAAAATAAAATCAAACTCTAACAGGCAGCGAAGAAAATTGAGTGACCACACGTTCAGCTTGGTCAGGAGAGAAGAGCCCTGCTGTAGGATGCTTTTTGGCAGCCTGCACCTTTTCAGTGAGCTTGCGTCTGGGCGGGCTGCTGCGTGCTGGCGGGTGAGGGCTGTCAGCATGGGTGCGCCCGGGGTGGTGGGCTCCTCAGACCAGCTCCGTCCATGAGCGAGGCTGGTCGTGGCAGGGTACCGGTGGCTGTGAGGAGGGACAGCACTGCAGGCCGGGAGCTGTGCCTCTGTCCCAGGCAGCTGTGCTGGCAGAAGCTCCCTTGAGGCCGACGACCAAACTGAGCACCAACAGAGAATCGGACCTGAGAAGCTAAACGCCAGCCACTCCCAGATCTCCTTTTCAAGTGCAAACACCATCAATGATAACATGTGCTGTTGATGCGTGATTTTATTGAGGTAGTTGCATCTTTTTTATTGTGTAATGAGGAAAAAACAAAGCTGTGCTACAGAGAATATAGTCTTTATGACTATTTCTAAGGATGGTGTTGGCAGTGTTTTACAGTCTTGGGAGAGTTTGCATCTAACATTAAAGTATTGCATATGAAATCTTGTATTCACAAATGAAGGCAATTAATGTCGGAACCAAAAACCAGTTCAAGTTCAATACTGGGATGTTACTGCAGTTGAGACACGTTGTTCATTTGGTTTATATTGTTTCCACGTGCTATACTTTCATGAAGCTAAGTACAGATATCTTGATATCTGTAATACAAAATTAATCTGTAATGCAAAAAAAAAAATACAAATTCACTCAATTGTGGAAAACAATTATAAGGAGAAAAATGTGAATCATTGACATGAGTTGTTTATGATTTTTTTAAAGATGTTTTCCAGCCTGAATCCAGAAAGATGAGGCTGGATTAATAAATGCATGCACAATAGCTATTTTACATGGGTATTGAAAACACATGCAGAGGAAAAAATCTTACCTGAGTAGAGAAACAGTAAGTTGGTGCAAATGAATACACAGCTGGAAGGGGTGGAAAATAAATAGCAGAGGTAAAGCACCATACAGGAAAACGAAAACAAAAAAGAAAACTGATTACTTAGTGTAATACTGTGTACAGTGCAAAGTTTTCCTTGACAGTGAGTGATGATTTAAGAAACTTGGAGATAAAGTTCACATGCCACATGTCCATTGACAGGTTTTTAATCTCATTAAGCACTGTTAATTTAAATGTACTGGTTACTAATGGCGTTTTCCATGGTTCTTCTCGGTCGTAGTTACTGGTGTGAAGTAAGGAGGAAAGCACCGGTGTGCTTTGTTCTGAAGGCTGCTGGGCCTGCTTCTGCTTGCTGCAAAGGGCTGCTGTGAAACTTTGATTGTATTCACCCTGCCCTATTTCAAAGCCTTTTTAATTTGGGGGCTGTGAGTGGGACCCTGGGTGATATCCTTCACTGATCCCTCAGTTCAGCAGCAGTGAATCCTGGTGATGAAGTATGGTTTTGCTTTGAGTGTCAACTCAGGTAGCTTCTGGGACTCAGTTGTTTCTTCAGCTATTACACGTGAACATCTTTTACATGTAAGATAAGCCAAGTATGGGTTTTAAAACTGTTTTCTCTGAGCTGCAGTGTATATCCTGTGCTGATTGCTTTCTGGTTCTGCATTCTGCTACTACAGACACAAAATGGAAACGAATGTCTGGCACTGAAATTGGGCAGGAAACATACCTGAAAATGCATGCAATTTCCTGCCTATCCATGGGCATTTCTGATATTTCCATTGCACATATAATCCACTCTTCAGCTGTGATGGTCTTCTGAATCTTTAGCTGCTTGTCTTTCATGCGAAACAGCAGACGTTTGTGATAGAGATCTTATGTGTGGCTACGGCACTTGGGGACGTGGTTTAGGGGGCACAGTGGTGATAAGCTGACGGTTGGAGTAGATGATCTTAGAGGGCTTTTCCAACCTTAATGATCCAACGATTCTGCGATCTTACCTTCTTGTTGTTATTCTTTCTTTTAAATGGAACTTAGGTTCCTGTTGCCCCTGCGGGGTGATATTTATGTTGTGAAGAACATGAGTTTTAAACACAGGCACTTCTGAAAATCGCTCTTTGATTATGTAACTTATGTGAACTGATTTTGAGCTGGTTCACATCTTACTGCTTAAGGTTCCCTTCCCTGAGCTCCCTTTTTGTTCTAGCTGGGAGAGCTCACTTCAGAAATGTATTTTCTTTAGGGGAGTTCAACAGCCTTCAATTGACTACACTGAAAGTTTTGGCAGCTACACAGTGTGCTTTTTCATTTACTTTGTGCAAGTGGAAGTAACAAAGCTCAGCTTTGCAAAAGTAAAGGATTTTTTTTTGCTTTTTTGTATCTGGTGACATCCCATGTTGAGGCAACTCTAACTTGGTAATTAAACCTTGTTTGTGAAAGACCTTTTCCCCATTAATTTGATCCATTAAAGAAATGCTCTTTGAAGCTGGAGGTTCATCTTCATCCTTAAATTGCTGGGTTTTACTTAGATTAGTTACAGCTTAGTTTTCAAAAACAGCTAAAAATAGCGAAGTGTGGTGCTGTACAGTTTATCTATCTATAGTAGCAGCCTTTCTTGGAAGGAAATATACAGTAAGGAGACCAGAATCTGCTGCTGGGTCCATCACGGTTTGGTACTACCACCTGGGCTTTCCTTGAGGTTTGCCCACTGTCACACCAGGCAGAGCTCCAGCAGGCAGCACTCGATTCGCTTGCGCTGGGATTAATTTTTAACAGCTGCACTATGAGCTTGATTTGAGCAATATTTCAGTCCGTAACTAATAATTCAATGGCTGTGAGAAGTTCTGACTTCCTCTGTTGAAGTCTGCTGCTAAGTATGCTAAAGCCCAGCGTTCAGAAACCATCTGAAATATTTTCAAGAGCATGGAGCTTTCAGAAAGAAAATCAATACAAGGGGGAAAAGGCTAAGACTGCAGCTTGTGAGGTGAGCAGCTATTTCCATCTCTTGCGTTGCCCGTCCCCGTGTGTCTTTGTTACTTTTGAGCCTGACAAATGTACAGACTTTGCACATCATTATTGACGAAGCATGATTATTTACTTTAAAGCATTGTCTGCAGTTGAAAAGGAAGTTATAGTAAAGCTCTGGCATCTAGGCAGATGGAAACCAAGTACTTCAAATAATTCTATAGTAGAAGGAACTTCTCCCAGGTGAAGGGATCTTGAATGAGTAGCTGACAAGGGAAAAATCAGAGGTAAGAAGGTGAATCACTGCTTGTTTTACCTTTGTCAGGGGTGAAACCTGTGGCCCCCAAAAAAGGACAAAGAGAATCAGGAGTAGTTTTTCACCTCCACCTTTAGTTTTTCACTGAGAGAAAAGAGATTTGAGGCTGAGTTCAGTGAGAAATGTTTAATCAATCTAGTTTCATAGCTGAAATATTTTTTCAGTATTATTAAAAGTCAGTCTTCTAGCAGTGGCTTTCAGGATATACCTGGCCATCAGGAGCCTCAAGCTCCTTAGACAAAGATATCCATTTCTCAGCCTTCAGGTTGAGATGGAATGGAAAGAAATCTGCAAGAGAAGAGATATCATCAGTTACTTTATGCTGTGCTTTTGAAGTGCACTAGCTATAGTCACAGAAACTAATAGACTTAGTGCATGTCAGGATTTTTTTACTAGTACACCCATAAGTTAGTCCTCAGAAGGCCTCCATTACTATTATTTTGATAGTAATCTGATTTTGCCACCAAGCTTTTAATGCTTCCTGCTGCTGGCAGTGACAGAGGGGTAGAAGGAAAGGGTGGTGGGGTGCAGAGGTGGATGGGGATGCCTGAAGTTTCCCAAAGTTGGAAAAAAATAAGGTAATTGCAGAAGAAATTCAGATGGCTTACTTAGTCTTTAAAACTAGCCTTTTAACTTTTTTAACGTTTCAAGGCATTCATGCTTGCAAGGTTACTCTTGCTCCTATAGTCACTTGGATATTTCTGCACTGGCTGTTGCAAGTAGCAAATTATTCATGCATATATTTAACTGCTTACATTGAATCTGGTTCGTTATTTCCCTGGTAATATCAGTTAGTAAGTCACTTTCCTCTGTCATTTGTGGTACTTCTCGCAAGATAATGTGCTAATTAAAAAATTATATATTTTTTGCACAGACCCACAGACTTAGCAAAGATGATTTGGCAATGGTACTACTTGAATTCAAGTCTACTGAAATTAGAAAAATGTCATTTCTAAACTGTTGGTAGCAAATGTAATAGAGCATAATGAAGGTCTGTTTTCTGTTGTCTTCTTGTGATTGGGGCCCCCAGCACAAGGAGGATGTGGAGCTCTTGGAAAGGGTCCAGAGGAGAGCCACGAAGATGATCAGAGGAGGCTGGAGCACCTCGCCTATGAGGAAAGGTTGAGGGAACTGGGCTTGTTTGGCTTGGAGGAGAGAAGGCTCCAGGGGGACCTCACTGTGGCCTTCCAGAAGGGAGCTGATAAACAGGAGGGGGACTGACTTTTTACACAGGCAGATAGTGGTAGGACAAGGGGGAATGGTTTTAAACTAAGAGAGGGGAGAATTGTTGTTGGAATTGTCAACGGGTTGGGCATTGCGGTTGTTTCTGTGCATCCTCCTGAGTAAGCTGGAATTTACTCAGTGTGTTCTACAGGAGGCGATGGAAGGGGCTGTACTGGAAAAAGAGAAGTGGGAAAGGGGCTTTTTCAAGCACTTGGAAAGCAGGACACCTCATGCTAAATCAGTATCCTCGCTTATCTGACCTGTTTGGCAGGCTTCCTCAGGATGACCGATGGCTTTAGCATGTGAAGGATGAGATGGTAAATAGGGAAGGACTTGGAGAGTGTAAATGATATTACTGGAGCATCGACCTAGAAATAACATAAGCTGTAGTATTTTGGATGGACTTCAGGTGTTAGGAGGGAAATGGGTTTTGGAGGCTAGAGAGGCAGCAGTCAGGGTCTGAGGGAAGGACTGAAAAAACTGCTCCGAGCTTGTAGATGTCTGTTTGAAGAATTGACTTTTTCTGCTGGAAGACTTTATGGCTTTGAATCGAAGTCTGGCAGAGCCCAGCTGCAGCAGAACTATGCACACAGAATTGCATTTAAACTTACAAATTGGGGTTTTAAATTATTCACCTTCAATAACTGGTTAATTGACTGCCGGGCAGCTTAGACCCTTTCACATTTAACTTAAGAAAATGTTATAGCTTTTATATTAATCCCAAACTTTTTTTTTCATACAGGATTAGTTCTGAACGCAGGAAAGAAAAGTCGAGAGATGCAGCCAGGTGCCGAAGAAGCAAGGAATCAGAAGTGTTCTATGAACTTGCCCATCAGCTGCCCCTTCCGCACACTGTGAGCGCCCACCTTGACAAGGCCTCCATCATGAGGCTGACCATCAGCTACCTGCGCATGAGGAAGCTGCTAGATGCTGGTGAGTGCCTCAGTCATCAACAGGAGCTGGAGGTACACGGAGGGAGAAGGTATTACTGAAACCTGTCAGCAATTTGAAAATCATTAATAGTTGCATTCTGTCTATGGGAAGGTGGCAGACCTTCTGGTAGAAGGAGAGCACAGGAAAAGTAAGGGCACTGTTTAATGGGCTTTGTTCCTTTCTGTTCTGTTCCTTTTCATAGAGTTGATTTCTTCTGGAATTAAGTTACCCCAGCTGTGCTTTACTAACCTATAGAAGGTTGGTGCAGGCTGGCTTAGCTAACTGAAGGTGTTTCTCTTGAGTCTCAGCTGCATGGAATTTGCTGTCACTGATACTCTGCTGAAGGTGAAGTTAGCTGAGGGTATGTCTGCCACAGATACTGTGTTAGCTATGTGTGCTCATCTGTGCTTACCATATGGAGAAGTACTTCTGGTAGGCATACTCTGAAATGTCTCCTAGGGAAGCTGCTGAGGAAATTCTGTAATGTCTTTTTGAGATGCGTGGCAGTATTTTTGCCAGCTAGACTTTCCTCTAGGTGGAAGGTTTATTGGTGTATGTGGAAAAGCACAGATGTTTAATCTCACTCTGATTTTCTCTGATTCATGATTTCATTGCTAGACCTTGATTTTAATTGACCACTTATCTGAGTAAATTATACTGGTTTTGAACAGTCCTGCAAGATTGACTCCTTGCAGAGAGGTACCGGAAGTCATTCCTGATGGTAAGTGAAGAATGACTGATACTTTAATAAAAATGTGTGGTTTCTTACAGGTGAGCTGGAGACAGAAGCCAAAATGGAGAAAGAACTGAACTGTTTCTACTTAAAAGCTCTTGATGGATTTGTCATGGTTCTTTCTGAAGATGGGGACATGATTTACATGTCTGAAAACGTGAACAAGTGTATGGGACTCACTCAGGTGAAGTACTGACATTTCCTATCTTTTTGTTCTTTGTTTTTTGTTTTTGTTCTATAAAAGGTGTTACACTTGTGTATATATGAAGTTAGACGCCTGTATGCCTCTTTTTTTTGCAGTTTGAGCTGACAGGGCACAGTGTATTTGATTTCACTCATCCATGTGACCATGAAGAGCTGAGAGAAATGCTTACACACAGAAATGGTGAGAAGAAAAAATAATCTCTTTTAATTTACTTATAGATAGTTCCTACTGGCATTAGTACAGTTGGATATCTGCCAGATAAAGCCTTTGAGAAAACAAACTTGTACGTTTTGCTGCTTCGATCTCAAAGTCAGTCTTTTTGAGAGATACTAACAACAGAAATTGTCAGAATGTTTTGGAAATATTCTAACTGTAGGAGACATGAGACTTCATTAGTATTCTTTAATTTAAAACAAAATTAATGATGGAAGATTATTGTGAGTTGAAAGCATTAGCATGTGTACAGGAATCTAGTTTAGAGGTAAGTTGAGTGAGAATAGTCTTTAGCGTTTGCTGTAGAAAAATACAGAGGAGATCAGCTGGTACATTTGTCTTTGATTCAGAAATGTGTGGTGTTAGATGTAGGATGCAGAGATGATATTATGTTTAGGATACAGAAAAACTAATTGGGTAGTGGTCTTTTGGATATCAGATGCTCTCTGCTTTAATAATAATAATTAAAAAAAAAAGACTTGGAAAGCCCCAAAAAGCAACTGTTAATTCTGGGCTTTGGGATTTCTGCTTCACTGCACCTTTTAATTGGTGCATGAAATCGGTATCTTCACAGATTTCAGACTTTTCTTTCTGCATGTAAAGGAACAGAACACCATATTCACATGTGCTGTACGCTTTGGGATTTAATAAATGCCCATGAATTACTGCCTTTAAGTCTTCTAAAGGTTTGTTAATGACTATAAAGACTTGGCAACATGCGTGCCTCCAAACAAATCTGCTTTACTTGCTTGTTCTAAATCTAAAATTGGACTCCTCTGATTCCTGTTTTGCCAAACAAAAGGGTTATATGACCCTGAATATAGACAGTGATAAATTACCATGTCATTAGGAGTGACTTCTGCTTTCTTGTATCACTGTAATTCTGTTTAATTCAGTGGAAGCCACCAGATACAGTATCATTGTGCTAAGGGCCTTGACTTTGCATCTGTAAGCATTTTCTAAACTTCTCTGCCCCTAATATAGAAGTATATTTGTAAGGCTAGAACAGACATTTTCCCCCTCCTCTTCCCCTCTTGGAATACAGTAATGCATCTGGAGGGGGAAAAAGTCACTAAAGCAGTGAAAAGCTGGTCTGTTGCAAAAGCATGTTCTAAAAAGCAGTATGAGTGAGGTTCATGCAAAGCAACTCTAACATGTCTACATTGGCCAGACAGGAATATGATGTCTGGAAAGCATTATTACAAAATCTGTTTTGCAAATGAGGTTGACAGACAATAGTCTAAATTGCACTAATAATAGTACATTTTTATATTTATTAGTATTCCCAAGTTGCATTCTACTGCACCTCTTACATCAGTGGAATTATTTTGATTTGATTTGAGTATTAAATAATCCTCTTGGGGATTGTGCAGGTGCAAATGAATACAGCTCTGATTGGCAGAAACTGAACTGCATTCTGATTTTAGAAGGTTACTTTTAACTTTCAAAGCTGGCTATGTTAAAAATAATGTCCAGTGCTGAATCAGACTTGAGAAAGTTGCTGCATCTTTTACAGCTGCTTCCTAAAGCAGAGCCTTAAGCATTGGGACTTAGTAACAATAACATTTTGATCTTCAGCCACGAACATCTAGATTAGTTTAGCTCTTTTAAAAACACACCAAATGAAAGAAGTTATGGTTGTTTCTCTATTCTGCATTACCTGTTTTTTTTTTTTTCTTCCCCCCTCCTTTGAGTGTGTTCTAACGTGGCATAGAAGTAGGCTCATCCCCATTCGTTTCTGCACCTGCAAGCAACAGGCAAAGCAGTGTAGTGGCTGTACTGTTTGCTGCTGTTTTTTTTT
>VXAV01005965.1:199813-210727 GCA_013399715.1 Alectura lathami | reverse complement strand
GAATTTGTGCATTAGTTCCCCATTCACTCACTATTCAAGAGCTTGTTCTTGAGCCAGTTCCAGGCCTGGGCAGAAATGAACTGCCTCTTAGATAAGTTCTTTCCAAACTTTGGAGCCCCAGCAGCCATCCAGTTGTTCCCAGTAACAGGAATAACCTGACCTTGAAACTATGTTCTGCTCCCATCTCATGTATCAGAGGTGGTGTGACTCTGCAAGATGACTTAATTCACAATTGTCATTTTAAGAGCATACCTAAGTACATCCTCTAATCTAAAGCTTTTTGAAACATCAGAACTTTAGGAGATGTTGGTCACCCTTACCTAGACACTATATGGGAATTATGTCAGAATTTCACAGCTATAGAAAGAGCTCTTAAAAAATCAGCTGCCACGATTTGCTGTTTCAGGAGAGATTTTCAAACTCAAACATGTCTTAATTTGTTACAGACAGCAGAACTTGGGCCTTGACTGAGGTATTTGGACAGGCCTAGATATAACATTCAGTTTAGGTGCCTTTCTTACCTCACTCAGTCTACAGCATTCATCCATGTATTCATCCAAACTGTCACTTGTGGGATACTTCTTCAGCTGATGCCCATGGATCTGAAGGTCTTGCATACTGCCAAAGGTCTCTGGGTAATTGTCAGCAATTGTCTTTGGCTCCTGTATGGGACCTAGGGTGGGAAGAGTGCTCTCCTTGGGGGAGTCCATCTCTGGGGTAGGTTCCTTTTCCAGAGATTGCCTTTTGCTTTGGTCAGAATGTTCATCGGGACTTCCTCCTTCCTGAGGAGCACTGAAGTCTTCAAGGGAAGCTGTAGGAACCTGCACAGCATCTGACTCCTGGCTGTGGCACTCAGCCTGCTTGTCACTCTCTGGACCTTGCTGGCTGACTTTTCTGCTACGTTCTTTACATGTTCTCGTTATCAGGTGGTCAATTTCTGGAGAAGAAGAGGTGCTAAGTACACCCGAGTCACAAAATGAGTCTCTGCTGTGAAGCACAAAACTCTTCTCTGAACCTGTTGGTGTTGATGGAGAATTGGCCCCGCTTGGCAATTCAACCCCTGAGTCCTCAGATTCAAATTTGGAGAATCTGTGAAGGCGGCACTTGGACTCAAAGGTGCTGAGGTCAGGCAGTGTGGCTATGTAGTCTGTGCCTGCCGGGGCATCTGCATAGTCCGCGTCTGCCGCTGCAGCCGCGGCATTTGGAGTTCCCTGGCAGTCCTGTGGGAGACTTGTGCTGGGGAGATGGGGCTCTTCAGTGCAGGCTGTGTCAGCAGGAGCATCTGGTGCTAGCCCTGGGTTCTGAATTCCTTCATTGCTCAATATCTTCATATGTGTTAGCACTACTTTGTCCTCAGCAGGTGGACTTTTCTTACCTGTGTAAAGGAAAACAAGTAGAAGGTCACAAGAGGCTGTAAAACACATCACCTGAGGAATGTGAGATGGAAAACTGTCTGCAGTAATGCAGAAGGGGGCAACCCTTGTTTGTTTTACTTGAGCTATATGTAGCTTTCTTATAGACTTAACTACAACAGAAGTATTGTTTTTCATAGACCTGGAGTCCTTCATGGGGGTCCTAAATGCACTCAGAGTTCAGATTTAGTAGGTAGGTCAAAAACAATATGTGTAGTCAGATGAATTTTTAGTGATTAACTGCAAAAAAATGCAGAGAAGCACAAGATAGACATTAATTTAAGGCTAAATGTTTTATCTGATTGAATGTACTCTGAAATGGCAGCAGAAAAAAAAAAGGACAAAACTATGTCTCTATATCTGTATTTCTGCAGATCTGAGTGAATTTCGGGTTGCAACAAGTAATTTGCAAACTGGTTAGCAGAGCTCTGTGTACATACAGGTGATGAAAAGCAAGTACTGATTGGAAAAGTAAATGAGGCACTGTAGATCATTTTCACTCCCTGTATGGTTTTAGCTATGAAGTCATTTCTAAATGAACTTTTTTTCTTCCTTATAAAGAGAAAGCATATGGGACTAGCTTTGTTCATGAGTTTTTGCATGTGGACAAGATGACTTATTTTCGCATTGTGATTATTTCACACGGTGATGTGGACGAGGTGTAGAACAGTCTCTGGGTGAAAGGCTGATCTACATGAGCTGAAGATCTGTCCCTACGTTTTCTTACTGTTTTTATGGATCTAGCGTTTCCCAGTGCAGACTTCTGCTTCACTCTGGTATGAGAGGTAGCATGAATGCTGCAGGACAAAACCTCAGCTTCTCTGGTATCTTCTCCTTAATTACTGCCTGACCCAGGGCACTTTGGAGGGCTACAGTGCACACACACTTCAGGATGTCTTACTTCCTACTTCATTTCCTTTAATTCCCCTCTCCTGCTTTTCTTCCTTTTCACCAAACATCAAACCCACAGCTGCTTCAGAAACTCACTCCTGGCAGCGTGACTGTCTCTAAGCAGGTAGAAGAATCTGGGACCCCCAGCTGGAGGTAGTGAGGAGAGCTGTGCCATGCAGCCCTCCTTCATGGTAACCCAGAAAAATCCCTGTTCTGAAATAACCCATTTACCAGCTTTCCCTTCCTCAGCTTGCTTTCTGCAATGCCTGCGGACAAGGGAGAACTTTACTCACTAAGACCAAGCTATTGTGTGGGTCATCTTCTATTTTATTTAAATATTCCTTCTATGTGATCTTAAGAATTTCTCAGGACACCACTGAAACATGCCCTTCAATTCTCATTCACAGCCACAGATTCAATATTTTACACTAGATTTTCAAAACAGCTGAGAGTGATAAAGAATCATATCTGATGGGATTTTTTGGGGGGACTTTCTATGGGCGTGAAGTGCTTTTAACCCCATATAAAAGACCTTGTTTATCCAATAGAGACTCGCACTCGCCTCCCTTGGCAGCAATCCCAGGCATCTCTCCACTGCAAAGAGCCACATTTGAGATAGCACCAGCCTGCCAGCCATGCAACACAGCTCTGATGGGTGACAAGAGAAAGACATTGCCCATGGAAAGCTAAAGGAAAGCTCATTGAGAGTTGCCTGCACTGGGCTGGGTAACTGGGCACCTCCTCTTGGGGTGAGTGTGATGGACCCTGAGCTGAGGACAAGGAATAAGCAAAACACCAGCAGTAAGAGGGGCCTTGGTGCCAGGTCTTGGAGGGAGGTGCTGGAGCTGAGTCGTTACTGTTTTGGAGTGAAAAGCAACTGCCTGCTCAGCTGCCAGCAGCTCTTGGCACCCTGAGGCAAAGTGCTGTATCTGCTTGAAAAATAAAAGGCTTAGCAGGCTCTTCGGATGGCATCACCACCCCTGGTGGCACAACCTCCTCTGAGAGTCAGGAGTAAAGCTTTTGCTGTGCTGCGCTCTCTTTTTAAGAACAAATAGCTGTCATTCCTGCCAGGAACTACTGTATGCAATAGTAGACTGTTCCCAGAGACGCTGATTGCCTTCACTTATTAATCATGCCATGCTTTCATTTGGTTGGAGATTCTCTCACTGTCTTTCAATCTGCCCCCTTTTTTCTTGCTTAACCGGTTTCACCCTGGCCTACACAAATATTTCTTTGTCTGAAATCAGGAAGCAGCATATTAATGTGAGGCCTTGCTGCTTACAGAAGGAGATGTCAGATGCTTTAATTCGTATCTTTTATGACTGCAAAACTACAATGTGTACCATAATTTAGTGGGGGTAGAAAATAATCAAAAAGAAATGAAAATCCTGACCCTCCGTGAGAAGATCCCCTAGATACCACCAGCTCCAGAGCAGGGAAGTTTCTGTGCTGTGGCCAACATAGTCCTTTGCTCTCCTCATCTTGTGGCCACTAGCATCACCAAATTGTTTCACAATCATTTCTTGTTGATCTGTTGTAGGCTGCAAACCATTGATCTTGGCACAGATAGGTCCTGGTAACTACAGTTTGAGCATTTTTCATTTATTCTCCTAGACCCTTATGATGATACAAAATGCTATCATTGCCCACCACATGTTTAGAATGGATGCAAAGGATGGCAGTATTTTGCAAGACATTTAAACACCTGATACTTGTTCATTCAACGATACTTTCCCATGGTTAGTGAGGTCATCTTGGAGATATCACTCTTGATTAAGATAGCAACCTGAAACTCAGGTTCTTGCTTCACCTGGCTTAAGGAATTGTCACTTCTTCCTCTTTATTAACTGGATTATGGAGTCTACACATGGGCCTTCCAAGATGGAGAATGTTTCTGCTACAGATCTTGGAAGAGGCATACAGAAATGCTCAGCTCTTTCAGACATGTTGCCAACAAACACCAGAATGGTGCAATTAAAGTTCACCTGTGCAACTAAAAAAAGTAAAAAAAAAAAAAAAAAAAAAAAAAAAAAAAAAAAGTGGGCCAGGCCCTCAGCTGCTATAAATTAACTTGTTAGCAGGGGTCTTAGCAAAGTTGTGTCAGCTGCTTTGAGATGAGGCTCTAGACTGCAAGTGCTTTGTATAACAACAGCAGAGCAAAGCTGAGAAGGTGGCCTCCTGTCTGGAGCTGGCAGAAGTGTGCTGCAGGGTAGAGTTACAGGGTTGTGCAGTGCTTCTGAAAGAAAGTGTGAAGTGCTTCAGAGAGCTAAAAGGCAGCATTAAGGCTGGTAAGATGTATTTACATGTGCTGGAGGCCAGCCAGATTTGACACTGCTGCTCCCTGGGAAACCAGCCAAGACTTTTAATGTTTTGTTTCCCTTCCCCTGGGTTGGTTTTCCACACCCCAGAAGGGGTGTGTGTAAGGTACCAAAAGATGCTGCTTTCAGACACCTGGCTGGGGTGCTGGTGCAGCAGCATGGAGGGGAGCAGAGCTGTGTGTGCATGCTTAGGAAAGGTATGGCTTCCTGGCAATGCGTGCCCAGGCCAAATGTTGTCACAGGTTAACTTGTGCTATTTGCCTAGTAGCCCTCTCAAGGGGTTACGTGGCTCTGTAATCACACTAGAGATAAACAGGATTCCCTGGGCTGTAATGTAAGCCTGTAACTGACAGTGACTGATGATGTATAACCTTGGGCAAGTTGCTGGGCTTCCTGTGCTTGTAGAGCTGGAGGTTAGGGCTGCTTCCCACCTAACAGGCAGGTGGTAACAATGCACTAGCTACTATCTGCAGGTAATTGGTAGGGAGTGGAAGGAACTGATGTATACCAGCTCAATTTCTAGAATGTCGCTGTGCTTCATTTCCAAATTGCTTTCTAGGATACTTCTCTGTTGGCAGTTAGCAAAGCTTGGCAGAGAAACTTCAATCCTTCAAGAAGCGAATACCCTCACATCCGCTGCTGTCCCAAGGCTTTCCTGTCCTTGGAGGTTAAAGTCCAAGTGCATTTTTCCTGTTTCACAATAACCAGCAGCTGCTGGGGAACACCCTAGTACATTAATACAGAGATTCCTGACCAAAGGAAGGAGCATGGGTGTCTAAGCGTGAAAGTGCTTTCAAGCAATTTCTTTATCCCAAGTAGGTTGCGTGTAAAAGAAATACACTTGTCCAGACAAAACTCACAGGCATGCCCTGTCCTGCCTGGGCCCAACTCCTGCAAAAGCCCTCACCTTTCCAGTAAACAGCAGCCTGTGTTTAAATCCCCATGCTCCAGAGCATTTGAAGTCTAAGACAATAATTTTTTCTTATGATTTATGCATTGGCCTCTGATGTACTGACTCAAGTATGGTATCATAGCATTATCTGGCTAATAGAAAGACTGGTGATGGAAGAAGCAGTGAGGTGGTAGCATGGAGCTTCCTGAGGAGCTGGCATTGTGCAAATGCCTCTGATTATACCATGTAGTACCTGATACAGTTCTGCCGTGTGCTTCTCTCCTCCCTTCTGGTCTGTGTCTGTCTTATCAAAACCTTCATTCTGATTTGTAGGCTGCCTGGCCAGTGGAGAATTTGTGTCAAATGTGCACAATTACTGGCACAGCTGGAGGCACACTTTGCTTATCTCCACCTACCATTGTGCTGTGAGTGATGGCAGCAGGAGAGCCATCAGAGCCCTCTCCTTGTCCTCAGAGCTGCTGCAAGGTTCACGTGCACACCCAGCCCATCCGTGGCAAGTGGTGCTGGCAGTGTTATTGGGGGCTGCAATCCTGGGCAGAGGCATGGCGTGAGCAGTCCCAAGATGCTCAGGTGCCTGTTCTTCCCCCGAATCTTGCCTGCCATAAGATGCACAACACTCTAGATTCAGGTCCAGAAGGCTAGTACTTCCCACAGGAGCAGAGCATCAGTAATAAGGAGCATCAGCAATTACCTGGGTTATTGGAGCAGCAAGAATTTTGCAGAGCCACCCTGTATAGGAAGACCAAAGTCAGACCCCACCATTCCTACTAGTCTGCTCAGCTCTGAGCACAGGACCACGATTACACCTGTGAAGCCCCATAAATTTTTTTTTAGCACCGCACAGCCTGCATAGTAGCCCAACTCTGGCCCCACTTGTGCCAAGGATTCAGTCCTGTCCTGTGCAGGGCAGCTTCTGTGATGGGGTTGGGTTCTCCAAGTGGCACACCAAGATGTGATCACCCTACACCAGCTTGTGAAGAGTCACGAAGAAGCAGTGACTAGCAAGTTGGAGTCACACTCATGACCTAGGAATGAAAGGCTGCGTCTCCCACTCAGTCCTTGCATTCCCTCATTTTTGTTTCTTCCTTTACAAAAAGTCTCCCTCTAATTCTCTTGCCTCTGTGTTCTCTTATGCTGCTGGCTGCACAGCTCAGGTGGCATTTCCCTTTCACTGCAAAGAGGGGATTTTTTTTCCTCACCGGTGATGAGGTCTCGATTTCCCAGCATTTAAGAGAAAAGGGTCACTTCCTTTCTGAAACAATAGGCATTTTTTGCTGCTGACTCTTCCACCATATGTGCTGGAGGTGGGGCTGGGTTATCCCCTCCTTCTCAGTGCTGTCCCATCAGGTGGCCCTGGTGCAGGGTGCACAAGGGTCTGTTACTTCTACAGCTGGGCAATGGCTGTCCGTTGTACAGCCCCATGGGCACAAAGAGTTGTTGCACAGGTGGGACTCTTGTACTTTCCTAAGCAATTAGGACAATGATGAGGGGAGAATATGGTGGTCTTGTGTCCTTAGCACACCATTTACAGCCTCCACCTACTAGGGCAGAAACTTGTGTAGGCTTGNTTATTTTTGAGGGAGGGGGTGGTGGGCAGCAGTGAGTGGTGGGGAGGATTGTGACAGAAAAACTCATATTTGTAGAAGAATGCAATCCCATGTGGTAACTGAATGTTTGCATGATTGACCTGGTTCTCAGAATTTGCATTATTGTTCAGCTGGGAAAATGAAATGCACATGGATTTCATGGGAGCTGATCTGCTTGAAATGTTGAATGCGAAGGAATAATTATGACAAAGCTGAGGTCTTGGACAGTCCTTGAACAGAAAGTTCTTGGATTGATGCAAGGTGTTCTCCAGCCTCACTGTCATTTGTGTGTGAAGTTCGTCTGGATGACAGTTAGTAACGCAATGTGACCAAAAACATAATTCATCCAGATGATAGTGTGGTTATCTCATGTGACAAAAAATGTTATAGATAACCCCAAAGCAGCAGCAGGTAGTGATAATTCTGTATAAAATAGATGCTGAGAGAAAGATAGCAGGGTTCAAGGACTGTGAAGAGGCATTCATTGCTTTAATATGTATGTTTTAGAAGAGAAGGAGATAATGATAGCTGTTTTCAGGCATTTGAGGAGCAATGAGAGGGAGATGGATTGTTTACTGATGGATATAGTTCAGTGAACTGAGGAGGAAATAGTTTTCCAAGTAGAGAGGCCACTTGACATTTTTATTGCTTGCTCCTATTCATTCCAAGTGACCTGTGAAGTTTTTGAAACAGGGTGACAGGTCTGATAAATTGGTGACCTCTGTCAGAAAGTCCTGGGGCACAGCCGGTCCCCACAGACCACCTGGCTCATCTTGTGCAGGCTGGCAGCCACCATTTTCAGGACAATGCCTGACCTTGCTCACAGCACAAGCTGAAGAGAATCACCCACTCATCACTGCACTTCCCTTACAACTTATTTATTTCGACACATAGCCCAGAAGGAAAATCATGCCAAAGCTAACTCCAGCGCATAGGATCTGTCTGTGCCTACGTCCTCCCTGCTCTGCAACATAGCCACTGCTGAGGGCAGCAGCTCAGCTCCAGCAGGTACATGTGGAGCTTTTTGAGAGGCTTAGGGAGGATCACAGCTCTTGCTAAAGGCCTGCAAATCATTCATTGACATTCCTGTTGTCCTTCAGGAGGACAGTTCAAAAATTTTGGTTTTTTTTTTTGTAAATTATTTTATTTTAAAACTATTTTTCTCTTCCCCTGGATCTACTAGGATAACTGCTGGTAATGGAGGGAGGGTAGCACAGAGGAAGGATCTCCAGCAGCTCCACAGGGCTGAACAGACTGGGAAGTCTCTTAGGTACAAGGCCTTCATGGTGGGATGTTTCAAATTCATTGTGAAGTTCAGAGATGGCAATAGCTGTCTCTAGGTCAAAGTGGTCAGGAACAGTCTTGCATGAATGCTCTGGCCTCCTTGACTGCAGAAACTAACCTTTACCTCATCAGAGCTGAGGTAACTGCTGATATGTCCTGTGTCTCTTCATGTCAGTGTGATAGAAGGAAACAAAGGCCAGCATCTTTACAGCAAGAATTTGTATTGTTATTTCTACCTTTGTATTTCAGGAACAGCCAAGTATAACAGCAACATAACTAGTTACCTAATATACAGCTTGCTAATGCATCTGAGCAGAAATGAAAACACTTTGGCAAAACTGCTTAATTTAGAAGCTCTTTTCTTGCCCATCTGATTTGCAGGCTACCTCATATCATGAAGGTATATTCGGCAAGAAACATGCTGCTGGGAGACAGGAGGCCCTTGACAGGGATGGAACTTGCCCCCCAGGGATGACAGGTATGTAGTAATTCAGGTTTTATTGCCTATAGTAAGCTTGGATAAACAATTGTTCAATAGTCCCACAGACTAAAGCCATTAAGACCCCAATGCTTCTGCTGAAGTCAAAGGAACTCTCTTAACCGTGTCAGAAAGGTCGCTGGAGCTGTTAACCCATTCTTCATGAGCAGTCATTGCTGTCCCTAGACAAACCCCCAAAGATCTTCTTCAGCTCAAATGAGGTAGCAGTAGGCAGGTATAACCATCCCAAAGAGTGTCTGAAATCTTCTATGGTGGCAATGAGAGTGGTGATGATTCTTGGTTTTGTTGCTCTCCTTGGCAACAAAAGTGATGATGATGATGAGCTGATGCAGTGCTCTGGGGCTGCATGAGACTGAACTTGCTGATATGACAGGTTCTGCCACCCTGATACCCTCTGTTCTGATAGCTTTTGCAAAAAGAGGAGCCAGATCCAGCTATACCTGTGTTATTGAGCTTCCCCTCTAAAGATGTTGTTTGACTTGTATTCTGTCTCCTAAACTGCATTTGGATATGCAACTTTAAAGTCCCTGCCACAAAGCTTGTATGAAACAGCAATTTTGTGGCTCTTCCTGCATAGAGATGGGGCCCAAACCAGGATGCAAACAGTATTTGATGCCTCTTTCCAGATGAGGTGATTAAGAAGTGCCCTCCCTGTTTCTCTCTTAGATTCTAGCTGAATGTCTTTTGATTCCTCTATGCCCTGTGTGATAATTCTGCTCCCCCTCCAGGGCTTCCACCTATAGGCTTGCACTATATCACTGGAGGGAAACAACTTCATGGCCAAAAAACACACAGGAGAAAAAAAAACACAGAATGTTTTCCACCATTCTGTAAAAAGGCATCTCTTCAAATGCTCTCTACGTCTTGTGGTGATGCTGGTGTGCTCTTGCAGAAGCACTGAGCTAGAGCAGCTTTCTCTTGAAGCCAGACCTCCCCAACAAGGAGCTGCCTGCTGGTCACTCTGCAGGAGCTGCCTGTGCTGCAGCAGTCTGAAAAGCTCAGTATGCAGGCGGGAAGTCAGGACCCCAGGCAGCAGAACCACTCCAGCACAGTGTCTTGCAATATCTTTACCATCCTGCTGTTGCGTAGCACAATAATCTTATACCCTGGCAAAGTGTCTGGAGCCACCTCTGTGCCAAGAAAACTGAACCTGTGCAGTGATGTTAGTGGCTCTGCTTCTGCTTGGTACAAGCCAAGCTCATGAGCACACAGGGATGCCAAGGGAATTCTGCTGCCTGGGTCTTGCAGTCTCAAAGCCTGCAGAACTGGCTCAGGGATGAAACGTGCCTGACCCACCGTGTCGGAAAAAGGCAGGCTGAGCCCACACCAGCTGTTTGGCTGACAGACATACAAAGTTGCAGCTGATCTGCGGTGGGACCGATGCCGCCTTCCCTTACCGGATCACCTCATCTGCACTGAGCAGAAGAGAACGAATAAAACCTCTCAAAGCCACGACAGTCCCTGTTGGACGGGGATGCACCAGCCTAGGATGCAAGACGATGCCCATTGCCAGCGCAGCGGCAGGCGTGCAGGGCTGCGGGCAGACCTGCTCTGCCTCACGTTCGTGCAAATCCCTAACAATACCCGAGGAGATAAAGCGCACGCAGCCTTTACAGATGCTAATCCTGTTTCAGCCGTATCGCTCTCACCCCAGACAGTTTGCCCTCCTCCTCCCCTCTCAGCCTGCTCGGAGTCAGGATGCTCCTGTCTCTCTCCCGTCGTTCTCTCCCGAGCCCTTCCACGCTTACAAATTGCAAAACAAGCCTCTTTCAAAAGGAAAGCAAAGCGGTGCCTAAAGCTCTCTCCTTCCCCGCAGCCCCCGGCCAGCAGCCGGCGGGGACACAGCGTGTGGCGGTGGGGAGGGAGCCGGGGCCGCGCCGGGGAAACCGCTCGCTGCCGCCTTACCTGCGTGGGGACAGAGGCAGCCGGAGAGCAGCGAGCGCAGCATCGGGCCGGGGCCGGGAGCGGGGCGGGCTGGGCTGGGCAGCCCTAAGTACCCTTAGGGAAGGAG
>VXAV01005965.1:179513-199698 GCA_013399715.1 Alectura lathami | reverse complement strand
CTGCCGGAGCGCGGGCTGCGGAGCGGCGAGCGGGCGGGCGGCCAGCAGCGGCTTATAAAGGGAGCAGCCCTGAGGAATGCATCTCCCTTGGCTGATAAGCCGAGGTGACTGGAGGGGTTTGAACTACCTTTGCAACCCCCAGAGGAGGGAGGGGGAAGGAGAAAAAAAAAAAAAAAAAAAAAGGGTTGGGAGAGAGAAAAAAAAGGTTGGGAGAGAAGAAAAAGAAAAATACTTCAGCACTTGCATAATGTCAATAAACAACCCCCCTCTCAAGTGGCAGGGAAGGAAAGGCTGGAATGCTTTGGGTGGGGAGGAGAGAGAGCAGTCTGTCTTTTCCTTTCTTTCTATTTTTCCCCTTTTCTTTTTTCTTTTCCTTTCTCTTTTTCTTTTCTTTTTTTTTCTTTTTTTTTTTTTTTTTTTTTTTTTTTCCTTTACTTTTCTCTTTTTCCTCTCCTCCATTTAAATCCCAAGTTTTGTGTTCATAATGCAAAACTCTGCCTTGGTTGTCACTGGAGCTGCAGGCTGTGGGAAATAGGGATGTGGCAGGACTGTCCTCAATGCAAGCTCCCAGAAGAAGATTCGTGGTGCCACGCCACTGCAGCACACTTTAAACGCATAGGCCAGGCACACAGGGCTCTGGCATGCCCTTAGCATGGTTGCACACACTGGGTTCTATGCCAAGAATCAGCCTTGCTCACACTCAGTGTGTGCACATAAGAAGTTACTTCTGGGCTAGACTGGAGCAATACAAACTCCCCACAACCAACATCCCTGTGACCTGGGTCTCCGTCTGCTAAGAGAGTGCCCATCCCTGCATTACTCTCCCAGCCAGACTTCTGCTGACTCCAGCACTGTCAGGAGGAAATGTGCTGCACCACCGGTTAAACCAGCCTAGTTCTGCAGACCGGATCAGCGGCCCCAAGGAGTCCACTGAGAGACAGTGGTGCTACCTAGGGCTGGGTCAGCTCAGGGCTGGCCCAAGAGTAAGCCAGCCCTGCTACAAGTGCCATGGCAAAGGCAGCAGGAGGGGAGCTGTCAGGGGAGATCCAGTCCAGCTACCCCTTGCTCTGCTCTCCCAGCCGTCCTCATCCTGTGCCTCTGAAACAAACAACGGACAGATACTGGCCAAAATGAATTGACTTTTTGCTGCGGTGGTCACAGGAGTTTGCTGATTTGTGCCAGCCACAGTTTAAAATCAGGGTATTTAATTGGCCCTTTTCCCCCACCACATGGCTCTTGTATGTAATTATTATTTTATAGCTCCTAAGCACCTGTCATCCAGCAAAGAGCATCCCTCCTCCCCAAGCTGGGAGATGCATCTTGCTGGTCCTGCCTCCTGCTATGGTGGGACGGTGAGCTTGCAGGCTGCACCCAGCACCTCAATCCTGACTTTATGGCACTCAAGGCACTCAGTGAGCATCCAGCTCCTGCTCCTGGTTCTCTAATGAAGCCAAAGAAGGTTGTGTCCAGAGCTGGCAAGAAGGAGAAGCTGTAAGGTCCCATGGGGAGGGAGCCCGGCTGGTGCAGAATTTTTTCTCTCTGAGCACCTCTGCTACATGCAGATGTGGAATGTTTAGGTGAAACAGTTGGGAAGGCTGCAGCCCTGGTGGCTTTCAGGAGAGAAGGAGCTAGGAATGTTTGTGGTGACCTCCCCTCCATCCTGCTATGGGGTGTTCCTAGATCAGAGACCGTTTTATAGGAACAAGTGATTACAGAGTATTGCTTTTGAGGAGTGACTAATGATCTAAACTCTGGCTTAAGATAGCCTTTATAGCTACAATAGCTAGTAATGTTCCTGTCACTTTACAATATTCAGAGCAAGTTTCCCATTCTTTGGCCTCATGTTGCAAATGGTACCAGGTTTCAAATGATCATAAGTGTTGGGCACCTACTCGCTTAATGTGTTTTCCAGGATGAAAAGATGGTGTCAGTGCATTGAATTGTTGCAGTAGTGGAAGGGTAACTTACAAGTGCCCTAGGATGAACTCAGTAGGACTGTTAGCACCCAGAGGGATCTGGGGAACAAAGCCTTACCCTCTCCTCTCCCCTCCTCTCCCTTCCTTTCCTCTCCTCTCCCCATATACCATAGACCTTCCCTGGCCCAGTTTGCACACTCCTTTCTTCTTGCCATAGTGCTCCATTCTTTCATATACGGCTAAGCATACTTACTTACAACTCAGAGGCTTTTTTTTTTTTTTTTTTTAATAAACTAGTTTGGAGACAGAAAAAAAAAAAAAAGCCTCTGAGTTGTAAGTAAGATCCTGTTACCTTAAGAAGGCTTAAGAAGAAGCTGTTGTGGTGATGTCTTTATACAGTTGCAACTCAAAGTGGGCAGGACTAAATGCATAGGATAATTATTGCATGGGACTTTCCCTTTTTAATAGGTGTATAGACTACTTTTTCATCTTTGTGAGGCTTCTCTTACCCAGTCCTTCTCCAGGAGACATCCTTTTATGTTTCTTTCAGCTCAGACCAGACCAGAGAGGTACTGAGGATTATATCCAGCATTTTCAGAAATGTCTAGTGATTTGGATGCTGCAGTTCTGGGGTTTTATTCACCAAAGAAATATATCTAATCTGCAGTGAGCAAAAAGTTTGATGGTGTCAGAAAACCGTGTTTCTAAGGCAAGAGTCTCAAGCTGCCTATTCCTAAGTTCAGTTTACCCTTTGTAAATCCTTCAGTTTACCCCTAAGCAAATGCTTAGGGCCAACAGAAATGACTCTGCTACCAAAATATAATAAATAAAGCAATCCAGTGACAGTAAGCATTTGAACAAGAATAGACCATTCCCTGGAGTACACACAAGCCAAATACTCCAGCCCTGGGCTAGGCTAAAACTTGGAGTGAAAATGGCTGGAAATGAGTGCAAGATTTTAATGCTCTAGGCGTTCTTACAAGAGGGTGTGTTTGCATATATGCAACTGATAATTAATACTGGAAGTGCCCTGTGTTTTAGCAATATGTGACAGTGTTCACAGTTCTTGTCTGCACTTGAAAAGTTTTTGTTGCATAATTATACAATTTTTTGGTTGTTGTTTTCTTTTTTATTATTATTTTTTTAAACTGTGTTTATATGTTGAAAAAATGCAGGTTATTGACTCTATTCACGTGAAAATGGAACCCACTGCTGGGACAACTGGCTCTGAGATCTGGGGCTATGATGCCACGTGAGGATGCTGCTTGCTGCCAGCATGGGCCCAGACCTTGTGCCAGGGCTCCTTCCGTTAAACTGTGTGCTGCGTGTGTGTGTGGGTTCTCTGAATTGCAAACAGGCAGGAAATTCCCTCTTGAGCTGTAGAGGATGTAACGGGAAGAGGAAAAACCTCTTAGTCAGCATGAGCTTCATTTCTGATGGATGCATCAGTTTCCTCAGCCATAAGAAATCTCTCCACCCAAAGAAGTCCCCGAGTGTGGAAAGCTGCCGTGTCTCTGGATCCCCTGGGTGTACAGCTGCATCCTATCTCTCTTGTCACCTTTGTGAGACTTGGGGGTGGTAGGAAGCGCCTTGAGAGCAGAGGGCACTTCCCTACTGCAGAGAAGCCAGGCTCCACAGCCTTTGCTGAGCTCCTCGGCCTGTTCAGGCTGTAAAATGCTGGGCAGTCGGCCTGCAGATTGATCTCCATAGTGTGATTCCCAGGTTTGGCACTTGGAAAGCAAGACATCTGTATTTAGTGGTGGTTTTTAAAACTGTATGAGCCATTGTGTGTTCCTCTATGCCCCATTACTAACATACGCTACAGGGGTTGAAATCACCCCCAGAACTTCCACAATTCACTGATCGCTACAGTGTCCATTAAGAGGCTCTGTAGTTGCAAAGGAGGATGCCTGTCAAATGTGATCCTTGCTTTGAAAAACTTCCCAAGAGCCAAATTAAGCAGTAGCAGGATAGAGCCCTGAGCGTGTGCAGCTTTGCATGGGTGAGCCCTCCCGGCTGGGACAGGTGTTGCTCTGCTGTTTTGCTTTAGGCAAGTCCCCTGTGCAAATAACTTCATCTCCTGCTGCTGCAGCTTGTCTGGCAGAACAGGATTTTTGTAGGCAGTTTCAGGACCCGTCTTCTTAAAGGTGTGCTGCCCCCAAATCACAGGATTTCTTGTGTACGCAAAGGGCCCTCCACCTGGTGCGAATTATTTGTGGTGAAGAAAAACACATTCCAGTATCATCATTGCTGCGGTTTTCACACTGAAGCACACAATGGAATAACCGTCAGCTTTGCATCATATGTATATATCAGACCTCATTATCCATCCCGTTCCCTGACCCCCTTAGTTAAAGGCTGGATCTGGACAGGTTGTTCCTGCTTGGGTTTGTGCACCTGCAGTGAGGCACAAAAGGACCCTGTGCAATGCCATCAGCTCCTCAATGGGAATGCATCGCCTTTCCTTCTGGTGCAAGCAAGGTTTTGGAATGTATCTGGCAGAGGGATGCTGGGTCTGTATGACAAGCTGGAAAGAAGGGGAGGTGCTGCAGAGGGGCTCCCCATCAGCAGAGGAAGGGTGGAGAGAGGGTGGTCTCCCCACCAGCTCTCATGGTTGGCTTGGGCCTGTCCCACTGGGACGCCATCAGGCGCTGCTCTGTGCCTTGGGTTTCAGCTGCCTTTGACACGCACAGCCTGTTGCAGCCCATGTTGCCTTAGCCAGCAGCCCCTCACACAAAGGCTGGGTCAACGTCACCACAGAAAGATCAAAAAAAAGAGAGGGTGTTCAAGGAGGAAGTGCATGACATTTGTGTTCCTGTGGGCAGACGTTTCCTGAGGACCCCAGTTTCCTGTGAAATAGTTCTCCCACTAACTCGGCAGTGGCCTGCACGTGTACAGCCTGCCCAGGTGAAGGTTTGGGGTCAGAAAAGAGGAAGACGTTTTACTGCAAAGCCCTTACAGTGCAAAAGATAGCCTGCTGGGACAGCTCCCTTAGCAGCAATGAGTTAACCCCTGAGAGTCCTGAGACTTGGCCCAGACACTTGCTCAGTCTAGATACATTGCTGCAGCAAAACTCAGGAGCACTAGCGGTGAATGGCCTGGAGGAGGAGCACAGCCACGGCAGAGTGTTGCAGTTACTGCCCCAGGACAGCCCAGCTGGGCCTGGGATCTCCACAAGGAGGGAAGGTCGGTGTCCCTAGGGCTGGGCCCAGCTTTGCTGCTGCTGGTCCTGTCACCAAGACCATTCCTCCGGAGCAAGCAGCACTGTGTGGTACCTCGCATTCACCACACCTTGTCCCAAAATATGTGGAGAGGTGAGGGTGAGGCGAGGGTCAGAGCTCAGCAGCATATCTCTGCAGGGCTGGGAGCACAGCAGCAGGCCTCCTTCCCCTGCACAAAGCCCTGGCTGAGTGTGCCAGACCTGCTGCATAGCTTCATGGACGTGCATAACGTCGTGCTCTGCTTTGTCAGGTGGAGACTGGTAAAACTAGAAGGGAACCCAGGGGACCGTGACGTAACAGATTGGAGGGCATGAGGGCAGGGTTGGGGAGTTCCGCACCCTGTGGCAGGCAGGGGCTGCTGGGGAGGAAGAGGCGCGTTTGACCTCCCTTTCCCCTTTCCGTGGTGTTCATCAACAGCATGGCCGGCACTGGGGAGCTTGAGGATCCCAAGCACCCCCAGCCTGTTTATCATTTGCGTACTTTTTATCCCTTGAAAATCCTGGCGTCTGTGAAAGTGCTTTTTAAACTTTGCGATTAACAGGACCGAGGGTTTGGCAATCCTTTGCCTCGTTGTAAATGCTGCATTGTTGTAAGTGCTGCAATTTCTTAAGTTTGAAAGTGTTTGCTCTCATTTTAGAGCAATCTGTTTCAGTGGAGTGCAAGAGAAGAGTGAGATGTGACTTGCTAAATACATCACCAGAGTTTAAAGCAGTACAAAGAGCAATTCATGACATCCTAGGCAATTTGTATTGCCTTCCCCTGGATGTATGTACACACCTCAGTAGAACTAAATATTTATCTTGTGTAGCAATTTAATTAGAACTGATTAAAGTAAACACGTCTTGAAGGCTTGAATATGACAGAGGCATTGCAGTATAAATATCATTTTGATTAAATAATGGCTTCTTTCCTTGAGCAGGATAACTATCCACCCGAAACACAGAGGTGAAACTTTGGTTAATAATAAAACCCCCACCAATTTCAATAGAGCTATATTTCACCTTAATTGTACTCATAATTACACTTTCACAGCTTGATTATGGAATTGACTCTTTCCCACTTGGAGGGTGTATACATTGTTGTGCAGCTCCAAAAAAAAACTGGGATCCAAGGGCTGTCAATCACCAGTACATGAACCTGGTCTCCAGAGCAAGGCAATTGGTGCTGCCCAGGGAAGTGATGGAGCTCCTGGTCCACGAGCATGGAGTTGCCCCACAGACTCTTCCAGTCAAAAAGATAGGTGAAGATGGCTGGAGCAGTGAGTGCCAGTTTCTGTGGACCTGGCTACACTGGTATTCAGAAGTAACAGAGGAAAGCAGGCCAACTGTGAGTGAGTAAAATGTGCTACATGAGACCTCATCTCCAGTGGAAAAGTTTACAGGGCTTCCTAGACTGAAAAAGACTGAAAACTGTCCTTGAGGGGAAGATGGTATTCAGTAGCCAAGAATCTGTCTGGATAACCCCAGGACATACTTTGCAAAGAGCATCTGTTTCTGCAAACCTGCTATTTAAAAGATCTCTTGCTGAAGCCAAATCAGCGCTCTTTCATTTGTGTACAGCCCTGATATCCAGTTCTTGGGTGTGTATTTCCTCTGGACATCCCGGAGGATATCTCTGGCTCCACTGTTTGTGAAATCAAGTCAGTAACGTGACTGTGGACCTTACGCCATGGTCTGTGTACATGACTGTGTGCAAGCAGCAGGTGTGTGCTGTTATGTGGCCCCACATCTAGCACCTCTTTCACGTGGTGGAAAGGGCACAAGAGCTGATGTGCTCTGCCTCCTGAGCACAGCAGTTCATTGCTCTGGTTTTCATCTCTCCACATGTGAAAAGGAGGTGAAATGAGTTTTATCTGTAAAGCTGCCTGGGCATTAGAGCTGTGGCTCTGTGTTGAACCGGGTGTTTCTATGAGTGATGAGTGACCACTGCTGTCCAGAGTAATAACAGAAAGTTCAATTTTTTCCCTCTTCAAATCAACCCCAAAGCAGGGCTCTTCTACGTCCAGATAGGGAATGCTGGTGCTGTCTTCTCTGTTCAGACCTGATCTAAGCCCTCTGAAGGGAGTGAAATATTACCAAGGACTTTCAGGAGTTTGGGACCAGGACTTGTGTGATTTTCTCTTAACAGCGCTACGTGTGCTTTTATCTGTAAAACCCTGCTTCTCTTTGTATTCCTGTGTAGTGTGGGATGAATGGAGAGACTCTGCTGTTCCACTGCAGGCTTTCCAGTGCTACTAATTTAAGATTGCTGTTCAGACTGAAATTTCCAGGTTGGCTCATGATGAATCTGTAGTCTATACGCAGCTCGTGAGAGATATTTCCGTATCCTGAAATAACAGGAGGCCTGCGATGCGTCACTTCATGACCCTGCAGTGCTCCACAACTCATAGGAAGAAGTACTAATGTCACAAAATTGTTGTACAACAAAACAATCACTGTGCAACAATCCTTCGTCTAAAGCCAATACAACTGAGCTGATGAGTTAAGATGTGTACTTTTCCATGTCAGGTAAAAATAATTGGCGTATGTATTTTTGTATTTGTATAAGGACAGCTTGTTTTCTTTGGTGCCTTCCAAAGAATTGTTGGCAGTGTTCTTAACAGAAGAAAAAAAAAAAGGGAGAGAGCAAGAATGAATACTGACCTCCAGGTGACCCAGCTTTGAATGTCAGTGATTTGCAGTCCCACATCTCAATTTGCTTGTTCCTGAGTTAGTTTTAATATGAAGGAACAAGCAAAGATGCAATAAATTATTGTGCCAGGTTTGCAAACCGAATCAGTGCAGTTCCAGTCTGTAAAAATCAGAAGTAGGTGGGGGACAGACTTGCATTTGTGCTGATAACCCATATTCATACAGGCTTAGAAGGCAGCAGGAAACAAGAAAGGACTGCAAAGAACAGGAAAGCAGACCTCAGATATGCTTGGAGGCACCTGTCTGGAGTCTGATTTTTCAACAAAGTCTCCACATCTAACTGTTTTGGGGATATTTAAAGCCGTGTTTTCAAGCACATCATTACAGAAAGCCCTCTGGGAAGAGCTGGCTGCTCATTTTAGTGCCCAAAAATGCAGACTAAGCTGTTCTAAAGATCTAGCTCTGCTTGTGGCTGCTGAACTGTTGTGAAAGCTGAACCCTTTTTTCATATAAACACCAAACTGCCTAGTGTCAAGTCAGGTTTGCAAGATAAGATAAGGGTGCTTCAGTGAGGAATAAATGGAGGAGAGTTTATGGAAACTGAGTTATGGTAAATAGATAGTATCAAGAAGCAGGGGGGTTACGTGGTGCTTTGCATAGCAAAGGTGGATGGAGAGCGTACGTAGCCATTAGAGCTGTGGGAGAAGATGTCAAGAGGGAGAGAGCAGGGCTTCCTCACTCCATCAATGCGAGAGGTCTGAGCAAGGGACCTGGAAGCTCTGGTGTGGCTGGGCACTCTGGAGGCAGGCTGAGAGGAGGGCAATGTGAGGAATGGAGGGAATGTGATAAGGCTGGGGGAGGATTCGGTGAAGGAAGGGGAAGGACCAGCTCCGGGAAAGGAGGGGGTGCGGGAGCCAGGAGTGCCTCTTTCCACTGCCTCTTGGTGCCCTTGTCCTGCAGGCAGGTCCTGGTCCTTCAGCTGAGACACCAGGGAGCCACTCTGCCAAGCGTGTCCCAGTTCCTCTCGTGGATGCAGCAGGTACCTGACCAGTGTCCCTGAAGCCATCCCAGTGGCAGGCAGAGTGCTGCCAGCAGCCACTTGCCCAGGGCACCAGTGACCTCAGAAATAACAAGCTGGTGTTGCCATTGTCCCTGTGTTTGTAGATGACTTGGCCCAAAGATGAACGTTGGTGGATGTACACAGGTTGCTGTGGAAGTTCCTGTGCAGGCAGTACAGGTCTGTGGGATTGTACCTTAGAGACTTTTTTTTGTTAAGAGAGAGCTCTTGCTTTTGGAAAGGTCTTCAAAGCTGCTTATTTTTCCTCTGTGTTTCTCTCACTGGCTGTGTTAGCAGTCAGCATCTGTAATAACTCCAGCTAGAGATGCTGCCATTGTGCTGCTCTGGGCAGGAGGTGTTTTAAGGGGAGTGTTGGTACCTCCTTCAGTGATGTTGCTTGAGTCACACAGGTGGAGTAGCGTAATGCCACGGCACAGGATGTCTCGGGGCATGGCGCGTGGTTATGCTGTGGCAGCGGGGAAGCAGGCTGAGCTGTGCTGAGCACCGTGGTGCTGCTAGAGGCCAAAGCCCCTGTCAGAGCTGGTGTAATGTTTCTGTCTCCAGCACTAACCCAAGTGTCTGTACATTCTTATCAGCAAGCCTTGCAGGTAGCGTTACATGTTTGTCCACTTGAAATAGCAATATTCCTTAACTCTGAACCTCCCTGGCCTCTCTCTTCTTATTCTTGGTGGTCATTGCGCTTTATAGACTAATATACCTCCTGGCCTTAACCTTTATGGCTGTGTAAATTGATGTCTGCAATGGTTCACAACCTTTAGAATTCAAGAAAAATAAATAAAAAGACAATTAGAGAAAATCCATTGTGATGCAAATGTACAGGTGAGTCTGTAACTCATTTGCTATCCATGCACGTACAAGCTAATGATGAGGTGGTTTTGAGACATGTACATAACCAAAGCCCTATATCTGAACAACCAGACTTTTGCAGAGATTTAAATCAAACTGGGATTTAGTATCTCAGAAACACTTTGAGAAATCTCTAGGAGAAACAGGCAATCTTTAGAGCTGTGGGTGGAGTAAGACTGTGGGATGTATGACAGACAAAGCTAGATGGGCTAGACAATTGTAGTTAGCACCTGGCTGTGGTTCTCCTGAGTGTTTAGGGGATTCTTTGGCATACGTCCTAAACTTTTTGTATCAACAGCTCAGTTTTATCTCTCAGTTTCATGCAAGCCATCATATGTATAGCTGAAAGCACGAGAACGATTGTGCTCTGTACATTTCTTGCCTTCCCAGACCAAGCCTCACTGCTGGCACAGAAAATACTGTGTGGAAATAACTGTGGTAAGGAAAGATTTCACAATGTCAGCAGTACCCAAAGGGAGAACGAGGTGGAGCTCGATGAGTAATGAGAGGTTTGTTACCAGCAGGTCTGAATATCTCAGACAAAGCTGTGATTTCATCTTGGTATTTGGTGAAGATCTGCCCCGGTTTCTCCTCACTAAAAGGAGTAACCCCCCTTCCCTTGCTGTCAGGGTGCTGCCACCTGCAAGGCAGTGCATTGCACTCCTGTTCTCACTTTGTCCAACCAGCCAGCAAACAGGCCTCCTGATCTTTGCAGTGTTGATACCCAGGTGGTGTTCCAGCTGGTTTGAAGAGACTCTGGCTCTTCAAAACCCTCCTCCTTTTCCCCAAACCAGATGACTTCCTACCACCACACTTGCTAGTGATGCTACAGAATGTACTAATGAGGGTTTAAGTCAGTGTAATGTGGGGTCCCCTAGTGCCACACATGTCTGAGAGGCAGTTCAAATTGCCAATTATGCAGCTGGGTCTGTCCCACTGTTTCAGCAGAAACTCCTGCTCTTCCAGGAGGTGCTGATGCTGCCACGTCACTCTGCAAAAGGCACTGAAATCTGTTTGTACTGCTGCTGGATTTCAGTGAGATATTTTGATCTCGAGTAATGAGATGTGCTAGTGAAAGAGATGTGTGTGATCGGTGTGCTGTTGTTGTGAGCTGGAGGAGAATATGGCGAGCAGCCTGCATTCATTAGTATTAACCACAGTTGGCAGAGGCTGACTCCTCTGCTGAGTACCTGTTGCTAGAGGGCATGAAAATGTGCCTGTTGGGGTGGATGGGTGAGGTGCAGAGAGCACCAGGAAGCAGGGTTTACACTGAGATGGTGCAGAAACCTGTGTGATGGGTAAGGAATCACATCAAAGCAAGAGGTGATGTCCATGAACTACATCTCCCTTTTGACTTGGAAGCTGGCTGGTAACAGAGAAAATGGCTGGCCTCTTCCAGCCAGGAAAACACAACGGTGATTGCTGACAGCTGCCTGAGAGCTCGAGGGGTTGGAGAGAGCAGGAATATCCTGGTGTACAAAAGTGGCAAGCCTTGTTGCCTTGTTTCACCAGTAGATCTCAATGTGTTTTGCAGAGGATGTCTCTATGGTTATTTCCACTTTTTTTTTTTTTTTTTTTTTTTTTTTTTTTTTTTCTGGGGAACTACAGAACTCAGATACCTGAGGCACACAGAGAGGAGAGTTAGGTGTTGTCGGAAATCTGAATTAACTGTTCCTAGCTCTTTAGGGACACATGATAATAAATGAAGGAGAGCCTTTGGCTGGCATGAAGAACTACCATAAACTAAAACAGAGCTATCTGCAATTCATTGCCTCAAATTTGTGTTTGTTTTTTGAGCATACAGCAAGTCCTGTACAGGAATGGGGATTTTTTTTCCCGTTTCCCTCTTACCAGCTGTTGAAGAGTAGTGTTTCCAATAAAACTGCAGGGTATCAGAATAGCTGGCAACAGAAAGAACTCCTCTGGGCTCTCAGGTTGGTATTCATCTGCTAGGAACAGCTGTCTCAATCAGAGCCCGGTGGGCATTTTCAGTCATGTTCTCATGGACTTTAGGGGAAGATGAAGTGTTCCTTCAGCTTCTTTCCCATAAATGGATGGTTTTCCCACCACCACCCTAAGAAAACCCTCCAGCACTGAAGACAATAGATTGTTAATCCTAAATTGATGCCTTTAGTATTACTGGAATAGAAGTAAGGAAAATTTCAACACAGCATTAAAAATATGTCACCTTCGCTGTGGTGTTGTAGAGGAGTTGACATGAATTCTTATGGGTTTGCCCATGGAAGGGAACTGTCATTTTCATTGCTAAAATATTTGTTCATTGGATGGAAATGATTACAAATGGAACAAAACAAAATGTTTTGATTAAATACAGGGCTGGTCTTGTTTTTTTTTCCAGTAAATGTTTGATGTTTTCAGTTCTCTTCCCCCTCTCCTGGGGATAATGTAACAGACAGTTACAGATCACCTTCCGCCTCAGGAGACCCATGATTGTGTAGGGATCGCTTCCTTTGGCACTGAAATGTTGCTACCCATGGGGCGAGCAGAATTTAACCATGTAGCCCCCCAGGGTGCTGCAGTGAAGGTGGGACATCTTCCACAGAGCAAGGGAGTTTTCAGGAGGCAGACTCTGGTTCATAATTTGTGCCAAACCCAGGGGTTAACACTGAAGCATCAGAACTGGCTACCCCGTGGCTGAGGAACGAAAACCCACTGCTGTCCAAATTCCAGGGATGGTGCTGGGAACAGCTGCAATGAAACCACGTCCCACCAACTTTGATCTTGGATCTCCAGCACAGGATTAAAGGGGTAACTGAGCCTAGGGCTGAGGCACAGACATTTGGGGAAGTAGCAGGGGGAGTTTCTAAGTTTTCCTGTGAGTTTCTGAGCATATGATAAGGCAAAGATGGCTCTCCTTTATTATTGTGATCCATTTTTCTTCACCGTGAGTGCTTCAAGGCATGTGCAGGGACATCAGCAGACATGCTGTGCTCTCTGCAAAGCACTTCTTTGTTTTGGTTGAAGGGGTGATGCTTTGCCCTGGATCAACTTTGTAAATAAGGATGGGACAAGAAAAGATTTGTTTGCACAGATCCAAACACTTTCCTCGTTCCTCCTGCTTTTCTCCAGGGTTTGATGCGATGAGTTCACATACCTGTCACTTCCCTGGGATATGAGCAGCTGCCAGAACCCCCTCTGGCTGCTGTCAGTCCAGCTCAAGACACCTTTTCAGGAGTGGCTCAAACAGAAGAGTGATGTTTGTACCCATACAGGGTTATAACCCTACCACTGTCAGAGAGAGGAATCGTATTTCCCCAGCCCCTGCCCTCTGGGTACGAAAAGGCAAACATATCATAAAGGTACTGTAATAAGTCTGCTAGAGATGTCTCTGCAGCCTCTTTCTCCTCCCCAAAATGGAATGTGCCTAAGCTCCTTCTGGTCTGCTTCTTTCTTTTTTTCTGGCAGCCCTTGGGGAAGGCACCTAATACCTTTTAGCAAACGTTATTTATGGACTCAGAACATCAAGAACGTATCTTTACAAATAGTCTGTACAACATGTCCTAAGCCCTCCTGTCTGGCACCTCATTATGTTAGTCCACAATGCTCAGATTTCTTTGGCTTTTTGCTGCAAGCCAGATTTACAGATTCTGGGTTGTTTCCACGTGAGCAGAGTACTGTAACAGCTGATCTGCACTTCTATGACTTGCACGGTAGCGTCTCCATTGTTTGCAGGTCTTGATGATTCCTGCCTACATCCTAGGGCCAATATTTAGTGCTTCAGGAAAAGAGAAAGGTCAGTGGCAGCCTCCTGAGTTCCTGTGTTTCATGGCACAGCACCCGAGAATGCTACGGCCTTGCCCCACAGGCAGTGAGTTCACTTCGTCTGTAGTGGACCATCTCTTACCCAACACCACTCCATCCTTTGCAGTCCATATTAGATGGATCCATAGTGCTGTGTGGGAGCTCAGCTTATGGAGCCAGCACAGAGGTTCAAGAGAGGGTTCATACAAGAGAGGCAGCTGTCGATACATTTATCAAAACCACTTACAAAGCCTTCTTCAGATGAAAACCACTGTCTGTCTGTTTTCAGGATCAAGACCACAGCATAAGACCCACCGAGAGAAGCTCGGTGGGTTCTGTCTCTTCTCTTACCTAGAAGAAAGTGGGAGAAGCTGCACTTTCACACCTATACAGTGCTTCCCATTTCCTGTGAACACTTTATAAATTATATAGGTGCTGGTCTCAAGGTAACAGCATTAAAGGAGGTGCCTCACTCCCTGCCAGGAGTTTGAAACAAATGAAAATCAGTGTATCTGGCTGAATCCTAGAATCATGGAATAGTTTGAGTTGGAAGGAACCTTTACAGGTGAGCTAGTCCAACAGGAAGTGATGTCTGGATGCAAATATTAATATCTCTATTATTCAGTGAATACTATATGACCCTTAGTAATTGCAATTGCATGAAAACTCCCAATTTCCATTTAAACCGAAGGGCAATATCTCCATCATCATAGGTCCTGTAGCTTGTCTTGTGCTGTTCCCACGTTCAGACTGCACTGTACTGTAATGTGCTGTGTGACTTGGGTGTTAAAAAAGAAGAGCATCACTGGGCTGCTACTTATCGTGGCTTGTCCTCTGCTCGTCCCCTTATGTTGAGTCATGCATTTTTGGGCTGTGCAGTCCAACTGGATCAAAGCAGAAGCTTTCGTGAACAGCAGACTCTGGAAGTATGGAAAATCTCCAGCGCATAATCTTGAGAATTCTGCTAGAAATCTGGGGCCACCATGTTTTGCTGGCCATCTCATCTCCTCCTGAACCACTGCACACCTTGGTTTATCTTTGAGGAAGGCTCTGTCTTCTAGGCTGGTGTTTTATGAATGCTGGCAGAGGCAATGGGACTTACTGTCTTCAGACAAGATGCCAAAGCATGCAGAGTGGACTCTACTGTAAACAATCCCTTGAAATTCATTTTAAATGGAGAAAGAGGTGAGGGGAGGAAAAACAAAATACCCAGAGATGCTGACTTGCCCTCTACAGTCATCCTCCCTCTCTGGTGATTAATCATCTCCCCCTTTGAGCCCAACAGACCAGCTACATCACATTCCTCATTTTCTTTATTGCTGGCAAGAAATTTGATTTTTGGCATGCCTTTTGTAGGATCCAAAATGCCTTTGTGCTGTGGTGAGTGTGAGGAAGGGAGTTTCACTTCTCTGAAGATAAGCTAAAAGCATACGTTACAGGCTTGGCTCTCCACCCCACCCAGACTGCAGGGAGCCACTTGTGGCTCCCTGATCCCACAGCTCTGGCACCTGGTGGACTTTGTGGGCTGGAGACTCTGGTTCTGCCTAGTGTGGGAGATCACTGTGCTCTTGCAGAGTGTAAGCCCCTTCCGACTCCTTGAAGGAGGAATCAGAGTGGGATTCTAAATGAGATAGTAACTTCCCTTCCTGCCTGCATGCTGTGAACCAAGTGATTTTTGAGTCCTGCCTATGTGACTTTATGAAATTACATTACATTTATAAGTATAGTTGCAGGCAAACCATCTACAGTGCAGACTCACCTGAAGACAGTCTAAACCTGGTAAAGAAGATGTTGTCTATGCCTTAGGAAAACGATCTCAGTGGCACTGAAAGGTCCTTTTGCACCATGGTTTTGCTGTGGTTCAAGGCGTGATGTGAATGGAAATCTGGCCCTCCTTACTGCAAGGGTTAAACCATGGGCTTGCTAATGATGCAGCATTTCCTGGTGTTAGTAATAACAATTAAATCGGTAGAGAACATTTTTCCTGGTGATAAAGCTTGTATGCTAGCCCACTTCTGAAGGAGTTACAAAAGAATAAGAATAAGACCGATCATCTCATGCAAGCCAGCTGTCACGCAATAGGGATGAATCGCAGTGATCAAAAGCCACAAAAGAAGGAACTGGTTACTACCCAGTACGGATGCTGCCTGGAACACACTCACGTGCTGTCAGTCATGGTGCTTGGCTGCACATGTGTGTCTCCTTTCGCTGAGCTCTCAGCCTGTACCAAGCTCTCAACCTGTATGTTTGGTACATTTAGCTTACAGGTGTTTGCGTTCCCCTTTTGCCTGACTGCAAACATTTCACAAGAGTTTTTCTTTACCGTGACTTAGAGGTCATTGTCCCATGTGACAGCTCAAAAACGTAATTGTTTCAGGTCAGAGTTGACTTGGACTGCGAGGAGAAGCAGGGGGCTGGCATGTTTGAAGGTAGGTGAGGGCTCTCTCTTAACTTGCACTTCTGTGGTGCAAGTTCTGTACAGCAAGTGCAAAGTTGCACCCTGTGATCGCTTATCCTTCAGTCAGCGATGCAATGATCCCTAGGCTTCAGCAAGCAGCACAGCAGCATTTCTGTGCTCTCTCTCACCTGTAATGTTTTCATTTCTGGTAGCTACAAGCAAAGAGGTGATTTAGGGACCAGCGGAGCTGGATGCCTTCCAGGGTTTGAAGCCACCTTCACCTCCTGGGATGACTAGAAAGGAAGCCATAAGCTCTGATCCTAGCAAATGTTCATGTAATACTGCCTGGAGTTTTGGAGCAGAAGGTTATCGGGATGAGCTCTGCTTCTCATAACGTTGTGCGTGAAGTTGGTGCCTGTCTGGGTGCACAGCCACAAATCATTGCAGAGGCAAGAAGTTATGGCCAGAGAAACTAGGAGAGGAATTTGTTACCGTTACCTGAATGTAAGTCAGGAAATGCATTGCTGGCAGAGCTTATACTTGAAAGATTTGGACCAGGTGATGGCTTGGACAAAACTATCATTTCTTAGCAGATGTCATATTCTCAGTTACAAGTGAAAGTGCTTTAACACCCAGACCTAATCACAGTGAACACAAGCAATTATGTAAGCAATGCGTGAATATAAAGTCTGTATTCAAACACCAGGCTAAGAGCTGACTGTAATGGTCAGATGAATGTGGCGATTTTTTTGCCAGTTTTCCAGCAGCCTTTTGAGGAAGGCTTCTGGCCCCCAAAAGAACTGCTTACCTGCTGAATTACACTATCAATCCCCATTCCTGACAACCTTAATCCTGCTCTGGCTTGCCTGGGCTGCATGCTGCAGCAGGAGCTAGGAAACTTGGGATGTTGCTGCACAGAATGGTGGGTGGTCTTCATAAACAAACAAATACAGCTGATCAAAGCTGGCTGCCCAAAGAGGTTTCTGCCTCCCTCTGCACACCGCACCCTCCTCTCAGCGGTTATGGGGATTTCAGGTTACTTGAAAGGCCAGGCTGGAAATGTGTGTGTCAGGAGCTGCTTCACACGTGGTGCAGCTCATGCTGATGAAGATGGAGCAAATCTGGAGGAAGGCTGCTTCACTGCAGCATGGTATTTGGTGGGATGGTTCAGTCCAACCATCAGCAGAAAGCATTCCCAGTACCACGCAGTCCTGGCTGCCTGCTCAGAGGACTTGATTGCTTACTGACACAGAGGGGCTGGCACACACACATGCTCCTGCTTCACTGATCAGTACATCTTCCCTCATACATTTCAGGCCAACAAGGTACAGAATTGAATCTGAAGGCAAGAGCAGCTTCTTGGAGGCTGTGGAGCCATCTAGCGTTACTGGTTAGATCGCACGCTGGTTAACTTCCGAGCCCCCACAGCACTGTAGTGCTTTTTTCTTGCACGTCTCCCAGCTAAATGTTTAACTCTAAGTTAAAGAAGATTTATTTAAACTTGCTAATCCACTAATCCTGATGACCTCTGAAATTTTTGACCACCTAAATGTTGTGCCTGTGGATGGAGAAGGAAGAGGATCCTGCTACAGTATTTCTTTTAGCCCTAGCAAGTACAGGCTGCAACTATTGGGAAGAGCAAAACCAAGATGTCTTGGCTGCTTCTGCTGCATTTTAGCTGNAAAAAAAAAAAAAAAAAAAAAAAATTTTGAAGATCAGTGAGCAAACTTGAGGGCTGCCTCTGTTACTTGCCAATATGCAGGTTCCACAGTGCTTTGGAGACTTTCTCATGTGTTCAAGAGCAGGAAGCATAATAAAAATATTGTCAATAAGTAAGATAAATTACCTGAACCTGCATTTTTCACTTTTCTTATCTAGAAAAAAAAAAAAAAACAGCCTATTTCAAAGTCACAGCTTCTTCTTTGGTCCTTCAGCAGACAGGGCAATTAGTGCAAGGCACTGCCCATACTGTTTGGAATAAATTCATTAGGAGACCTGTGTAGGCACAGAGCATGATGAAACAACACACATTCTTGCGTTGCATACCAGAGTGACAAGTAAATTTCAAAGGTGACAGCCCAGAGTTACTATGACTTAGCAGCAGCCACTTTGCTGACCTGAGAACAGAACCGTCTTTGTTTACGGTCTGCATTTTTCTAACTCTTATCTGCTCTCTTGCACCGTAATTTCCCCCAGTCCCCTCTGCCTCCAGGTTCATCTTTCTCTGCACCTTGCATTCTGCTGTCCAGGTGTTGTGAGGGACTTTCATCTTCCAAAACAGAAGGTGATGGGCTGGCGACTTTACGCACTTCAGTAACAAGTCACCAACTACTGAGATAAAAGAAATTTCTTCTGAGTAGAAGTTACATGTTACAAGCTGTTTGCTTGGGCTAAACAGTAAATCTAGATCTATGCCATGGAGACACATCATCTTCTGCGTGCTGCTGCTCTTATGGAAGGTGCTAGCAACTCTGCCCATTTAGCATCCTTTGCTGAAGGAAGTAGCCCTGTTGCCACCCCCTGCCCCATGAACGTCTTATATAAACACTTATTCTCCTTGTTAGTTCCGACCATTAATATTAAATATTAAAGTCCCAGGTTCAGGAGGGGTTGGAGGGGAGCAGTGATCAGCAGCACTAACTCATTCCGCAGTGATAGCTGCATCTGGAGGGGGTGTTTGTTGGCATCACCTTACTCCCGTGCTAAGCTAGGATAAGTGCCCTCGTCTGCAAGCCTGGACACGAATCCTCTGCATACTCCCCTGGTAACTGTCTGTCTCTGGGGTGTTAAGAACAGACCATGGTATGTGTCCAGCAGGCTCCAGACACAACTGACTGATCTCGTAGCATTTGCCTGGGACGGTTTTTTGAAAGGCATGCTTTACAAAGAGTCTTCCATTGCATCAAGTTTTGTAGATATAGGGTATCCGAACGTCACCAAAGAGAAGTCTCATTAATTACCATTTTATGATTTATTTCTGCTGACTTTTACTGATAAACAAGGGAAAACAGTATTCCAGCCCTACATAATGACTTGTTGAACACAGAAACATCCTGCACACAAAGGAATACACTCCCCTCGAAGCTGACAGAGCACACTCCTGCTGTGGGCTGCAGGGATTCCTGGACTGCGGATGGATGCAGCCAGAGAAGCAGTGCTGGGAGGCAGGGTGAGGATTTCAACACAACAGCACAGTCTCTCCCTGCAAAGATCCCTGAAAGGGATGGCCACGGCCCCACCACCCATCAGCACGTCCTCCTGCCCCAAAGAGCGGGTCCCAAGAAATGGTAAGTAGTTAAAGGTATCACAGAATGGAAGATGCCTTAAAAAAATAAGTTTCCCTTGCTTATTTATTTTGACGTCTTAAGAGCAGTTGAAAGTGAAATAGAATCTTGAGAAGAGGCTGCGTTCTACTGCCGCAATGCCTGTGCCATAACCTTATTAGGGGGTTAATAACATTCTTCCCTGTTAACATTCCCTCACATCGGTGCAGAACTGTCCTCTGCTTGCCTCCAAACCACGTCTTGCAAAACAGAATCACTTTTCCATAAACCACATTACACCATCCAGAACAGCCTCCGAGGCCTCGGGAATGAGAAGAATGCCATCCGCCTCAGCTGTTGGTCCACCCCAGTTGTTGTGCTGCTGCTGCTGCTGCTGCCGCCTTCCTCCCGCGGGCCCAGGCCTGGTGTTAGAGCCGGGAGCCCCCGTCCCGCCGCGTGTGGATGGGGTCTGAAGCAGCGTCCCATCGACAGGCAGGTGCACGGCTTCTTCATGGATCTGAGGTGATGATATCCCGGAGTTATTGTGACAGCTGGTGTTATCTGAGTCCAGCTGAAGTGTTTGTGTTCTCAAACATTATAAATATTTACTTTAACGCAAGGTGTGTTTTGGGAAAAGTGGCTTTCCATCAGTTGAGCAACTCCAGCCCTCTCTTCGCTTTTAAGCGTTCCTCTGCCCTCTCGTGGCACGAACAAAAGCCTTCAAGCAACTACCCAGGCCCCTGCGGGTACCTGCGGGTAACCCTGCGGGTTACCGTTACGGCGGTAACCAACCCGCCTTTACGTCCGTACTCTGCGGGCGCAGACCCAGAACCACGCGTGCCAGTGCCGCTCCCGGTGGCAGAGGGAAGCTGGACGACAAACCCCGCACCCTTCCACCACGCCGTGCCTGACCAGCGGCTCGGCACCGGGAGGCACAAACACAGCTCCGCCCGGGGGAGGGGAAGTGGTGCCCGCGGGTGGGCGTCGCCTGCCAGGACCCAAGATGGCTCCCGCGCGAGCCCGCCAGGGACGGGGCGCCTCGCGAGACCGCCGCCGCCTCTCGCGCGACTC
>VXAV01005965.1:159057-176022 GCA_013399715.1 Alectura lathami | reverse complement strand
AGTCTTAGGTTCATCAAGATATGAGAGTACTTCTTCCTTGAAGGCTTTGTAGGATACTTAGATTGTGTTCACTGTGGAACAGAAAGCAAGCGGTAACATGCAGAAGTTGAATACTTAGTGTAGTAAATGTGATCTCATAAGGAGTTCGCAATTGGGAATATCTTTGTTGGAGTCTTTCTAAATTACTGCATTACCTGAGCTTTATTATTTTAAACAATGTCAATGTCAGAATAGAATATTTGTTTAAATATTTTTTGTTTGTTTTAGGAACAGAAAAGGAAAGAGAAGTTAGAAAAAAAGAGAGAGATGATGTTAAAATCTAAGGTAAGATCAGTTAGCTATTTTATGCAATTTATTTCTGTATGAAAGTCTGTCAGATTGCAGTGTCAGTTTTGATCATCTGGCAAGGTAGGTGAAAAATTTAGGCTTGCTCAGTATGTGACTTAGATATCTATTATCTGTTTTCAACCGTAGTAAAGCTGTTTAAGTGTGCTTAAAAATCATGTAGTATGACAGTCTTATTAAGAAGACTTTTAAAACTAATTTTTATTCAAGGAAATGGTTTGGATTATCTTGAAGGCTTTTTGATTGTTTGTTTTTTAAGCAATGATTGCTAATGTTATTCTGCCAAGACTTACCAAGGCTTACCAAAGCAAGGTTGAAAAAGGCAAGCAGTAACTACTTTTGCTATAAAAAAGGTGTTTTGTTTTTTTTTTTAATGTAAACTGCATAATAGTAAAAGTGTTTCTTTCTGAAAGCTTTCAAAGACAATATTTTGAGTCTGATTGCATATTCTTCTATTTGTGGCACTGTAATAGATGCATAAGATGGTGAACCTCTTCCTATATTTATTTTCTAGGGTCAAAATCCAGCTGATGGAAAAGAGGAGAAACCAGGTAATGCGTTAGGCTTTGCCTTTTGTCAGCACCGGTGTTTTTAGTTTCTTCAACATATGATGTATTGTATAAACTCAAATGTTATTTTATAGCTACAAGAAGGAAGAGAGGGAGAGAAGATGGGACATACAACATCTCGGAAATCATGTCCAAAGAGGTAGGCCATTTCTGTAAATTGTTTGTGTTTTGTAGCGCAAATTTTAGCTGGTGAGACAATCACTGGATTTGTGATCTGTTTGTCATCTGTGTTTCGGAGCAGTGCATTCTCACACATTGTCGTCAGAGATTGTTGGCCAACAGCCAGCTTATACCCTACATACTCTGTAGGGTATGACTTTGTTCCAGCAAAGATCTACTGAACAAGCAGTGTTGTCAGACCGGTAGAATGCAAATGCTTTTCTTGAGATCTCTGGGGAGGCAAGATGTGAAGAGAGCACATCTCCAGCTGAATTTTCAATTGCCTTTGAAATGCATTTGCTTATGTGTGGCCTTGTTTAGAGTCACTGGTATGATTAATGATAAATGGAAATTTGCTTAAAGTATGTCCAGATTCTTCAATTAAAAGATCTTCTGGAATACAATTTGTAGTAGCCTTTCAGGTTGAAAAGCACATAAGTGTAATTTTTTTTCTCTTTTGTTTCCAGGAAATCTTATCAGTAGCAAAAAAAAGTAAAGTGGAAAACCAGGTATGTTGGCACATGTTAATACAGTTGTGTGGAGCCCAGAGGGAGGGAGCAAGGGCAATTTATGCTTAATAGCTTGTCTTTAGGCTTTTAATGAAAATAAATGTCTCCGCTAGCTACTGACGTCCTGAGTTAGAAGTTGAAAAAGTGGTGCAAGTAAACGCATGTAAATACCTATTCTTATAAGTCAGGGGTGAAAACTTCTGATTTTTAAAATACCATTTTTGAATGTATTGCTTTGTATAGAATGCCTGTAGTTCTCAAAAATGAAGGGAATAGCAGTTTACTGAAGAAATGTTTGCACTAGTATACAAGACCTTAGTTAAGATGCAGCCTTTTTTAAGCATTCAAATGTGGAGATAAAATGTGTGGCCTCTTCTGGTTCTACTGTTGTGTTAAGAACTACAAGCTCAGTATGTACTGCTTTCTAATGTTATCTAGAATTCACTTACGGAAAGGGAATAGCTGTATTAAATGTCAGCCTCTGGGCAAGGTTTCAGGTCTGCTTGCTTTATAGGTAGACTGTTATAAGCCCCATTGCTTCAGGAGCTGTAGCTGCTCCAAGTGAGTAAAGAATGCCTATAAGCTATTGAAATTTTGCATGGATGCAGCTGCTTTTATGGTGATATCAATCCTAAAAATAAATTCTATTCTACTGTTGACAGTTCCTCAAAATAAATCTTTGTGTCAGGTGCTGACTTGCTTCGGTACACAGTAACAGACTGGCACAAACTTACCAGAAGTTTCAGCACCTGGCAAAAAAAGTCTTAGCTGGGCTCCGTTAATGCATGCCACTTGTCACTTGTTCTTTGAACTTTCCTCTCTAGGATGAATGCTCTTCGGGCAGCCTGTGTCCTGAAGACCTGCAGAAAAGTGGAGACTCAAATAGCGTCATTAAGGACAGATTGTGTCAAGCTGTACGACACAGTGCCAAGCAATTCCTTGATCCAGTGCGGAAGTTTAACGGACAACCAGTGCCTTTTCAGCAGCCCAAGATTTTTACCGGAGGTGTGATGAGGTGGTACCAGGTGGAAGGCATGGAGTGGCTACGGGTATGGAACAGTTGTTTACAGAACTGAATCTGTTGCTGATTGGAGACCAAAACAAGGAAGTCTGGTTGTACTTGATACAGGGAAGGTGAAGAAGGAAATGACAGTTGTGATTTTGGTGATGCAAGAATCTGGTGTTACAAAAAGCTGTCAGTGAGCAGGTGTAAAGTTACAGGCTGAGGAGGGTATTTCTTCTTAGAAATACTTCTTTAGGCTTATCAGTTTGTGTTCTCCATCTTTATTTTCTTCATCTGTTGTTCAGCTCAGCTGTCTTCAGCACTTCTAAGTGCTTTGTGGAAGCAGTAATTCTATGCTTACTTAATTTGAGGGACAGTCTTACTGTTTTTCTTCTTTCAAGAGCGTGAATACCTAGCCCTACGGATGTTTGAGGACTCAGCTACCTTGCAGTCTGACATGGATAAAAGCTTTCAGTTCTCTGCATTTTGAACTCTTCACTAGCAGTATTAAAGTAGTATTTTAAAACTATTTTGTATTTAGTGTTTGAAGTCAAAAGCTGAAGAAACTTGCATTTAAAAAATGCCCATATGTTTAGTTTCTCCCTGCTTTTGTTTGCTAGCCAAATTAGAACAACTTTGCTTCTTTATTATCGCAGACAGAATAAACTTTCTGCTGCTGATCTCATATTTCCCTTAGTGTTTGTTTTTTTTTTTTCTCCCTCCCAAAAGCACGTGTATCCTGCTTTGACTCACCTCTCAAGGGGGTGCCACTAAACTCTCTCATTCTGTTCTGTCACTGAGAAGTGCCTAAGGAAGACTGACCTGTCTGGAGGAATTAACAGCTTCCACTGTTGGACCCTCACAATAACCTTCTTTATGAACTGTAGATGGATTAGCTAAGGGGCACTGCTTTATCTTCCTTTCTATTCTGTTCTGAGAGGTTGCTCTGCAACTTCTCAAAACTAGCAGTGTTTGCACAAAACTTGTGCAGGAACAGCTGGCTGTGTTGGTCAGGTATTGTACCTGTTTCCTATGCTGAAGTAGCTGTGCGTATAGAAGCTACTTGAAAAAATGGTGCTGTTCTAATTTATTTTTTTTGCCTCCTAGTCAGGCATTTAATTGACTCAAGGCAGATAACCCAAGACTTTCATATGTAGGTTTTACAGGATGCTTGTATTTATTTTCATCAATGAGGAATCTTACTCGTCTGCAGTATAAAATGTAACATCAGTGGAAGCTCTCTACTAGGTACATTCCTACAAATGTCTGTTGTCTAAGGTGTCATGGTTATTCCACAGTAACATATTTTAATTTGTGTCCACAGATGCTTTGGGAAAATGGTATCAATGGCATTTTAGCTGATGAGATGGGGTTGGGAAAGACAATCCAGTGTATTGCAACAATAGCACTGATGGTGGACAGAGGGGTCCCTGGTCCCTTCTTAGTATGTGGCCCGTTGTCTACTCTTCCAAATTGGATGTCTGAATTCAAGAGATTTACTCCAGAGGTAAGAGAAATTGAGGTTCTTGTTTTATTTTTATTTTTTTTATTTGGGTCTAGAAGAACAAATAATTTAATCCTTACTGTAATTCTTTGCTATGAAACTTTATGCAGGACATCAGTTTAATTGTGGTTGTTGATGTGATTTCTGCAAACTGCCACAGCTTGCCATGTATTTACAGCCTTCTTATAGCCAAGTTAATTCTCTCTACTATCTCTGTTTAGGCTTACAGCTTTAGATGAGCTTAATCCACTTGACTTCTGACTTCTTTCAGATTCCACTACTGCTGTATCATGGAACTCAGCAGGAACGTGGTAAACTGGTTCGTAAAATTCATGAGCGACAAGGGTCACTGCAAATCCATCCTGTGGTCGTTACTTCCTTTGAAATCGCAATGCGAGACAGAAATGCTCTGCAGGTACTAACTTTCTCTGAAAATCTGGTGACAGGTGGAATTTCTTGTCACCAGTGTCAATGCTTTTGAATATAGATTAAAAAAAAAAAACAAACACCCTGCATGCTGTCTGTTCAGTGAGTGTCATACTGTAGCAGCTGTGTTGGCATTCAGTTCTGCTGTGATCTGTTTCATTGGTAGCAGTGGCTCTAGATCTTTTCATGCCTAAGAAATACTTGGAATAAAATGCTATCCAAAAATTGAAGCACGCATATAATTACAGAGCTTACCGCTGTAATTTCCATACTGCAGCTTCTCTTCATTACCTCTCTGTAGGTAATGGAGGGGAGAGACTTGGAGAAGAGTTGTACTTAATGTACAGATATCATAATTGATGTTGGGCTGGTTGTTTCAGTGAGGAGAGCTTCCTGTAGAAATTTTACTGCAATCACCAAAACTTCCTGCATGCAGCTGCTGTGAAGCTGATGTGAAGCGTTAACTGTTTGCACTCAGCTGTTCCAGTCTGGCAAAGTGGGAATCGGCAGCAAATAGAATCTCTGTAACAGGCAGTATCAGACAATCTTATTAGTGCTGTTCATTGGCACATTTTGATGGAGTAAGCCAAGATTTACCTGAAATATCCTTTTTTTTTTTTTTTTTCTTTTTTTTTGTAGAACTGCTTCTGGAAGTATCTGATAGTAGATGAAGGTCACAGGATTAAAAATATGAACTGCCGTCTTATCAGAGAACTGAAACGCTTTAATACAGACAATAAGCTGCTGCTCACTGGGACCCCCCTGCAAAACAACTTGGCAGAGCTTTGGTCTCTGCTTAACTTCCTGTTGCCAGATGTGTTTGATGATTTAGAAAGGTAAGTTGCAATCTGGTAGTAAAAAACTTTTCCCCTTTGTTCTGTTCGGGCCTTATTCTGACTCTAATTAATAATTAAACTTGTATCAGCATTTAGAGAGCTCTTTTATGGTCCGGCAGTAATTTGGTATAGTTATCTGGTGGCAAAGACTTTGAAATGTGTATTGCCTTCACACTTGTAGCTTCGAAAAGGAAGGAAGGAATTGTCAGCTTGTTCCGTTGGTAGCAGAAACCCAACCAGCTCTGAACTCAGACATAAGCACCAGGGCGAGATGGGAGATGGCTGCGCAATCGTAAGGGTCTGGTGCTGCTGGAGGTTCTGTAGGGCTGGAGACAGCTGCGTGAGACTGGCAAATGCAGGACCCATGGCAGACGGATGCTTTTTGGAGCAGAATGGGGAGGTCAGGAACGTTGCCAGAACAGTCTAAATTCAAGACTGAATTTGGAAAAAGCTATAGACTGCCTTGAGTATAACAGATCATAGTGAATGTTCCAGCTTTGACAAGTATTTTTGTTGATCGTTTTTTAAATCTCAAGTATCTGAATTGACCATTGGTGTATTTTAGAAACATCTCGTCCCTCTAGGTGTGATAGATAGTATCACTTTTGTTTTTCTTAAATCTCAGGATAAGAGGAAAAATAGCATGGTTTATAGAATGAAGGAGGATAATAGCTATGAAGTAATCTATTCCTTTTTTCCCTTTGTTTTTATAGCTTTGAATCGTGGTTTGATATTAGCAGTATTACAGAAACTGCTGAAGATCTTGTTGCTAAAGAAAGGGAGCAAAACATCTTGCATATGCTGCATCAGGTTCTCGTTTATTCATTGTGTTGTTTCTTCGTGGTTTATTTCTGCCATCGAGCATTGTTATGATGCCAACTTATGGACATGAGGCTTTTCTCTTGGCACTTCTGGACTTCCCTAGATTTTTTTTTCTCCAATATTTACAGCATTTATAAATGCTGGAAGGAACAATGTACTTCTTTTGATAATGACTCATTTTATCTCTTGGAACTGGATTGAGTTTAGTTAAACTGAATTGTGATTGCCTGCTTTGGTTTGCCAAAAGATTTAAGGGCTTATTGATCTTCTGGAAAGATAACTTTCAGGGATTTTACGTAACTGAGTTCTTGAACAGAAATCCTTTTGACAAAATAGTTTTATAATTTGGCTGTCTTCAAAGGCACAACTGAAGTAACTGTCAAACTTTTATTAAGGGGGAAAAAGTGGGCACAAAACAGTCATTTTCCCATTGTAAGCTAATGGTGGGTGATGCAATCACTATTTCCTAGATACAATTGTTGATGGCAACTTTTATTTATTCCAATTAAGGGTTTAGGACTATGCTGGAATAATTTGATTTAAGAAATGTAACAAGCAAAATGAGCTATTGCTTAATAAGATGACTTTCAATTAATGAAAATTAGTGAAAGGCCTGTAGTACAGTTACTACTGTACTCTTATTTAAATTTTTTTTTTTTTTNTTTTTTTTTTTTAATTTTTTTTTTTTTTTTTTTTTTTTACAAGTCCATAGATGTGGATTTTTTGAACGTGTGTGACTGGTACGTGTGTAGAAGCTTTGGAGTAGGCATCTCTATTTAAAAATAAAGTATATGTCTCTATGTCTCTGCAGATTAATTCCCTTAGTTTAAATTGTCAAAATAACACTTTCTCAGTAGACATCTGTGTGCGTGGTTTTTGTTATTTTTATTATTTTATTTTTCAGCCAGCCCTGTGTAGAGATTTGACTAATAACACAACCACTCGACATTTCAGATTTTGACACCTTTTTTACTCAGAAGACTGAAATCTGATGTTGCTCTTGAGGTTCCTCCTAAACGAGAAGTTGTGGTCTATGCACCGCTGACAAAGAAGCAAGAAATGTTCTATACTGCCATTGTAAATCGCACCATTAGGAAACTGCTTGGAAACAACAAGGTATTTGCTGATGGGGTGTGAGAAATGTGTTGTCTATTCACGGTTTGTAAGTAAAACCACACTGGCATTGCTTCGTTACTAGTCTAACTGAAAAACATTTTTTGCTTACGGTCTGATCCTTTTGTTACTTATTTCAATGACATTCATGTGAATGGCCTCACAGCTAATAATATCCAAGTGTTAGTGTGTTCTTGGTTACTTGCAGCTTGGCAGAGAAGTTTTCTTGAATTGACAGTTTCTGCTGTAAAATCAGAGTAAGATACTAATGCAGCTTTTAAAAATCAAGCAGAAGCTTTCAAAATCTACAATTAAAGCGTGGGCTGCTCTTTCTACTTAGTGAAATTTACAGCTTTGAGTCTAAATAACTATTGATGAGGCATATTGCTGAGACCTTTTCAGGACTGCGAGTTCTTGGATTGGCATAGGCCTTTGAATTTTAAGGTATGTGCTACTGATAAACATTGTCTCCCACAGGAAGAAGTAGTCGAGCTGAGTCCAACAGGCCGACCAAAACGCCGTAGTCGAAAACTGGTTGATTATTGTGAAGAACGTAATGGTTCACCTGATAACTTCGAGAAGCTGATCAAAAGAGTGCAAGAGGAAGTGGAAAAAGAGAGGTGCCTGCCATAAAAAGATTATATATTTTTTATTATACTGAGTATCTCCCTCTTAATTTGCCTCGAGCTTTGCTTAGGATTTTTTTTGCTAGATTTTGCAGGCTTTGCAAAGTTAAAGTAGACCTTCTGTCTACTGTGCTCAGTTATGTTTGTAGCTGTATCTTCCTTTGGCTCAAAGGCAGGACATGGGATAATGCCTGTGTGCAAGTGCCAGGACTTGAGAGAGCTGAGGAGTCCTGGGTTTGACAAGGTCTGTTGGTGCCTTTAAATTGGCTGGAAGCCCTTTGGGTATAAGGGGAGCCACGACTGGGCTTAAGTTTCAGAATTGAAGTGTATTTATTTTGCTAGATTGTAGCCTATGTACCCTGAAAGAACTAATACTTAAATATATGCCTGTGTTAGTTCTATGGCACAGATGGATCCCTTGTGTTGGATATAGCTCTTAGGTGTGGAAGAGCTAAATAGCTGCATTTGTGCTAGAATCCCGCAATGTGTGCGTGTGGCTGAAATGGGACAGGCTGAGAGCTGGTTTCTGGAATAGTTTGTGTATTGTTTGACAGGAGACCTGACCATCTGTTCCAGAGGGCTTGTCAAAGTCACCCAGCACAAAAGGGAGTAAAACAAGTTGGTTGGTTTTTTTTTTTTTTTTTTTATGTTGTTTTTTCCCACTTCTGATTCCTTCTTACCACCCTTTTTGTATTGTAAACCAATAATGGCAAACTCTTGTGCTTTTAGTGTGGCACTGTAAGAAGTTTGCCTGGTAATAGCGTCATTAACTATGAGGGATTTAGAGGAAGCTGGACACAGCATGTGAACCCATTGCACGATTTTTATTTTTTACAGCATCTGTAACACATGAAGTGACACTTTCAGTACTAATAAAATGATATGTCTTTTTAAGGCCAGTGGCAGAAGAGAGCATGCCCATGGATTCAGAAGTGAACCTTAAACTACAGAATATTATGATGTTACTGAGGAAATGCTGTAATCACCCCTATCTTATAGAATACCCACTGGACCCTGCTACGCAGCAATTCAAGGTATGTATTTTAAAAGGATTACTGAGAAGAACGTTCTAGGCGTTTAGAAGCAATAGATTATGAACAGACAGCAGTGAAGGATGACATTCTCAATGTATTTACATAAGCCTCCCTGCTGAATTCCAGCACCGTGACAGAATCACTGTTTGCTGCTTCCTGCAGCTGCAGGCAGAGCAGTTTGCCCTCTGTGTCCTTTTAGCCGCTGTAGTATCTATCATTACGGAGGTGCTCAACTTCTGGAAGCTAGGTTACTGAACTGAAATGATAGCTGGCTTCCATTTAGTGGAGCTGTTTTAGGATCCAGTTAGTTTTAGCAGTTTTGTTTTCAAAACTAAAAACACTTGTGTTGGTGGACTGTATGTGCTGCAGACTGTACACACTGCAGAAGGTACAGCGGTGGCTTTTCAGAGTGAGATGTTTCAGGGCTGATATACAACTAGATTGTCTGCTTAGGATACAGCATCCTATCTGCCCCTCAAAAGGCAAAAAAATAAAATGTAAATAGATCATACAGGCCAGCTGGTAGTTTGATCTAGACAAAGCAGTTGGTAATGAAGGAAAGCATTAAGTAATTTGAGTTGAAAGAATCTCGATCATACACGTGGGCACAAGCCTACTTTTAGTCATGTTTCCTGCTCAGTGTGTGATAACAAATCTGGCTGCAGTGTGGAGGAGACTGTCAAAGTTTATCAATGTAAAGTCAGTGCATAACAGCAGATAACCCAAAGTTAATGTGTGAAAAATGCAGGTTGTTTTGTACTTGCAGGAGCTGGTACCTGCAGCTTGTTCAGCTAGTGCTTGCTTGTCTCCAGCAGGTGGAAGCCTTGTGCGTTAATTACCACTGGTAGAAGCTGGGAAAGAAACAGCAGTGCGTTTCCATGTGAAAAATATTTTAAAAGTCACAAAGGTTTCTTTTTCCAGAAATGGGAGGAAAGCCAGTTCATGTTTTAAAAATGATTGGGGCATATGAAACGGTGGGGTTTGATTTAATTTCTTCATGATTAAACGAATTCAACTTTGCAAATATCAGTGTTGCTTCCAGTGTTACAGCTTTTAGTTACCAAGGTGGTATGAGCTTGCTTCATTAAAAAGCCTTCAGTCAGGTTTTGTTGGTGCTTCTGGGTGACAAAACCCTTGGTGTCCTTCCTTCTAAGGTTGATGAAGGTCTTGTAAAGAATTCAGGCAAGTTTCTTCTCTTGGACCGGATGCTTCCAGAATTGAAAAAGAGAGGACATAAGGTAAACCCAGTTTTCCATTTTTGTTTTTTGGCACAGCTGTCTCCATATGACCAAAAATGGTACTAAGGAATCTTGCTGGTTTTGTAGGTGTTGTTGTTCTCCCAAATGACTATGATGCTTGACATTTTGATGGATTACTGCTATTTGAGAGACTTCAAATTTAGCCGATTGGATGGGTCTATGTCTTACACGGACAGAGAAGAAAATGTAAGTACATGTAAATGCCCTTTGAACTTGTTACCAAATTCTGATTGTTACTGTGCCGCTGGGATGAGACTTTGCCCAGCGTTTAGTCTTTAATAGGCAAAGGCCTGTGTTGAAAACTATCATCCTTCCTGCTGCTTGAGCAAGCAGAACTTTATTTCCTTCCAGTGAAAACTCCCAGTAGGTTATGCATAGCTCAGTTGAGAATGCATAACCTCTCAGAATAGGGAGAGGAGGGTTAGAGCATTACTGCATTTAGCAACATGTATCCAGGAAAGGATGCTTTGGAGGAAGAAAGCAGTGTGCTGTCTTGTGAATCACTCGGGTCAGCTTCTATGCTCAGTGAATGATTGAAAGCTAGAGGAGATCTTGGTGAAAAGGGAAACATGAGTGCAGGTAGATTCTTCAGCTGATGCACACAACCAAGTAGATTTTTAGTAAGCAGTCCATACCCAGAGGGAACAGGAGAAGTTCGAGGTGCAGCCTGTGGCCAAGCCTGTAACTGGTGTAGGAAATGTAACCAGCACCTGCCTGCTAACATGTTTATCTCTTAAAGTCCAGATGTTGCCCTGTTTCACTTTTGGGTTAAGAATTACATCTGATACCTTTTATGAGAAGACATCTCATCTTTTGTCTCCAATGAAGAGAAAAAAAAAAACAACAAAAAACTAGAAGCCATAGAAGTATTCAGGTTAAACATCACTTTTTCTTGCCTGTTACACGGTTAAAACATCTTGGTGTGATCAGTTTCTCACAGCATTTCAGCTGCATGGACAGCAATGAGTGACTCAAGAAAACTATGGGAGCAAGGGATAAATGCAGTAAGCTTTCGGGGGGTCCAATTTGCTTCTTTTACTCTGTTCCTGATTTCAGTGCCTGCCACAGTGTGTGGTGTGGGTGCAGGATGAGAGAACAGATGTGACTGCTGTTGAAGGCCTGACGGGAGCTGTGCTCACACTTGGGAGGATCTTGCTGTGAAAGTAGGCTATATGATGAGTAGAAGGCAGGAAAGTTAGTTGTGAAATAAGAGGAGGTAAACATGGGAGCTGAGCTGGAAGTTACAGTCAAGATGCCATCAGAATTTCAGTTTGCTACTTGTCAGGAAGTGGAAATGTTTTTAGGCTTTGCCAGCTAGGGCTTTGCTCACCTTTGGGAAGTAAATATCCCTGGATGGTAGATTACTTGAGGATAAATGTGGCTGTAGCTATGTCACTGTAGATGATACAGCATCTCCACTCCTGTGTTGGACAGCTCAGTGACTAGAATCAGCAGGTAAGAAAATAGTTGGTTCACTTCTTGGTCTTGTCAAGTCCCAAATGCACACAGTGTTTCTTAAAGCCTTAGTTTGGCCTCTCACAGCATGTGTTATGCTCTGTGTTCGTCTATTTAAATTCCAGACTTGGGTCTTTTTTTTTTTAAGTGTTGGCGGTGGTGTGTTTGAGCCACCTGCTGTTCTTTAACAGATGAATTCTCTTCCAGATGCATCAATTTAATAATGACCCTGAAGTCTTCCTGTTCTTAGTGAGTACAAGAGCTGGAGGCTTGGGCATCAATTTAACTGCAGCAGATACAGTTATCATCTACGACAGCGACTGGGTATGTTGACAGTTTACCTAGGGATGTGTCATAAAAGGCTTGCTTTACTGCAGCTTTTGATAACCATTTAGTATGCCATTATGATGTGGACCACTCTGTTACCTTAATGGAGTGTTTCATGGTTACAGTATAACCGGATTATGCAACCATATATTAAATATACAGCCTAATTTGGAATTGTCTTAGCTTATCCTGCACAATGTTAGAGCTGGTTTGCAAATCCAGCATGTTTGTGCTCTGGGTTATACCAGAAGTAGGAGGTTTTTTCTGCTACTATTGTAGGTGCACTTCCTTCTTTCAATTTAGTATTTGCTTGAATGTAGCAACAACCTCAGCTAAATTTTTGATACAAAAGGTGCATCTGTTGTTGGGTTACTCTGGCTGTGCAGCTACAACAGCAGAACTCAGCATGGGCAAGTTGAGGAGCAAATGGATGTGCTGTGACACCATAGTTGCCCTGCAGTTTGCTTCAGCTGTGAGCTCACTGATGGGAAATGCTGCCTGTGGTAGCATTTAGAAAAAGAAAACAGTATAGCTAACTTGGCTTTCTTTTCTGCTCAGAACCCCCAGTCAGACTTGCAGGCCCAAGACAGGTGTCACAGAATCGGCCAGACAAAACCAGTGGTTGTGTATCGCCTTGTGACAGCAAATACAATCGACCAGAAGATTGTGGAGAGAGCTGCTGCCAAGAGGAAGCTAGAGAAGCTGATTATCCACAAAAGTTAGTATCTTTCTGTTATGCCTTCCTGTGAGCATGTGTTGCTTCTTCAAATCTGAACAGATACCTGCTGTTTTGAGACTCTGCAGTATTTTTCCTTAAATGTGAAAGCTTTATCTTTCCAACAAGGGGCCATCTAGAGTCGCTCTTCAAGATGTGTTCTTAGACATATTGCAGATAACTTCTACCACAAGTTAAAGGAAAGCACTTCAGCTCTTTCTGGGGTTACTGTGCTATGACTAGTGCTTTGCTGGTAGGTGAGGAAAAAGAGGGGGGTGATGGGACAGTGAGCCTGCCTGGAATAAATGCAAGTAAATACAGGTAATAAGGGAGTAGAACTCTGGGGCTTCTTTGCAGCTTGTCAACAAGATGACAGATTGTTCAACCCATATGTTTTGGACTTCCAGAGTAGAGGATGCCTAGGTTGGGGTTAAATGACAAGTGTGAGTTGACTGTCTTTTTAAATCAAATTAAATGACCCAGAATGTAAATGGAAAAGCAGACAAAACTGTTGTATTGCTTGCCGCTTAGCTTATAACTGTTCTTCATTGGAAGCAATATGCCTTCCTAATGACGGTTAGAGCTGTTTAATGATGTGAAGCTAATCAATAGGTTCTCTAGCTGCACTGGCAAACTTACTTGAAGAGGGAACCTTCATAGTAAAATTGGTAAAATGAGCAAAGAAAGTCGGTTTCTGGTAGTTCCTACTGAAATTGGTTGTAATTGTAGATCTTTAAGGTGTAAAATCAGTGTATAAAATTTCAGCCTCCTGTCTGCATCTGTCTTTCTAAATTTAAGACTAATCTATTATAGTCACAGTAGAATAAGCTCTCTCTTGCGGCAGTTAGCCACTGCTGAATGGAGGAATAGTCCTTGATTTTCTTTGTGTGTGCAGAACAGTGGTGATTCTTGTTTTGTTCTAGATCACCTAGCTGATTGTGTTCAGATGTCTTTAGAAAATGACTGGAATGAAGTTTCTCTTTTGGAGTAAGTTTCTGTTGTTGAGGTGCTATAGGAATCCTTCTGTTTCTTACTCTGTGCATCATATTTGGGTGCTAGCTTACAATAGCATTTTCCAAATGCTAAGCTCACTTGAAAACAAAAGAAATTCTTGCAGTCTCTGACAGCAATTAGCCATATATTAAACTTTGTTGAATTTAAGAACTTCTCATAGTATATTAAGGACCAAAAAAAAACCAAACACAAGAACAACACATGTTTTATGAGGGCTTAACAGGCCAGAAAAGCCACACCTGTGACTGTGCAGTGCACAGTGCGCTGCTTGTCATGCCTAAGCTGTGGATTGCCTCTGGGTTTGGATGACGCTGGCTAGTCTTCGTGCGATGCCTCCATAGTGCTGGCTTTAGCCCTTCTGTCACTATTGACGTGTCAGATGGCAGTCCTGGCAGTCACATCATTCTCTAGAGGAGCTAATGATCAATGTAAGTAAGAAAAATTTGTTTTTTAAGGATTTGATTATGATCTAGCCTGAAGATGAGTCCAAAGTAGCAAGGTCAGCCCACAAGAAAGCACGGACTCAGGCGTTTAGATGTCTGCCATGCACTAAGTAGCAGTGGGATCTAGGACTAGGCAGTGTACAGGAAGCTGAGTGGCAAGGGTCACGTCTCCAGTGTTGCAGTAAGTTGAGAATTTATCTTGCTAACTATTGCTAAAGCCAGTCTGAATCTTCCAGCTTAAGTAGGGGTGTCCCTTGGAGGAGTCCTTGGGCCTGTTCTGTAGTTACAAAGCTGGCCTAACGGATCCCATAATTTTGAACATTTAAAGTATCAGAAACTTTGTGAGTGGATAAGGGGGGGATATTGTGCAGCAGACATGTTTGAAGTCAGGCCTCTCAGTGGTGTCTAATCATGTAGAGAGCGTCCTGTACAGGTACAGGACCTTATGTTGCAACGCTGTGTTTTTGTTGAGCTCAGCACCATGGTGTGCCTTCTGTCTTTAGTTACAGAAGGTTGTCTTAAGAAACTATATGAGCACCAACACAACTTCAGTGAAGTGAGCAGGAGTCAGGCTAATATGAAGGGATGCACATATCATACTCGTGTCTGACATATTTTTCTGTGTCACCATCACAGCCCAAGATATCTACAGCACTAATTCAGGCGTAAAGTTTGTGAAACTTTGAAAACTAATCCAAATGAGTGCAAGGGAGAGACTTCATCGCTACCAGTGCATGACCTGACCTGCATCCTTTGTGTCACAGCAGGAGATGTTAATGGGGAGAGAATCCTATAGCCCAGACCCCTCTGGAACCTGCATCTGATTTGCACTTCACAGAGAAACAGCCAGCCCTTGGAGGGAGATGGGGAGCGGTGTGGGGAGGGGCTCTGAAACTGAGATGTGGGAAAGAACGGCAGTGTGGGTGGTGAGAGGGTGTGATGAAGACTTGCTAAATAAATGGGTACATGTGTTAACAGAACTGAGGAAGGTTAGCACAGAACAGTAGCTGTTGCACGTCCCCTTGCAGCGTGCAGACTGAACTTGGCTTTGTCCATGCCTAGATCTAGCTAGGTAACATTCTTGTGTAATTTCTGGATATTTGTGCTGACATCCAGATATATAGGGGTAAGCTTAATCCCTTCAAGGAATCAGCCCATATCAGGCATGTTATTCTGTCATGACTGCTTCATCAAACAGGAATTTTCTACAACGAAGCCACATCTTTCATGTATTTCCTGTTTTGTAGTGGTTAATACTGCTTACTTTGTTTCAACCAGCTTACATTGCAAAGGGAACAAACTTCAGCATCCACCATCTAACTTTTATTGCAATCTTTTTACTGTAAGTAGAACTACTGGCTTTTCTGCTGTGTGTGCTTGTGTGCATGTTGAATTGGTGTTTCAATCAGTTCTTCTGCATACTGTAGCTAGAAGGTGAAAGGCCTGCATGNTTTTTGGACTGGTTAGCCTATTAGCTTTAGGTGTGTCTAGCAGAGGGCTGAAACAATGGAACATAGCACTAACTTTGAAACTTTGATATGCAGGAGTAGATTTATTCCATCTGTGCATCCAACAATTTAGGCAATTTAGAGAATGTGTTGTTTCCATCTCTACTTAAAATATCTCCTTCTTACAGATCAGTTTAAAGGTGGCAAATCTGGTTTAGCACAATCAAAGAGCTGCCTGGACCCTCAGGAATTAATAGAATTGCTGAAATCCAGAGACTATGAGAGGTATGCAGACTTGCACTTTTTTTTTTAACCAGAATTTGGTAACTTGCAGCTTGCAAGCAGCTGTCAGTGGCTCCATTGTCTTACAAAGTGGTGTGTTGATTTTAAGAGTGAAAAGAATGTCCTAGGGATTCCGCTGTGTGGAAAACTGGCTTTGTCCTATGTTAACGTTTACATGCTTTTATCTGTATTAAGAGAGATAATTTCTTCCTCAACAGAGAGGTTAAAGGATCTAAAGAGAAAGTAATCAGCGATAAAGATCTTGAGTTACTCTTGGATAGAAGCGATCTTATTGGTAAGTCAAAATTCTCATTCATCTTTTATGTTGGATAATAACTTTTTTTTTTTTTTTTTAAGAATCTTTGTTATGTAGAAAGCTGCTGTAGCTTTGTTTCCCTGTGGCTGTGCTGTATGTGTGAAGAAGGATGCTTTTGGCCCCTTAGCTGATGTTTCCAGTAAGATCTGAAGAAGATTTAAACAAAAGTATTCCAGAAAGCCTCATTCATGCATAGTGTGCCCTGCGCATAGTGTGAAGCAGAAACAGATGTTCTGCAAAGCAACTTTCCCTGCAAGTTGCTGTAATTGGTCAACAAAGAAATCATCCTCAGAAAGGACCATTCCAGCAAACCTGGTGGAAAACCTATTTTGACATTGTCATAATTCAACATACAGTTTAGTAAAACTTCAAGGAAAAAAATGTGAACTTTGAGCTACCATGGCTATTTTTAAAAAATGTATGCATAAAAATCATATTCTTGCAGAAATTCTCATGCTTCACCAGGCTAAGATACCATAAAAGCCTTTTCTGAGGAGCTTTTAGAGGAACTTTCAGATTAAACATTAGATTTAATATGCTTTAGGAGACATAAGCCTCAAAACATAGGCACAGAAGAAAAATCAGTCATCGTAGAATTTACAAATGAAAGTCATAGCTAGCCTTAAACAATGGTGATGTGTGTAATGTGAGCAGCATAACTTCAGGAGAAGAGAGCAGTTGCTATACTTGGAAATTTCTCCTGGATTATTTAAAAAAAAAAAAAAAAAAGTTTTATAAAACAGCTTATTTCAGTTTACTG
>VXAV01005965.1:114606-159034 GCA_013399715.1 Alectura lathami | reverse complement strand
TTTACTGCTGATACAGAAAATGGTTTGTGATGCACTGATAAAATACAGTCTATCCTGATCTTGACCAGTGCAGGCTGTGAAGTAATCTGGTTCGTCCTTTCAAGTTGGAAAAGGTGCCATTTATTTTTATGGCATGATGTTAGTGTGCATCCAATTTTTAGTGTTTGTTTTTCTTCTCAGCTATGCTAAGCAGACTTTCATTGTATCAATATTGTCAGCAGTGTATATAGAGAGGCATTAGTCCAGCACCATGCCCTGAATGTTTATTGCAGCCAGCTGCAGCTGGCTGCAATAGAAACTGCAGTGCTACCTCTCACCCCTGTAAAACACAGTTAGATCTGATACAAGAGCAATACTTTTTATATTAAATTATGTTGCAGTCATTTGTATTCACTGGAAGTGCAAGTGCTAGGAAGGCCTAGACCTTTGCATTTTAGAAGAGACTAAAGCTAGCGGAGCCATAACTTTCTGTGCTTCTTGTAGAACTTTGCTAAATAGTTTTATTGCTTTCTGTTTTCTTCTGTGGAAGATGTGACTACTTCAGGCAGACTTTAAAACTGCTCGTCTCCATTCAGATTTAGCCATAAATCCTGGAATTTTTTCTTAAAGTACACAACTGAAAAACTTGGTTGCTAACTGTTTATAAAGCAGCAGAATGATGTTAATCAACTTGTTTTCCAAATTCAGATGAAAGTAGATATGACTTTGCATTGCTGTACTTGAAAAGTTGCAGACAATTCACCTGGTACTGTTTTTTTTTTCTTGTGAATTCTAGATCAAATGAGAACTCGCGAAACAATTAAAAAGGAAAAAATGGGTGTCTTCAAGGTCCTAGAGGAGTCATCAGGCTCCGATGCAGAATGTGTCTTTTAATGTGCAAATGGCCTGAAGTTGTACAGGACGAATACATGGCATCTCTGAAAGACCTGATTTCAGTCGTCGTACTGATCCCTTCATGCTGACTTTTCATGGCCTTCTTCAAATCCCTCAGTTCTTTCTGTGAATTTTAACATGTTCTAAAGTGTAAGTTTGTGATAGTTTCATGTTTGTAGCTCTGTTAGCCTCTGATAAAGAATTAAGAAAATGAGCATGTTTCACTTTTTCAGCTGGCTTTTGTGATCAGTAGTAAAAACTGGCAAAGTTGTGTAAAATCTTCCTGTGGAAGTCCTAAAACACTTTTTTACAGTGTTGGATATGGTTTTATTTGGAAGGGAAAGAACATGTTCCTTTGCAGCCAATTTTGTAGCTTCTGGTTTTTTAAAGTTCTGCAAATTATTTTGATAAATAAAAGTTTGGTTTGTCCTAAGGGTGTAGGTTTTTTAGGCATAGATTTTTAAATAAGCACAGCTTATGTGGTGTCGATTATTCTTTCAGTAATTATGTAACCCGTTAGCCAATGTCACACATTAAAAAAAAAAAAAAATCTTCCCAAAGCCAGGCAGCTGAAAGTACACAAACAAAGCTTTAAACTTCCCTGGTGTACAGGTGAGTTCTCTGTTGGCTGGCTTGTCAGCTTGCACAGCCAAGGTGCCTCTGAAGCACATGGAGGGAGGTGTGGGTGCTGGAAAGGAAAACAGGGAATGGCTGTGCGTGTGTATGGAAGACTAGGAAGTACTGCCTGGGAAGGGAGAGTTTGAGACACAACAGGGGCAGAAGAGAAATGGAAGGATGCAACATCCAAATCAGCAGGGAGCTTGGTTTTATCCTGTGAGTGATGGGAGTGGAAGTAGATCATACAGCAGGTGAAGTATGCAACTGAATTGCGTATGTACCCTCCCAAAGCCAGCTGCAAGCAATGGTTTTCAACTTGGGCGTCAAATATTTTTTGAACTGTATTGTGGTTTGTGAAAGTGTCTTCTGGGCTTATTGAGAAGCTGCGGTGATGGAATTGCAGATGGAGCTGTCACAACTGCACTCATCTAATTATACCAAAGGTGTGTAGCATTACAGAATGAAATCCTGCCTCACTGATCAGCGTTGGAAACTAGTCTCTGGTCATGTTATGGTAAACTGTAGAAGATGCCTCCTATATAAACACAGGGTTGGTGCCAAAGGAGTGCGCTGCTTCCTCACAAGTATGAAATTCTTGCTCTCCCTAGAGAGGAATCTGCTACCCTGATTCAGAAACAGTTGTTTTATATCAGTAGTAGGTATTTGTTTATCCGTACTTCTGTAAGGGAATGTATAACTGTAACGAGTAGGCTGGCGTTAACCTTTGCCTGTTGAAAGCCTTGTCTTGTTTCTAATTGCTGAAGACAAGTTTCCAGGTTTTCTGTCCAGTTACTTATTAGCTTGACTAATGCAAGTCCAACTTGTGCTTTTTGCATGTGCTACTTATGTTTGCTGAGCTACCATGCTAGTCTCCTTCATCCATTGTTTTATGCTAAGGAAGACCTACCCCAAGATCTGAGTAAGTGATAGGTCTGCAGCAGTACCTAAAGGGAGTCACTGCAACTGTTTTAGTAATAACTGCCCTTACCTGCTTCCACACGGGCCTACTTAATTTTTGAACGCTATAGCTGTTCAGCCTGCACAACTACATGACAGTCACAGCAGGGCAATATGGTAGGAAATGGAAATGAACAAGTGTTCACAGCCTGTAGGCTAGCACAGCTATGATGTAATAACAATTGTTTTCTTCCTAAAACGCATAAACTAGCATTAGTGCATAGGGTAGCATTACTGAGATGTAGTCACTGCTTAGTGGTGTGGAGCTTGGCGTGTTATTTAGACTTGCTCTGCAGAACTGTGCCTGATTTATTTATTTTTAACCCGCTTTCAGAAGGTGACAGCAATGCAAGTATTGTACTCACTGCTGTAGTGGATCCCAATGTTCCTTCCCCTTTTCTTGGCTCCCAAAGCACTCAGAATGTAGTTGGTCAAAGCAAACACAGTATCTTCTTGGCATTACCTTGCGTTTCTTATGCCTGCGGTCAAGAGCAGTTTGCACACTTGCTATCCTTTATATAAACCCTTACTACAGTGGGGACACTCCCAGCAGTTCAGAGCAGTCCAGCGTTTGTGCATCTAACGTCTGCAAGCAAAGTCCAGGGCACACCTTGCCTGATGTTTTGGAAAGCAGCTTTCCTGTCCACAGGTGAGGATTCACAAGCAAATGTGTTAATGATAAGGTATGGATGCTTGGGCCGAGGAGGGGACAACTGGGGCTAACAGTTTTAAGTTGTTTTGGATGAAGCAGTGTCCTGTTGATTGATCATCAGAGGGAAAACATACTTCAGCTGACAGACAAATCCTTCAAGCATAGGGTTGGCCTGGTGACTTGGAAGCAGTGCTCGTTGTCACATGCTGCACCCAAACACACTCACCTGTTGTTCCTCCTGGTGGGAGTGGGCATGGAATGCTCGGGACCAAATGTTGGGACCAAATGCAGGGGCAGAAAGCTGGGCTCTCAGCATGCTGGTCTGTTGCCACTGCTTCAATATGCAGAATTTTTTAATTTCTTTTTTGAAGCTGACGAGCAGCTCATATTCTTAAGTGGGTGGTGGATTGAGGAGGAGCTGCTGGTGTTTTGTTCAGATAAGAACACAAGAAAATACCTGTTGTAAGTTTATATTGTGCATTAGAACCTCCTTAATGGCATTTCACCAGCACTTATCTGAGTGGTGGTATGCACATAGTTCATTTATTTCTACTTACCTGCCTAGCAAAGTTGTTGCTTGAGTTGCCAAGCCCTCACTGTGACAAGAATCTGTGCTCACGGGAATGCCATTAGCAAATGAAACTCAAACGTGCAAGCTGGAGCAACTGGCCATGCTGCTCAGCGCTGTTTTGCTGGGGGCCAGGAGAAGACAATGAGAGGTCTGTCTTCACTACGCTGTTGGGTTTGATTATGCTGTTAGGGGTTTTTCCATCCCTTTTCTACCTGCAGGCTTCCACACTGTGGCTTGGCTTGGCACAATGGGTTGTGCCCACAGGGAGCAGCAGGGCAGAGCACCATCTGCTGCACCAGGAGAAAGGGCAGGTGCTGCAGCGGCAGGGAGAGGCCACAGCCAAAACGCAAGTAATTGTTTTAAAAATGAGGCTGCTTTGTGCTGGGCTGTGCACCCACATGAGCCAGTTCCGCTGGAGGAGAATGCTTGCTCAAGCTGCCCGACCCTTCAAATGGGAGTTTTTTGCATATTTCTGACTTTATTTTTATCCTTCTTGGGTAGGCGGGATAGTGTTGTGGACTTGACCCCGCTTTCCCTATTTTGTTATTGTTGACAAGCCCCAGATGCCAACTGCTAAACTCAAGAGGAATTTGGAAAGTCAGACTACAGTGAACATTGCAGTTGCCAGATATTTTGGGCTGCATCATAAAAAACGAATGCATTCCTTTTCCCAACAAGCCACAGCGGAGAGTGAGCAAAGTCCTCCCGAGCAGTGAATGTGGATTGCCTTGGCCAGCCTGTTCCCATAGTAATAAATTGGATCAACACTGCTATCTGCGTTAGAAGCCTCCACTTCCAGGGCTGGCCCTCAGCCCTTTTGTAGTTCCCGTCTCGTGCGTCAAGCCCCGCACAATCAGTGTTTTCCCAGCAGCACTGCCAGACCTCGCTGCAGGAGCTTGCTGGGCGATAAAGCGCGGTGGGACAAAGCGGGGCTTGTTGTCTCTTTAGGGCGAGGGGCTGGGGAAATGCCAGGAGGGGCTCTGGCTCTTCCATCCTGACCTGCTGATGCAAGAGCCAGCTGGCAATGTTAGCTGGAGCTAGCTGCATTTTGCTGATGGGCATTATACAGTGTGGAAAGAGTTAGTGACTGCACAGCCAGCAGGGCATGGTTGCTGGCGTTGGTGTGCTGCACAGATGGAGCCTGCGGCCAGCATTTCCTCCCCGCTAGGCAAGTACATGGCCACGTGTGGTGGGTGGCCAGCAGCCCAGTGAGAAAGCGGGTGACAAGGAGCTTGCAGTGCCTGGGGCAGCTGCCATTGGATGGCTGCTGACAGGGATGAGGACTGGGGATCGCGGGATCAGGAGCCCCGCACAAGGGCCTTGAAAAGTAACGTGTTTTTCACACACACAGCGGGGTGAGAGGTTTGTGATTTATTTTTTTTTTTAATAACCCCAAACTAACAGGCCATGCAACAAACCCTTCCTGTCTCACTGATAAGATCTCTAGCCATGCCTTCAGTGGTACCTGAGCCCAGTGCCTGGGCTGCTCCACACTCGTGAGCAGCACTTTGCAGTGCGCACAAGGATGGTGCCCTGTTCTCGCCTGGCAAATAGCAGGGTGATGCTGTGACCAACCATGCTCCAGCCCAGCCTGCCTGGGCTGGCCAGTGCTGCAGCAGAGAGTTGATTGCCCTGGGAAAAATGTGCTGAGGAGGGGACAGTATTAGCCCTGAAACAGCAGTGAGGGGAAATTTCACATAAGAAGGTGAAAAAAAATCACAGCCTCACCTTGAAAACTCAAGTCACTTGTGTTGGTACCAGGAGCTGTGTGTATGTGTGCATGCTAATGTCAGGGACTGTCTGGGCTTTCCCCAGGGATGTGACAGACAGGGACGCTGGCTGAGCTATTCCATCAGCGCTTGCTTGTCACTGCCCATAGAAGGAGCCTGAGGAGAGGAGCTAAATTTAGTTGGGTTTGTGCCTTATTCCCAGCCCCAACCCACCAAAAAAGCTGCACAGTTGATCTGGGCAGTCGGAGGCTTAGTCTAATGACAGCTCAGCTTCACCTCCAATGAGGCTTGGGATGTTTTGGCAGTTTGTTTATTTTTGGGAAGGCAATGTCCAGGGTGGGTGCAGAGAGAATCAACTACAGCCACCAGGTCTGGCCCTTACCACGTGCCAGCCAGCAGCAGCTGGGTGCTGTCATACCCAGTTCAGTGATTCCCTCCCGCTGCTCCCTAGGGAGTGCAGCCACATGCTGGGCATTTGGGAGCCCTGGCCCTGGAGAAAGTGGACACGTCTGCCTGCTGGAGTCACCCCGTTTATTGAATGTGAACAGAAATAACTGGGCAAATAACTGGGACACAGGAGAGCTGTGATCTGACTTTGGCCTCTGATTTTCCTGTGTGATTGGCAGCACAGAGGAGAGAAAAAAATAATCTGTGTATTAAAAAAAAAAAAAAAAAACGTGAAAGAAGACAAAAAGAATGTTGAACGATTAGTGACACCTTGTAGGAACAGACGGAGGATTAACGTGGTGAGGAAATTCAAAGCCATGCCTAGCATTCCTTATTGCAAACAAGACTCGTCAAGGGGCAAGGCGATGCTTTCCAGGAAGCGCAGCAGAGGAGAAACCATCCGCTGCCCTGCTGTGGCACGGGCTACTTCGGGAAGACGGTGACCACCTCATAGCCCTCAGGGGGCACCACCCGCTCCCTCGCATGCTTCTCGCAGTAGATTTGGTCTTCCACGAAGAAGTGTCCTTTCTGCTTGAGGTTGGTGCCACAGTCGCTGCACACGTAGCACTCGGGGTGACGCTGCTTGTCCCGGATCTTCACAAACACCCCTCTGGGGAAGGAACAGGCACCTTCAGCACCAGGTGTCTGCCAACACTGCCCCCAGCCCAGCCACCCTGCCCCCAGCCCAGACCCCACAGGGTCACCACCCGTGGAGCATTTCCCTAAGCTGTAGCCCTACCTACGCTCAGGTGCTGACAGCACAGGTAAAGCCAAAAGCTGGCATAGGAGCCCTCCTCTGGGAAGCGTGTCCTAGCAAGGGCTCTCTAAATTCCAGGGGCCACTGCCCTCTGCTAATGCCTGCCACACTTGGAGCAGGGGCACAAGATCAGATCCTGGCTCTGCTCTCAGACCTGCAGGCCTGTTCAACATGAGGCAGCTCTGGTGGGAGACCTTCACAGCCTGACCCACCAGATGATGAGGAAATCTACACAGCGACTTGCTAACTACCAGCAGCTGCATGAGTTGCCATGAGTATAATTTTGTTCCAGCAGCCATCTATATTTTCCATCATTCATTAGTTTCTAGGGCCCTAGATCTGTGCTTTCTCTCTGGATCTGCCCCGCAGGCAGAGTAATTGTAGGGTTTGTCTCTGATTCATATTTACAGCCTACGGATTGCCTCTGCAATGACTCTGACAGTCCTTGGCAATGGAGGCAGGCCAGGCCCATATAACTGCGGCATCCCGTGCCTTACAAAGCGGTGCAACACTGATTGCATAGGAGGATTCTGAGTTCTTCCATGACAGTGCAAGTGAGGTCCTAGCACCCAGCCACTGGAGCTAAGTGGGCTGCAGGGGAATGAAGGCTAAGGAGAAGATGAAGGTAGGAGAACTTTTGGTTGAGAAACTAGATAGTGTATGAAAGATGTGTTGGTGTGCTTGTTCTGTCACACAGTACAGCAGCTCTGTATCTAGCCCTTGCTGTGCTACAAGTTAAACATATCCCACACAGACAACAAAAATCCTGCACAGACACAGCTGAGATGTGCAGTCCTGCAGCAGAGCAGGAGCAGAAGGCAGTTCTCCCTGCCCACACTGCCACTGACTGCTAGGGCAGGGCACTGCTCCATGGCTGGGAGCACCAAGACGTGGAAATCATTAAATGCATTGCCCCTGCATGGCAAGGTCAGATTTCCGGTAGGAAGCAAAATACTGCAGCCACAGCTGCACTGGAGGCTGTCTCATAGAGACTTGCTTTGACACAGATCTGTAAAGGGAAACCCAATTCCTGCCTCACTGTGGAGATCTGCAGGGTGAGCGCTACCAAAGCTGGTGAGAACACACGTGCGGGGCTGGGTCCTGGGTGCACAGGCACGGGGTGCTCGGACCCGGCGACAAGCTTACTTACACGATGCCAGATCCACACTTGTCACACATGGGCAGCTTCTGGGCATTCCCAATCGATGCGGCCACCTTTGTGGTGGGGGCCTTGACGCTCCTAAATCCAGATGGTTTGGTGGGGTCTCCTGGGGGGTGGAAGGAGAGCGCTTCAGGGCATGTGAGATGCGTGGCTCCAGGCTCTCCTCCCAGGCAGATGCTCTGCTAGGGAGGGGTGATGTCCTTCAACGCCAGCTCTGAGGCAAGGATTCATGCATGGGAAGGAGGCAGGGATTTAGGGTGTGTGGGGAGGAAGGTGAGAAGAGACACAGTGCAGCCTGGCCCAGGAAACCTGATGGCCTGACATGGTGGGCCCTGAGATGAGATACTGCCTAGTCTCATCTTAAAAGCCCATCAGGTATTAGCGGAAGCATCTCGCATGCACAGAGGTGCAAAGCAAAGCAAAGCCTCAGTCCCAGCAGCACCAGAGCCTGCCTGCTTGCGTCCTGAGCACATGTTCAGGGTCAAGCTGATGGCAGATTTGTGTCCAGAAAGAGGAAGTGGGTATCCTGGCAGACAAGCAGGCTGTCAAAGCCTTTTCCATGCTGCAGACTGGTGTGGGGTGTTGTGTTCCCCCCATGATTCCTGGAGGATGTGGTTAACAAACTCGCATGGGCATGGGGCCTGCTCCAGGGATGGCACCTCCCTAGTGCAGGACCTTCCCGGGAGACATCTGGATGCCTACCACAGTAGTGGGTCCTAGACACAGGATAGGAGGCAAGCCCTTCAATATCTGCAGTGAAAAGGGAGCTGCTTACAAAATGACACCACTGATACAACTTGCTTTGTCTACGTGACTTTTGCAAAAGGTTCAGTACCAGGCAAGAGGGAAAGGAGGGCTGCAGAGGTTCCCACAATATCTCACCCATGACATGAGGAGCCTGGTGGGCAGACATGTGCCACCTCACTGGCAGACAAAACCCCTCTGACAATAGCCAAGCCAACATCAAACTGCACCCCTTGTTCCTGGGAGAGGGGAGGAAGAAACTCACAGAGGCTCACCCTTGGTGACCAGTGAGGCCTGGACATGTCACAGCCAGGGGCAGCAACAACAACAGAAGAATAAAGGGGAAAATCTAGGGCGCTGCCCACCGCACCTCCCTGTCACCCAGACCGAGTGACACCGCATCACCTCGCACAGCCCCGTACAGAGCGCTCCAGAATGAGATTAATGCTGTCGCTCATGCACCTTGGCGTTTGGCTCACGGGCCTGCACCAGCTCAGTGCTGAGACGTGAGGTGCAAGTGCCCTAAGGGGGACAGCAGCCCATGGACCCCTAAACCATGCCTGGAAGCACCTGGCCTCTGTCGCCGTCACTGCTGGTGACCCTTGTTGGGAAGGAAGCTGCCGCAACCACATTTTCAGGCTCTACCCTACCCGCCCCTGCTCACTCCCTCTGCTTCGAGCAGCACTTTGTTCACATCAATAACACTGCCAGCACATTTTTAAATCTATCTAGAGAAATCAGCTTAATAAAACACCCACAGGAAACACACATAACCTGTTCCACCTTGCGGAATACCCTAAGCCTCAGCATGCAGGCTCAAGTCTAAACAGAGAGCAGCAGCCTTGCTTCCCCGCACCACCGCCCACACACAGACCCCGTGCTCCCAGCCGGTGTGGATCAGCGCAGCCCATGCCATGGGCAATGCCCCGGGGAACGGCCCCGGCCGACCGGGAGATGACAGTTCTCTGCTGCTGTTTGCAAGCCATCGCCTGAAGACAGGCTTGGAGAAGCATCCCACAAAGGTGCTATTTATCACCATGGATGCTATCTGAGTCAGCAGCAGCGGTGTTTGAGCCGGGGCACTGTCTCCTCCGGGGCTGGGGCTTCGTAACCTGCTCTGCATGGGTGATTACAGCTCACGGTGGAGCAATGCCCAAACCTATGCTGCCCTGTGATCAGGCAGGCAAACCTCGTGCCAGAGAATCCCAGTAATGCTGCAAATCTTCAAAGACCGATAAACTAGAGAGGCTTTTGCTTCTTATCTTCTTCAGCACTACTAAGCGCAGTGGAGGACCTCGGACGCATGAGAAGTCCTGGTTCCTCCAGTCCCTTCCACGCAGGAGCTGAACCCTGAGGGATGAGCTGCAAACACTCATTGTTTAAAAGATGCTTTCAGGTAGGAATTTCAGCAGTAGATTAAAGACTCCAAAATCCTGGTTTATTTCTTCCTATTCTTTGCTTGTTTCCTTCATTTTGCTGTTCCCTTACAGATTGCTCAGACCTAAAAGCACTTGGCTGAGCTGTTTCCCTTTCTGGTGAGTATCTCAGCACCAGGCTTTTGTCGGATGAAATTGAATGTTCCGCTGCCAAACCAATAACACAACAGACGAAGTCTCAACTAGTTTAAGGGGGGAAAAAAGTCATTCTTGGAATTCTTTTCCTAATTATTTGTTTATTTTATTTTATTTAAGGGGGAAGGGAGTATGATTTGGCTCCCACCTAAGTTAATCATAGTTTTTATCTAGAAGTCTATAGCCTTGAACTACGCAAGTCCAGATGTCAGATGAAGAGTGCCAAGTAGCATGAGGTTTCACAGGTTAAAAACTGTGAACCAACTGCTGTAACCCAGCTTCCAAATGTTTACACCCAGCTGCAGAAGTAGACCCTTTTGTCTTGTGTAGAAGGATGGAGAACAGAAGCATTAGGACTCAGTAAAGAGCACTATCTCATGGTACCTTTGGAAGTCGTGAACCTAAGATGGTCCTTAATCAGTGAATGTTATCCTACAGAGGCAAAACTTTAGAAAGTCTGGAAGGGCTTTTCCAACTTTTAAATCTCTTCGGTTAGTTTCAGTGTCTACGGGCCCATTTTGTTGTTCATTCATTGACTGAGTGCTCAAGAAATAAAACCCTGCAACCTCTAGTTCGCAAGAAGGAATTCTAAGAGTAAAGTTAGTGAAAGGGTCCGTTACTTTTGTGGAAACAACCTACACAAGCTACCTTGAAGAAGCAACAGCTAAGAAAGGAGAACAACATTTCAGATGTTACTCTGAGACACCGTACACAGCCCAAGGAATGGCAAAAGAGAAGAGCACACCCAGGCCAGGTGAGCAGCCAGGGCTTACCTTTCTCCTCCGACTCCAAGATCTCCTGCAGCACCAGGAAGGAAGCTGACTGCCTGGGTGGCTCGTGTGACTCTTGGTTCTCCTGGAGCATCTTGTAAACCTCAGAGTCTCTGTCTATGGTGATGCTGCCTGGAGGATGGCTGTGCTGATCTAAACTGGGGAGGGAACAGAGCACACACTTGTTAAATGGCTAAACACTAAAGCCAGTCCCTCTGGCAACACCATCACGATGCAGCATATGGCTGAGAGATGAACATGCAAAACAAAGGATGCCATGAGACACGGAGGTGCTGGATGTGCTCACACAAAACAGCTGCAGCCCTGGTGGGATTGAGGCGCTGGGCCACTCGTGCCCCGCTGTCATCAGATTCTCACCTGGCGCCCCTGGCCTGCCCCCACGCTTTCCCTCTGCTTCCCAACTGCTGCATGCTCCAGAAACCAAGCCCCACTGTCCAGGAACCAGGGAAATAAAGAACACGTGTGCTGGGATTGGAGTCCCATGTAGTAGCTGTGCCACTGCTGTGTGGTCCCCACACACGTAAACCATCTGAGACTGAGTGTAAGCTACCTTACACTGCTGTGGCTCTCAAATTCAGAAACTATTATTCCTTTAAAAAAGATAATCTTTGCAAGCATGCTGTCATGAGCGACGCAAGTCCTCAGCCCAGAGGCTGAGGTGCTGCCTGTGCAGGACTCACAGCACAGGCTGGTTCCATGCTGCAGCTGAAACGGCAGTCACTGTGCCACCAGTAGTTCTTCGGAATAAAAGAGGCATTAGCTTGGATGTTTTCCATGCCCAGTGGGTACAGGATAAACCACGGGCTTGAGCTGCAGGACTATATTCAGAATATCCCAGGATGTTTAGAATATCCCTTGGGAAAAGCATTCCAGCAGACAGACAGCGAAATGCCATGTGTTGCTGTGGACTGGTGAGCAACCTCTGCACTGAAGGATTTAAGAAGAGCCTGGATAAGTATCAGCTGGGATTGGTTTAAATCAGTGGCTTAAACTAATTGAGTACTAGGGTAGGGGGTGGACTAATGGCACAGGAGATTTCTTCCCGCAATGGGTTCTGTCACTGGAATAAAATGGCTCTGGAAAAACAAGGTAGCAACTGACAAGTCTCCTCAAGTCTGCTCAATTACAGAACACTGCCATATAAATGCAAATGCTCTGCTGGGTTTCACCATTCCTGCACCCTGTGACTGCCTGAAATGAACCTAAACATCCTGAAGTTCGGCCTGAATCGCAGAGGGAAATCTTTTTCACGAGGAGATGACTGCAGACTTTCCATGACAATTTGCTATTGAGTCACCTGGGAGGTGTTCTACATAATGGACTCCTCAAGCATCAGAGGTAAAATCATCACATGTACTATAAAATGCTGTTTCCATAAACAACTATTTCATAAAATGTTTCCAACTTCAGTAATTCTCACTGGTACAGGAAGCACATTAGGCTTGCAAACAGCTGAATCCTTGAAGCCCGAATCTCATTTACTGCAGCCTTTCACCCAGAATGAAATAAGATGCTTTCAATTACATGGAAAATGGCCTAGGTTATCCCATATGAATCCATGCTCCACATTACACTCGCCTTACACAAACCGATGTACTCCCTCCACTCTGTCCACCTACAAAAACATTGGGCAAGAAGGCAGTCCTCGCAGTGTGCACACTAATGATGTTTCACAAACATGCATTCAAAAGCAAAGGCTAAATCACCTGAAAGAGCAGAGAGGCAAATCAAGCCATCACATTTCAACCATGCATTTTGATGGAGTGCAAAACATACAGATCAGCTCTCCCAGATGTGCACCAGATAGATATAACTGCATACACAAGACTNCAAGACTACAAAAAAAAAAAAAAAAAAAGCTAGAACTTGTACCCAGAAAAGTGAAATACCTCCAGCTGTCAGGGCAGAGGGCTACATTAATTAAACAAAACAAAATAAAGCACAACCAAAAGCACATGCATCTTTTGAAAGGCAAGGACGCAGAGAGGTAACGCCTGCAGGACGAGGCTCCCATATCAGCACCTGCTGTCACAAAGGCACTTCATCTGCAGGAACCATCACTGAACGGTGCCTTTGCCCACATGCAGGCATTCCCTGACACAGCAGCCTTGCAGGTGACAGCTCCAACACTTCTTTACTGGACCTCAAACTCCAACAACGACTGGATTTCACTGCTTCTACAGCAGGCAACTTGTAACACTGATGGAATAACGCTGGATCACTGAGCTTTGAAAATTGGCAAGGAGATGGTAATAAAAGCCGTAAAGACAGTCCAGTAGAGCTTCTCCAGAAAAGCGCAGCTTATTCATTACTACTGTGATTTCACTATTATATGCTAACACATTTTGTAAAACTTACAAGGGTCATACAGTCAGGCTACAGGAAGGTCTTGTACGTGCTGGCTCCGTAGCTAGCAGCGTCAGCTGTCTGGCCCAGCAGTGGGCCTGCTCCCGGAGACTGCAGGATCACGCCCAAGCCCAGGCAGTGACTCACAGAATGTAACTGGTCTGAGAAACAATGCAGGTGTAAACACACGGCCTCTCATCATTGCTTGGCCACTGTCACACAGCAATGTCTGGCCACAGGTGTCCAGGGGCCAAACTGCCTGCTTTGAAGCATGTGGCACTCAGCCCAGGAGGGGACTGTGAGCGGCTGAGGAGCCACGAGATCTGTGGGACCGAGGCAGGGCAACCAGCTCCTGGGCTACAGGTGGCCACACGGCAGCAAGCAGCCTGGTGACACAGGGGGTAACTGCTGAGCACCTCTCAGTGTGCTTTGTGCGTCATCTGCCTCGATACCAAAACCATCCCTGCAAAACCTGTGGGCTGCTCTGTAGAGGCAGAGCCCAGCTGGTCCCCAGAAGAGCAACTTCCAACAGCACCCAGGCCATGTGATGCTGAGGCCCTGCCCAGGCCACACCAAGCATCCTACTTAAGGCAAAGAGAGCAGCCCCACGAGCAGCCATCTATGCAGAGAGGCGAGCAGGGGTCCTCTGTGTACCTGCCACCTGTCCAGGCTTTTCCAAACTCATGAGCATTGTCAGTCAAAGAAGGTGACCCATGGGACCTGCTTCACCCAGGAATGAAGCGCTCCTCACACACAGCCACGGCCCTGCCAGCCAAACGAAAACCACAGCTCACTATGCAGACACCCAGCTGAAAACAGCAATGGTCATTTTGGTTAGGGAGAAACACCACCCTTCAGGACAAAACACCCTCCCCCAGTAAATCCATCTGCTGCAAGCGGTTCCTCCAAGAAAACCACTGAAAACCCTACTGCATGGAGTATCAGACAGGCGGGCAGGCTGAAATGACATTTTGGTGCTTGCCACGGCGCTGGACACAGACACGATGCAGAGAAAGCTCCCGTGAAGTCATGCACTGCCCTTGGGAAGGTGAAACGTCAACACTGCTTCCTCGTGACCGGCTGTGAGCCACAGACAGGGACGAGGCACTCATGACACTGAGATGCAGATGAGCAGATGTGCTGCGTCGGCCGCGGAGGCGGCAGGCAGGGTACCTGGGGAAATCGGGGCTGACGGATGAGATCTGCCCCTGCAGAGAATCCATGATGTTGCTCTGCGAATAGAGCTGCAGGGGAGAATTGAACTGCACGTGCAGCACCTTCAGTCCCGGCACCTCCACCTCCACGGGGCTCTTGGGGCAGGCCCGGGCCACGCGCTTCAGCTGCTCCGGCCCCGCGCGGACCTGGCTGGACAGGGTGCTGGGGCTGTGCCTGCCCTGCAGCTCCGCACGGGGTGACTGCAGCGGGTTATAGACGGAGGCGAAGGGAGCCTGCTGCGCGCTCGTCAGAGAGGAGCGGCTGTGGGCGTGCGCCCACAGGGGACAGGCAGGGCAGGTTGTGTTTGTTTGGGGCACACGTGGATTTTACATGGTGGAATTGAGAGAAAGACGCAGAGGAGGAAGAAAGGAAAGAAGGAAGAAGTTAATGAAGAGCTAAACCAAATCCTCCAAATGATATAAACAGAATACTGGCTGCTGCTTTTACCAGAGGGACACACCACTAAATACATCGCTTTACATTAACAGCTTCTAGCTGATGCTGTGGCTCCTGTCTCACTCTCCAGGTGTGTGCACACACGAAGTGAACTGCCGCCACTCTGCTCACAGCGACAACAAAGATATGGCAGCAGGGTTGAGCACACAGCCACGGCCCCGCTGCCCAGGCATGCCACCCTCTCTGCTGCCCCTCCCCAGTTGGCCTGGGCACCCCGCTGAGCAGCAATGACACCTCCTGTCCCAAAGCAGCAGTATGGTGACTCCCTGCCCTCGCTGCCTGCTTTGCAAGACAAAACCCTGCAGTTCAACTTATTAGCCTCATTTACAAACCGTGTCAAATAGCCCTGGCTTCCAGGGAGTGCTCTCACCTGGAGGGGACTCCAGACTAGACCAGAGGTGGGATTTGACTGCACAGTGGTGCCACCAGGTTAACACAAAGCCAGATTGCCCTTGTCCCTGCCCTGTCTTCACTCAACCCCTGAATGAGGCCACTGAGGTCTACCAGAAGCAAATGAGGAACAAAAACACCTATCACCCTGTCTGCCAGCTGCAGCACCACCAAGAACAGCCCATGCTGCAGGCTGAGCTGCGGGTGCAAGACATTTTCAGCTAGGGACAAGTTTCCATAGGATGTTAAACAATACTCTCAGGTCTTTGTGCCCTGCAAAAGCAGAGGCTGAAGTTACTTCCATCTCCCTAGCTACAAGTCAGGAATTTAGTGAAGTTATCTTCTAAAGCATGGGTCTTGCAGCTTTTGTTGTGAAAGTGGCCAATTTTCAGTCTCATATATAAAATTACACACACAGCTATACAACTATTCAGCTATTCAACTACTTTTTAAAATGTGTGTAAAAAACTGAGCTTGATAATAAAACTAGAAAGGTCTGAGCCTGTCTGTGAATGCCAGGCCAGCCGGGACAGACGTGCTTCCTGCACTGGCCATACCCTTCCTGCCCAGCACTGCCCGCGCAGACACGAGACGCCCACTGCACAAAGTGCTCGCAACAAGCTGTCAGGCACCTGTTCCGACCAGCGGGCTGGCAGGTCATGCTGAACGCACGTGGAAACTGCGTTGGTCTCTGCTAAATAAAGAAACACAAGAGCATTAATTTCATTTCTGCATTGCTTTAAACATTCCCCGCTCCTCCGAGCCCTGTCCCTGGGCACCGCATCCACTCTTGGACCTCTGCTCCTTCCTCTGTCCTGAAAGAGAGCTGTTCTGGGTTACAGCAAGCAGCAAGCCTTCCCCTGGCCAGGCAGAGGGGCAGAGGCATGGGTGATACTTACGGCTTGCTGGGCTCATGGGCCCCGGGTGATGTCTTTGACTCCACGGCACTGTTGAATGTCTGGATGTTTTCTGAGGAGTAGAGGCCCGCTGGGCTGTTGTACTGAGCAGTGATCACTTTGGGGGCAGAAGCCGTGGCAGCAGTGAAGGGGACCGCGCTCCGGTTGTGTGCACTTCCTATGTGCCTTATTTCCTGCATGCAAAGGAGCAAAGGCACAAGTCAGAGGTGCTCGGGCATGCAGGGGGACACGGCAGGCAGCCCAGCGCAAGCAGACGCTGAAAGGGTTGGGCTGGCATGTGGTGGCACCTGGGAGCTCGCTGCCCCATAGTAGGCCACCAAAGCAGGTGAGTGTCCTCCATACGTCAGAGGGGCTCCTGTCCCCATCCTGGACAGCCAACGTGCCCTCTTCTGGCTGGCACTCAGGAGGTGCTGGAGGTGATACGCCAGGAACACAAGAGTTCAGAGATATGGCCAGAGCCATGAGCTCAGTTATTGCATGTCTGGGAGCTCTGCAAGCCTATGGTAAGGCACAGGACCCACCTCCTCACGCGAGACTACTCATTTTAAGCTTTCCCTGCAATTCCTGAAAGTACGTCTGATTTCAGTGGAAAGTGACGATGAGGGGCAGAAAGAGGAGCATTTTCCAACAGCAGCTGAAAGGCTGGCTTTCCTGAGATAAGGGCACCCTGAAAAGCAGGGGTTTGTCTTGACTACAAATGTCTGCTCTTCCAGCAAAGACTGAGTTCACAACTTTGGACTCTTTGGTCAAAAAAATTGCCCCAGTAAAGGTGGGAAGATGACTCTCATGAATACAAAGGACTGTCCACAGGCAGCATCAGCTAAATGCCCTGACAAGAACAGAGACCTCTTTAATGCCAGAAGAAATCACCCAGATGTTCTGGGCTTGCTGCAATCCGGAAGCTTCCAGAGGCATTAGTGGATACTTTAGGGGGCAAATTCTAGTTAAATAAAGCATGAGGAAAGACTCTTCTGAACCACAAGCAGCACTACCAAAAATGGGGAAATTGTTAACCCTATATCCAGCTCAGCAGGCTGAGAACTGCAGCCCTTAGGCAGAGCTAACAGCACCTGGGACTTGTTCCTCCCAGAGAAGGTGCTTGGCCAAAGCAAGGAGTGAGCACAACAGGGCCTCAGAGGAGGCAGAAGGAAGCTCACAGAGGTGGCTGAAATATCCAGTGCAAAAAGATGGCCCTGAAACATGCGCTTTGAAACGCTTGGTCCAGAGGCTGGGAACGGCTTTGTTATAATGGCATAGGATGAAACAGGGCCCTTCTCAACATGCTGGGAAAACAGCTTCCAGCACTAATTAACACAACCATTTCCCCTCCCACCCCACACACACGTCAACTTCTACAGCAAGGAAGTGAGCCTTCGCTGCCCTTTGAATGTCTCATGGCACTTGTTTGATAGAGCTATATTTACAGAATAAACACTCATTAGAAACAAGTATGACTAAACTCCCCTACAGAGTTTTCTTTACATCACTTTTATGCCCCTAGGTTTCCTAATGCAGATGGCTAGCACTCCCAAACTGACAGATGGGAGCCACCTTGCTCCATGGCGCACACCAGGCACAGCACAGGGCCCTCACACAAGAGGAGCGCAGGTCTAAATGCACTCATGAGTTACGAGTCATCAGAAATCAGTGGGGCAGCTCAAGAAGTCCAGGTGTGGGTTAGTGGGACTGCTCTCCCACAGCTTTCTGGCCAACACAAATGGAAGTCAGCCATGAAACTTTCCCACACACCAAAGGAAGAAAGACCCTGGAGTAATTAGCTAATCTCCTTTGTTACAATCTCATTCAAAGCACATAACAGTGCTAATAAAAATAGTCTTTCCCATGGCAGAAACTGTGGATATTAGCAAAAAATAATCATTACTTCAGCCTGGAAATCACACTGTGGGGAAAAGTATCAGTGATCTTTTATCAGCATTAAATGCACATGTTAGAACGCCATTCAGAGGCCACAAGCAAGAGGGGGGATACGCAGACAGGCGTATAAGTAGTTGTTTAATGAAAGACAGAGGCAGAAGTTTTTGGCTAAAGGGGATATACTCTTAGGTCATATAGGCTCAAAGTTTAAATCACATCACAATCTGTATTGTGCAAACATTTAAGTATTACCCAAGAATTAGAGAAAAGGAAGTAATTTAGTGTATTTATTATTATTATTATTATTATTATTATTTTTTAATTTCTGGTGTCCTAAGGAAGTAAGGCATCTCAATTACATGCTCTGCACACATGTGGACATGCTCCTACCCACCAAGGACTTCTGAATCTGTCACCCAAGACCCAGTCTGACAGAGTGACAGAGGTCTGAAGGACGGTTAAGTTCCTACAAGTGTTGAGAAAATAGGCAGCCAGAAGGAGGAAAAAGTCTGAAATCACATTAGTGCCAGGACTCCAAGAACTGCAAGTTGTCCTCATGCACAGAAGCCACATTGGAGATTTTGGATCACTTGCCACTGGGTAGGTTTTCTGCTGCGTAATAACACCAAAGTCCAGAAATGAAGCTTCCAAAAGTGTCAGGACATCTGTAGCAGCACTCATGTGGCTAAACTCCACATGAGACTGTAGAAGTGTTTATAATTGCCTATATAGAGAAATCTGTGCTGAAGAGGCTGTCTGAAGATTAGGTTAGAAAAATCCTATCTCCAGAAAAATGTAGGTCTATAACCTGAAAATCTAAGACAATATTGCAAAAGCAGTAACACTATAAACAGCACTTGGACAACCCAAATTCTCCGTCGCTTCCTGTCATGCCATGCTGCTTTTTTCAGCTCGAGCAGTGGAAGGAATTTGAAAAGAACAAGTATTTTCATGTGGCAAAACCAAGATAAAAAGATAACTTGTTCTCCCTGTCAAATGTATTTACCTAGGGATTTGCCAGACCTGCCCACCAGGCCCTGTGTTGGGCACTAGTTTTGTGAAAGCCCCAGCTCCTGGAACCATGTGTCTCTGCAACAGTCTGATTTAACACTGGAAAAAAATCTGAAATGTGGTACTGCCAAACACCTGACCACCAGCGAGTGAGAAATGTTAGCACAAATACACCGTGATGCTGGGTACACGCATGGGGACAGTGCTGGATTTAGGCACTGCTGAGCAGCATCTCTACAGCTGAGGAGCTCCCAGGACTAGGAGCAAACTGTGAGAGCACAGCACACGATGCTCTGCTCGCAAGGAAGGGCCAGCAGCCAGACACATGGAAATGCTCTCGTGCACACGAGGCTTGACCTGCTCTTTCTTTCTCTGTGGCACAGAAGAGTGTGGCCAATGCTGGCCTTGCTCCTCTCCATCCTTCACTGAGCTGTGTCCTTGTGGTGGCTGGAGGGTGGCAGGCCAGGGTAAAACCCACCAGAAGCTGCACAGCTGGCGCTGCCAGCATGCTTCTGAATTCAGAGCAGTCTCACCTTGCTTCCCTTCTGAAGCAAAGTGGACTTTCAAGAAGAAAAGACACCACAGTAACAAATGAGGCTCATAGGACCCTGGTTCCAGCTCACACCCCCAGGTTTCCTGTTGGATATGTTTTTGGGGTGCCAGCAGCCTTTTCCAGGCAGGGAGCCACCAGCCACCATGGTGGCAGCTGCAGGGGTGGGAAAGACGTCCCCGTGTCGGGGCAGGAAGCTGCTCAGCGCTTCCGACTACGCCGGCGTCATGAGGAATTCTCTGGGAGAACAATGGCCCCTTCCTCCCTCTCTCGCCAGGTCACTCTCAGGGACGCCTGAGCCTGTGAAATCCCCTGGCTGCACCCGCCCCAGCAGCAGGGCTGGCTGCCTCCCCCATGCCACTCACTCCAGACACTGAATCGTGACCGAGGGCCACCTCAGGTACTGCCTGAGGCTCCGGGTCACGGACTCAGGGGAGCACAAGGGACTCACTCCTACTTTACGCTGAAAATGAAAAAAAAAACAGCACCCAGGCACTGCGGCTGTGGGGAGATGTTCACCACCACCACCACCAGCCCCGCAGGCCCCAGCATCAGCCTCACAACCCAGCCAAACCACGGTCCCAGCGGGCTGCAGAGACGGAGGCTCGGGGTGGATGATACTGGAGCGCGCTTCGAGAGCCACGCCAAGAGGAAACAGGATTAAATGTTTCTCGGTACAAATGTTTACTCAGCTCAGAGAAAATGGGCCCCGGACCAAACCTCAGCAAAGGCAAGAGCCGTGCAGGCGGGGAAGGATAGAGCGTCCCGGCAGCCAAAGTGCCCAGCCCTGTCCTCGCCCCGGCGAGGCTGTGCAGGGAGCAAAGGCCGTGCTCATGCCCGGGGAGCAGCACGCCAGCCAACGTGCAGCATTGGCTCTGCAGAGCCCGTCCTCGCAGTGAGCAGCGGTGGAGGGAATGTTTCACCAGCTGCAGGCACAAGGAGCGGTGCCTTCACTTTCACCTCTCCCTCTGTTATTGTCTGGGGTTTTTCAGCTATGGAAAAATCTTTTGCAATGCTTTGAAATCTGATTAGAAATTAGGAAGGGTTTGGGGCTTTATTATTGTAGGGGGGTAAAACAACAAGGCTGGCTTCCCACATCCTCTCCCTCCGAGTCCCTGAAGCATTCCACATCCATGCAGTAACGCCTTTTAACTGAAAACAGCGGGTCACCATACATTGTTACTTTATATACCTATTGCTTCATACATTGCCCACGCACACTTGGCCTTATCAAACGCCAGGCCAACCACACACCCAGTTTCTATAGCCCCAGCCTTCCTGGTATCCAGGGAGATAAAATACACAAGATGGAAACAATGACATCACCCCATGAGGACAAGGATGGGGACAGGGCAGGCACTCTCTCAAGAAGCCCTGGGAGGACAGAAGCAGCTGTCTGTTCCTGCCATCCCACAGGCACCATGATTCACCTCCAGAACTCCCTCATCTACAAGTCTAGACACTAATTCCCTTTTTTTTTTTTTTTTTTTTTTTTTTTGTAAAGAGCATTCTTGAGTTTGAAAACCCGTATCTTCTATGAAAGAGGTGATGTCAAAGCAAGAGTTTTCAGCTTTTTTTGGAGACAGCCCTGGTGCTGACCACCCTGAAAGCCGGTCTCTCTCAGCTCACTTCCTACATGAGCTCACCAGAGCAAACAGCGACCTTGGGCCGTTGACCTCAGTGTCATACAAACACAGGAAAAAGCCAAACCTTCTCCCAGAGAGCCCACATCTGGCAGAGCAAGGCACAGTCTGAGGGATAACAAGTTTTAGGGTTCATTTTACCAACGGACGACACAGCCAGGCACAGTACTCATGGCTGTGGAGCTTAATGCCCAACCCAGGCTACCAGAGAGCATGGCAGTCCGAAATCATCCTGACCTCTGGTCAGTGCCACAAGCATTGACTTTACCTTAGTCACCAAAATAGGTTGTTCTCTCTCACTGCAATTACTTTCCTCCTAAATGTTAAGCAGAAGAGATGGGCAGATGTGTTATTTTAATCTTTCCCACTGCGGTGAGGAAAAACTCTTGATGGGAAAATGACACTGAGCAATTGCCCTCATGATCTGGGTGAGAAGTGCAAGTGAAATAATTGAGTAAATATACGAAGCAGTCTCTCATTTCCTTCCCCCGATGTTGCCATGGTCACACCCAAAACAACGCTGGCTCAGCCGCTGAGCTGTCACTGCTGACAGGCTGCTGCACCTTTTGTTGAAATGTGATTCTGTCATCACTTACCTTGGTTTAAATTAATTTAGAAGGATAATGATAATGAAATAATAATAAGGCTGTAGCTCTTTCATTTGCAAAGATCAGCACAGACAATGAAGTCAGTCTTGGGATTCAGGACTTCAGGGAACGCATGGGAGGTTGTGGAATGCCTTTTATTTTTTTTCCAAAGGCACTTTAAAGTATCTTGAACTTGCATTCCAAATAAGGGAAAATACTTCCACAGACAGATGCAGCATTTCACCAAGTATCAGCCTCCTAAAGGGCTGCAGATGTAAACAAAAAGCTTATTTCAAATGTTAAAAAGGGTGTAAGCAGTGATCTTGGTGTCTAACTAGCCATACTTCTCTTGACACAAATGGAAAATTAATTTATTTTGTAAGATCATTTGCAAAGACTTAAGTTATTGAACTGCAGAAATGGGAACAGTCAAAGAAGCTGAACTGAAGCTTCAGTTCAGACAACAAAGTTGGGGACCAACATCAAACAGTGCCTCGTTTTAAGAAAGGCGGAAACTTATCTGAATAACTGCAGTCCAATGTCTATAGGCAAGGCTTTACAGCATTTCTTCTAAGTCTGAAGTAACCCTATTCACATACACGATGGCATTTCTGCATTTGAAGGACTGTGAGCAAAAACGATGAGAACCATCTCCAGAGGAGCCTGGATCAGGCCCTAAATGAACTACTTGGACTCAGTGTGTCTCATTTTCTTTGGTAAGTGACTGAAGTGTTCTGCATCAGACTGCTGCCAAGGGAAGCACATGTATTGTTTTCACTGGCAAGGCAGTTAGAAAAACCTAAACAGTTTGGACAGCGCTGCCTTCGAAGAGTCAGCTCTGCTCACAACTTCTACCAGTCCTGCCGGAAAATGAGCTCAGCATCTTTGTGGGAAAATTCCTACCAGTTTGCCACGCTGGTATATACACACAGCACCTTCTGCATGTTGCTGTTGCTTTGCAGCGAGCCTGGCTGAAGGCTCTGGTGATGCTGCAAAGACACAGCCCCAGATAAACTCGGCTGAGCTCTCACCACAGATCTGGCAGAAGTCAGCACGCTGTGCTGACATCATGCTGTGAGCAGACAGCCCTCACCACAAACCCGTACTTGCTGCAGTTAGCTACTGAAAAAAGAAACGGGTGTGTATTTGGAGGAAAAAAAAAATATATATATATATATATATATAAAAGAACACACCTTAAAACTTGATGGTGTTCATGACATTTGCTCTTGGCACTGTGAAGCAGGAAGGGTAAATGGGAGCTCGTGGTTTGGAGACATGAGCCACACATCTCATGCTGCTAAGTTCCTCTGCTCCAGCCTGTGGCCAGACAAAGCCATGTGAAGGAAAGCCCCATGCTCTGAGCACCAGCAAACACCACACATTGCAAAGCTACTGCAAATGACTTCATCTGCTTCATTTTAAAAATAAAGGGAAGAAGAAAGGCAAGACTTCAGTGGGAGCTAGAATGTCATTCTCACACCAGGAAATAAAACTCTCCTAGCATCAGCCATCTCAAGGGTGCAAAGCCTAATGTTCAGGCAAGAGTTGGCTCTTGGTGCCATATTAAAACCAAGGGTCACTGCTCAGAGATGGGGTTTGTAACCGGAATCTTGCTGCAGTTGGTTTCCTGTCAAATTCTCCTACTGAAGTCAGTTAAGCGTGGGTATCAAATCCAGCTGTGCCACACTTCGGGCTGGCAGCATCTGGGTACCTACAGTGGCCAGAGCAAGAACCAGGAAGAAGGCCACGGTTAGGGTTTAGTGGAGAAGCACTCCACAGCCAGGGTTATTGCTGAATCCTGTCTGATAGTTGTGATGTCCTTTACCTGAACTTTAGAAAGGACAGCAGAGGCTTCCATTGCCTCACCCAGTACTCAGTCCCATCCAGACCTGTGCTGCAGTAAGGATCTGTGTATGACTATAGCAGAAGACGATGTTTTTGCAGGGCTTTTTCTCACTCAGTTCTGCTGGGCACATTGAAATGAACGGAGATTTGTTACCTAAGTTTAGTGTTTGGGCTACAACTCCTCTCTCTGTGCAGACACAGACATTATGAAATTTCTACAGCTGGTTCTTCCTGATTTTTTGCCAATGTTGATCTAAGGATCACCTAGGAGAAGCAGTGCGGCAGTATACATACACACTTCAAGCCAGTGAAGGCTCTGACTTCAATTTCTACAGCACAAGGTAAATTTTCTTCTTCAGCTGACAGACATTGGTCACAGATGCTGTGGCTAGACCTCCTCTTTCTTTGCTGTGTAGTGTTGCCCAGCTTGTACTTTAGAAGCATGAATTACTCTATATGTTAGAGTTTGGAGCCTTTCAACACTCAGCTCAGAAGAAAGCCACAACTGGCTCTATTCAAAAGAAAATGTTTCAGAGAAATTTACTGAGCAGTGAAATCACACCATAAAGCAATTGCACAGACACATTCACCAGCCTACACTAGATTTTACAGAGCTCCAAGACAAGTCTGTTTTGCTCTGCGAAGTGCTAGCAGGGAACTGAGTTATCTTTGCCTTTTGCAAGAGCACTAGATGAGGCTATTTCAAAGGCTGTGGGTTATCCACCTTTTCAGAAACATGCTGTTTAAACACCAACCCCCTGCAGGGGAGTCTCAGTGCAAACTCTACCCTGCTTCTTTAGCAATAGGTGCTTCCTCAGGCTCAGGTTTTGCAGCAGAACATCTCCAGAGCAGAAGACACAGAACAGATCCTGGCTCAACAGTGTCACAGGCAGATGTCACTGCATGGCCCCAGCCTAAGTCCAAATGGCTCCCTCTCATGCTGTGCCTTGGCTAAGCTATGAAACACCTGGAGAATGCAGCACCACACTCTTGAGCCAAGCAACACACAGCAGCCTGGCATGAAAGGGAGCATGGACAAGTCCCAAGCCAAGTATGGGCAGGGCATTGCTACACACATGGTACTCTGCGTTCAGGCCCTTTCCATCCCAAACAAACATATTAGCAGAGTCAAGCTATTTTTCTCTCTACTCATCATGTGAGAAAGACTCACAGAGGAGACGCACTCAGAAAGGAGATGCACTAGGGCCAAAATCCAAGTCACTACCCTGGTGACTATCCAGGCTAATGTCTTTGATTTTAGCGTAGTTGTAGATTTGTGCTGTGTAATCCTCTGAACCTAGCCCAGGCAACGCCCTTGCACAGGTCACTGTTATTAATACACTTACTTGATGGAGGCAGCAGACCAATGAAGCAAGGCTACCAACAGGTTATAAAACCAATCTCCTAGACAGAGGTTGCAAGACCTGCCACACAGATAAAAATGCAAAAGGCTGATATGTTTCTTTCTGCTTTCTCCAGAGCTAGACTGCTGATAAGAGTCTGCTAGTAAGAGAGGGGGAAACAAACAAACAAACAAACAAACAAAGCCAGAAAACACTAAATCATCTTCCTTTCATCTCATGACCTTTCTTATCTATGAAAATCAACTGGTTTAGCAACAGTAGTGATGATTTATCAAACCACACCTCCACAGCGCCTTCTGTGCACCCTGTGCCAGGTGTGAGCATGCACATGGCAGGAGATACCACCTCTGATCCACGCAGCACACCCGTGGCAAGGTACCGGGCCAGCTCTCTATGGCAGCAGGCGTCCAATCATGAGGGAGTCTGTCTGTCTCTGAAGGTTTCCAAGGGAAGTATGGGGCACACGTTACCCCCACTGTGACCAAGGGAGTGACACATCCTCAGCTCCTTGGGGGATCAGGCCAGAAACCACTCCAAAGCCAGACAGGGCACAAGAGCATCCAGATACTCTGTCACTCACCTGGGGCTGGGAGGCCAGATTCATCTTGTAAGGATGCGTCTTTCCCTCTTCATTTACAAGTGGTGACCAGACTTTTGACTCCGTTCTGCAACACATGAATTTCCAACAGTTAATCTACTTCCATCACGGAGCATCATAATTGCTATTAAAGGACTTGAAGTTCATCAGCTGAAAGCATCTTCCCCAGCCTTCTGCATACAGCACTCTTTGTACCAGTGGGAATCCACACAGCTCATCCTTTGGGACTCCACTGGCAACACAAGAAGTGTGGGCTCCAACCCAGCCAGCAGAGTTGGGAGTCACCCAACAGCAGAAGCTAGAAATATCCCTGAGATGCAGATCCTTTAACCAAGTTGGACAATTCAAATTACTGTGTCTTTCAGCTTTTATTGGTAGCAGGGAAATGGAACAAGTCTTGTCTGTACCGAATATATAGAGAACATTTCGTTCTTGAACTTGGGCTGCCAGAAATAATTCTTGGTTTGGGTCTCCAGAATTTTCTTATTTATCCAATAGCATCCATGCAGAACAAACAGAGGATTTTGGGAATTATTAAAAAAATGGGTCCAAGTCTGCAATGGAACTAAGAACTGAGATGACATAATGTGTCCGAGAGAAAGTCTGCATAACCTTTGCTGGTCTGTGGTCTGACCTAGTTACCCACAGCAGCCTGAAACACAAGTCAAGATCTATGACCCAAATGAACTGCTTTCACCATCACTGTTCTGGAGCTTTGCTGTGCCCCAAAGAACAACAGAAGGCAAGTAACAAGGGAGAATTAAGAATTAAGCTTAGATTTGCTTGAGATTCTTTGTGGGACACATATGTTACCTAAGTTTCTCGGATGTACAGAGGTCAGTTAGCATCAAGGAGGGACCCAAACACCACCGTTTTGCCAAGCTTCTTAATAACAGGGAAAAAGTTGCTGCATTATTACTGAATGAAAACCACTGTTCAGTGTTAAACATTGCATAATATAGCAACTAGATGGCTGATAAACTTTTAGGATGAGTTTTGAAAGCCATGTCCTGTTTTGACAGGAGATTCTGCAGCTTTGTAGAATCTGCAACTTCAGACAGATGTTCTTCCCAGATATCTTGGGGTCAGGGCCAGCTACGGTTTAAGTTCTTAGTTAGCAAAACAGGATTGTTTCCACTAAGAATTAACTGGATAACTGGAAGGAGACTTTAAACAGAAAAGGCTTATAAAGTTGACAGGGATGGAAATACAGGGTATAGAGCAACCCACAATAAATTCAATGCGGTCAACTCCATTTCTCTAAAAGCCCTCCGATTTCAGTACATTATTAAACAAAAACAACAACAACAAAAAACTGTGATGCACATGTATATCTGACACACTTACTGCAAAAATAATAGTCTAACACTTACACCCAGAGGGTAGCTCAGTGGGAGGAGGTGGGAGGCACCTCTCACTCTGGGAAGAGAATTTTTATAGGGCATTTATTCACCTGCTACTGCATCTATTGCACTCTGGACTTTGCACAGAAGAAACCCTGACTGAAGCCTGCTGTGCTGTACCTCCTTTCACAGGAAAGTACACAGACAGGTCACACCAGATAGCATCCTCTGCACACTGTGAGTCAGGTGCAGCAAACCTTTGGCTTCAGGCTACTGCACCCTGCAGGCGCAGCCGCTGTGCCAACAGCCTGCCTCACCCGAGCCCTGGCCTCTGATGCACTGGGGCACACAGACTGAGCAGTATGGATGTAACAGCTGCACAGGATCTGCTCTGTGACAGTCTAATCCTTATCCTGTACCAGCAGCTGACATTACTGGATGTACATCACACCCCAGGTGAGTGCAAAGCAACCACTCCCCACTTGCTTCCAGCCACCAGTGCCTTAAGGAGACTGAGGAATCAGTGATTTCACCCAGATCACAGCTATCAGTGTAACAAAGTCACAGCCACCTCTGGAATGGCTGCATTTTGCATTTGCAGGCTGTATTTGCACAGAGGGGAGCAGCCCATTGACCAGCACAAAGGGTTTGGAGCTCACCGTGACCTCTGGAAAAATGAGGGGCACAGCAGACCACATGCAAATCACAAATCAAACACCATGCCAGCCAGGCTGCAAGCAAGTGGACATTGGCTGGAGATGAAAGAGCAGTTCAGAAAGTATTAAACACTTCAGCTGATTTCTAGCATGAGGCATCCCTAGTGCCAAATCTTACTAGCTGTAAGCACTTTCCAGGTAGTACTTTCTTTTAGAGCCGCTTAATACTACCAAATTTCAGGAGCAGCAAAAGGCCTTTCTCAGACTGCAGATTTAAGCTTGGAGCAAAGCAGTGTATGCACACAGAGCAAAAACCTCCCCCCAGGGCCCCAGGTGCTTGCCTTCATCCCACTGCCCCTGGCTCAATGTGTTGGAGATGACCCAGCATGCTGGTCTCCAGCATTCGGGAGGCACCTATGGCCAGCTACCACAGCCAGCAGGTTTCTGCCCAGATTTTTCTCCCTTTTTTGATAGCAATGCAAAAAATCCTGGTTTGTTTCCCAGCCTGCTGCCATTCCAATCTGTCACTGGATATAAATGGAAGCAGCAAGGTCACTCTAGGGTTTACTTTCAATCCAGTTTAGATCTTAACCAAACAGAAAGGTTAAATAGCCCACACCGTTGTCCCTCTAAGGCCAGGAGGACAAAGCTTCCCTTTGTCTTCACAACAGCTGCTCGCAGAGCCCTTCCCTTGCTCTCACAACAGCCCATTTATGGCCCCAGTTAAGCGGCAGATGAGACAGCTTTGTTCAGGATGCATTGCCTGGTGGGGCCAGCACTACACGTGTCCCATCCCACATCACCACCATGGAGGCCACGACTGTGGGTCATTGGTGGGACTGCTGCAATGCCAGACCTCAGCAAGGAGCTCCTGCCTCTGCTCCTTCTCTCAGTGCCTGCACCTGTACTGAAGTGAGGCAGAAAAAAAGAGAAATAGCACCCAGAAGTTCACCTCTGTCCCATCGCATTATTTTCCAGGAGGCTGGGAAGCATGGGTACAAGGCACAAGTCGGGTGGATTGATTAGACTCATGCCTCCATCATATCTGCACGTGTTCGTATCATTTACGTGAAGCAGGGAACAGGCGGCCAGCTCAAATCCAAATTTATATTAGAATATAGTTTCTCCTGTACATTCCAGCAAAGTGGACTCCAGCAGAGAGGAACACTCTAACAGTGCAGCAAGAGAAGGCAAAAAAATGACAGTCAGACAAGCACAGGAACAACAGCCAGGAAAACTAATAGCAGAGATGTGAATACACAACCTTCATCACAATTGTAGTTTAAATTTCTGTGCTGTTTCCTTACCACAGAAGAGAGCAACCAAGGCTGAGTCAGGGAATGAGCCATGCATTTGCTGTTCCATCCAGGCAGAAATCAAGATCTGAGATAAGAACAGATGCTAGCTTGGATGGGGAGGTACTGGTAGGAAGGAGAGGAAGGAAACTGCATGCAAGTCAGGGCAGGAATCTGTAGAAGTATTTGTGAAACACAACATTTTTCAAGAAGATTGGCTTGAACATGGTACAATATAAACAACACAAGAGGCTAGATTTTGCTATCAGTGCTTTGCGTGCCGAGCTGGGTCATAGCTTCAAGGGGAAATTCAGTGTTGGAAAATGACGATCTGATTCTGTAGCCAGGAATTGCATAAATAAGTTCTGTGAGGCAAAGGCACATTTACATTCTCATTTCAAACACTGGGATGAACATAATTAATTTACCAAAGTAGCAACTAAATCCTTAAATTCAGAGACATTTCTTGCACAACAGAAGGTTTGTTAGGTGAAAAACGAGGAAAGGCGTAGGCAATTCCTTTTGAAAGCCTCTTGGGTTTTAGATAGGCATTTTAATTGCTTTAGCGACAAACTACAGGAGCTTTCGGGCTACCAGGAAGGTACCTGTTCACCCAGTCTTTTAGCTAAGACACCTGCAAAGTGCATGCCCTTGGATTTAAACACCAGCAGTCACTTCTAGCAAACCATTCATTAACAGACAAATCCACTTCAGCAAGCCAAACTGTGTCAAACAGCAACGCTAGTCACAACTTCTAGAGACAAGAGGCATCAAATTCACTTCTTCCATTTCATGCAACCACTAGAAGCAAAAGGCTGACTCTGACCCTGCAGAAGCAGCAGAGGTGTACCAGGAGCTCTGTCTTACAGAGCTGCAAAGGATAAGGCACACCGGGCTGCTCACACTGCTCCTGCAGAAGCCAGCTACAGAGCTCACAGCTTGCCTTGCCAAAGAGGCTGTAACAGTGTGGCAAATGCCAGGTTTCACTTGCCAAAATGGCTTTGAATACACCCATCACTGGTAAAAGCTGCTGGAAGGGTTGAGGAGAGCTAAGGCAGCCAGGGCGAGCTGTGAGCTGCCAGAGGTGGCTGCTCTGCATGGCCTTATATAGCTGTGCGCAGCTCCAGGCTTCCCAGGCCACGGGCATTATTAGCACGATGACAGAGCTGGAAAACTCTTGCTGGCAGGGAAGCAAAAAACAAGCCTAAATGAGTCAACGAACTCTGCAGACTTCCTAGAACACAAACCCGAGCCTATTGTGGCTTTGTGCAGCCGCAGCTGAACACCAGGAACATGTGGAGCAGGGATAGGGAGCTTCCCTTAGCAAGGGTGCAGCTGAACCTACTGAGTACAGCACAGAGGACATTCTCTCTGTCTGTCTCTCTCTGGCTGTCTGTCTCACTCTCTCCACTCGCTCCTTCTCCATAAGCCTCACACATGATCCTTTGTGACAATGCATTTAACATCTGCCGGCAGCAGAACTGGCTTCCCTGATCTTAGCAGTTTTCAAAGAAAAAATGCAGAGCTTCATTCCTTGGCGTCATTTTTAGCAGAGTAACAGACTGTTTTGCAAACAAAAAAAAGATGTATTAATACATTATAAGCCGGCAGCAGAGCTGCTGAGGAGAGGAGACTGATATTTGAAGAAAAGGACAGTAGGAGGAGAAAAAGAGATTACGGGTTTGCAATCCCTTTTGCAAAATAGTCTTTTTCTGCTACCATCCCAACATGCCTCCAGACACAAAGAAAGGGCAGGCTTGCTGTAGGAATAATTATTTTATGTTAACAAAACATAAATTCCCAATATACCTTGGAGCTGCTCATGGATGCAAATGAGCACAGCTCTGCTACCCGCCGGGTGACTACAGCCATGGGCAAAGGGCCATTTTTTTTCTAGGTAATTTCACTGTACTGCAGCTGGAATGAGCATCCACACCTACAGATACACAGCGCTCCTTGCCACATTCCTTGTGAACATTACCAGTGACATCAGTGATGCCTGGATCTTGCGGCTATCTGTTGAGTTTTGTTTCTTGAGCCTTCCCATCTTTGTGTTCTCTCTCATCAAAGTGAGTTTCTTTCCCAAAATACACCAAGTTTCCAAAGCAAGTTGGCAGCAGTCTCCAGAATGCTGGACATGTCTAGCTGCTTGCCTCCATTAAGGGCAAATCAGAGGTGCACCTGGGATGGAGGCAGTCAGGGGCAAGGCTTTGCTTGACCCTAGAATGTCAGCACTAAGAGGTACGCACACCCACCAAAAAAAAAAAAAAAAAAAAAAAAAAAAAAAAGAGTTCTTCTCAGAGACTCAAAATACCAGATGTTCTTTTTCCTATCAATGCCAGAGGCTCAAAACTCCACTTGTGAGATTTCTCAATTAAGCAGCTAGGTGGTTTTGAGTTGACTGAAGCACAGATTCTGTATTTGTATGGGTATCAGAGAAAACCATGGTGCAGAGCTAGACCATACACCACTGAAGACAATAATGGAAACTTTGTCTTCATTTATTGGGAACTGTGCTTCTAAGGGGACTCTCTAGCCTGAAAAAAAAAAAAAAAAAAAAAAGGCTGAGAAGAGAGGGGCGATGTGCTAGACTGGCTGAGTCCAGCAGGAATTCGATGTGTGTGCCAACAGTGTAGAAGTACTGCTTCCAAGGCCAAAAGCTGACCTCTCCAGCTCTGCTCACACATCATGCAGCAAAGCACCTGGCAATGCCACTTAAACAGGCAAATTCAGAGAAAACAATTGGAGGCTGTAAATTAAATCCTAGGAAATAAACAGATTTCCATGAATGATAAATTTGCCCCTTTTGGTGAAAAAAGCAGACAAGGCATGTTTTCTACTGCTAGTACTTCGATCCATTTTTAACAGTGACATGTGTTAGACTAGATTTCCTGCCTACAATCTGATCTGAAATATTTTTGGACTGTTACCACCATTAAGTAAAATACCGAAACAGGAAACATTGGAATGCTGTTGATATTCGCAATCAAGTACACAGTGCTAACAGCATTTCCTTTACCAGAAGTGCTTAAGTCCTTTTGGTTCTCTACATTTACATTTCTCTTAAATAATCATTAGTGCAGCCAAAGATAAGGTCATTTTAACCACTGGCCTACCATTAAAAGAGAAGAGGGTTACGTAGATGCTGAACATGTAATATAATAATTTGTTTATATCTGGGGAAGAAGCACAAGAACAAGACAAGCATAGCTCCATACTTCTCCAAACACTCCCAGCCTCCAGCTGTTTGCATCCTAGCGGCTTTCTGCAGCAGAGATATTTCCATGGTATATACTATCCCTTCTAGATTTTACCTGTATCAATTCATCCGGTCTCCTCTTGAACCTATGTGCACCTTTAGCACTCACAGCACAGTCAGAAACGATGTTCCCACTGTCCCAACAGTGGTGTTCCATGAAGGAACTGAAACCCCTGACATGAGCTCCGATCCTGTCTGTAAATTCCCTTTTGGCACAACCCCACAGCTACCCTGAATACAGGTCTAACAGAATTTTGCACTCATAGCTCCATAAGCAATCATTTAAAATTAATGAGGTATTAAATTAAAAACTGCTATGGATTTATGCTTTTGCAAGATATCTCTGCTGGTGAATAGGAAAACCTGGCACAGCCAGAAAAATCCACGGCACTAGCCGTGTGACGGTCCACCTGCAGGACCACTGCCCTGTCAGCCCAGGAGTCTTTGCCAGCACCGCCGCCTTGCACAGTGGATCCAGATCACAAGCTATGGCTGCAGAGCACAGAGACCCAAGTCAGGAGCAGGTGGTGGTATGGCACAAGCGACATCCTTCCCTCTTCGCACCCAGCCAGCTGCCTGCAAAGCCACATCGACAAAGAGATGCAGTTACAGAGGCCCTGAAGGAGACAGCTGAGAGCTAGGGATAAAATATCCTCAAGAGACAACAACCAGGAAAGATAGCGTGATGCACATGACCTCCTTTTGGCATTTAAGCAGAGCTTTCTTCCCTGAGAAAGCAGCCTGTGGTATCAGATTCCCCATACAAACACATCTCCAGTAGCTATCACATCTCCAAACAAGTGAGCAGTTCTTCCCTGTGCAGAATCTTAATCCTAAAGCAGGAGGAGGACCAAAGACCAAAGTCCACTAGAGTCACCTAAAATGGATTTTATGGAGAGTAATGGTCAATGTTATCAAACCCTGGGGTGAATGAGGAGCTAGATTACTGCTTTTCACTTCTTTGCACTACTGGCACTCTCCTTGGCCGTTGTACTTGTCAGTCAGTACAGCAGCGGTGTCCATCACACTTTTCATGCTGCCTCATTTAAAGATGGTCTTGAAAAACAGTTGGACAGTTTTAGCCCAAAGTCCTGCGTGTTTTCACACAGCTGCACATCCAGCTAGAAATCCCCCTCTGGGCAGCTTCCACACCCAAGGCTGATAAGCACACCCGGGCAGCTACAAAGTTAACGACTTGGTAATTAACATTAGCAAACGCATTTTACAGAATCAGTGACCTGTAAGAGTGAGCCTGCCCAGAGGCTGAAAGAGCCCTGGCCTCCTCTCCTTTCTCCCAGCCACAACCACACGGCACTGCCTTGCCAAGCCAAGAAGCCGGGTATTTTAGGGTGGCCAAAGTGTTCCTCCTCAGGAAGAACACAGGCTGCCACGTTAGGGGCCAGCGTGAGAAACTCCGGGGCTAGCAGGCTGCCCTAACGTTCACCACTCATTCACACGGCCTTCCCTCTGTGAATTCCCTCAATGAATTGTCAGGTTTTTCTTTTGGCTAAGACTCATCACTTCTTCCTGACCTGGGAAATGCCTGCTGAATTGCTGGCATTATGCAAGCTACAGTAAAAGATTTCCTGTTATCACAGAAAAGCCCCAAACAACTGAACAACTGTGTCACTTCAGGCATGCTTTAGCACTTCCCCTGCATCTGCTGTGAAGCTGGTACCCACGGCTGCCAGTCGAACAAAGAGGAGGGGTAAATCCCCAGCATCTGAAACTCCAGGCTCAGGTACTTTGAAGAAGCTTGATCAAGAGCCTTTAAAATGCACAATCATTCTGAGTCTGTGCATGGCAAGAACTAGATGATTAATAGTTTGGACAGCACACAACCACATATTTTAACCGCTAAACTATTGCAACAGGAAGAAAGGTAATCTCTGGTCATACTCCTCTGGTATGAGTGAAGCCTTCATGAGACCTGCCTTGGATTTCTTGCTGCCAGAAGCCACAGAACAGGCTGACAAACTCTGCCACAAGTTATCAGCCAATTTCTCACTGGGAAAATTGTTTTCATAAGGTCAAAGTGCAGCAAATGCAAGCAGCATTAGGATTAAAGCTGAAAGGCCGTTCCCTCTTGCAATCCAGTGCCTAGCCAGACAAAGCACTAAGAGGTCAGATTAAACAAACCAGCCAGAGAGGTCTGCTGTCAAAACAAAACACAGCTACTGCCCACTCCACATTCCTCCTCCCCCACCATCTGCAGGCTCACCATGCACCATACCTGCTGACTGTCAGGGTGAGCTCATCCGCGCAGCCCTTGATTTTGTTTTGCGCCTCGAGGTGTGTCATGTTATCTGTGTTCACTCCATCAATGGCTATGATCTGGTCTCCTATACACAGGTTGGCTGTTGCAGCTTTGCTACCTGGAGTCACCTACAAGAAAACAAAACGAGTGAGTGGGCTTTCCAGGGAGCAGCTTTCCTAGTAACATCTGAGAAACAGCTGGAGCATTCAGGGCTTCTCCTGCTGGTACCTGAAAGCAAGGAGAAGAAAACTAAGAAAAGCAAACTCTTAGCAGAAATCTGTCTGGATATGGGTCTCTTAGATACTCCACTGTTAGAGTTGGGATCAGGTTTCTGTTTCTGCACTCGCAGACAGAGATTTAGAGGAGAGGGGACGAGTAACTGACAAATACTGTATTTTCACTCAAGGCAACAACATCTGTGTTAGAGAGCAAGAACACTAATGAAGCAACTCCCTTCTTCACTGGGCAGAGGAGTGCTCTCCAAAGCAGGAGGTGCTGAGAACAGCCAGGAGGTCCTGGTCTCTAAGAATAGCGATGCCAGAACAGAGAGAATCAGAATCAATGCCGATCACAAACACCTTTATCTGCATCACGATCTCACTTGCTTCCTTCCTTGGGGGAAAGGTTTGGGCTCAAGGTTTTGAACTGAGTCTTACATAAGCTGGTTTAGCAGGGACAGGTGCGACAGACTCACTGACTTCAGGGTAATCAGCCTCAAAGCAGTGCCTGATCAAACAAGCAGATGGTGAGGCATAAAGGCATCAGAAACTGCCTCTTTAAAACACAGTCTGACCATATGTTCTGAAAAATCATCAGCAGCATCCCCAGTCTCCCAACCTGACCTCACCTTGATACATTCTGCCATATTACATGTCCATTTCCTCTTCAAGCACGATGCTTTGCTTTCCAGATATACTCTGGCACTGGTAAAGAGCTGCTGTGCTCTGTCTGGGAAGGAGCTCAGGGTGATCTCACTGTGACCCCAGACAGAAGACACTATGCAACAATGCCCCTGGCTTCATACTCCTTGTGGAAAAAAAAAAAAAAAAAATAAAATAAAAAAAAATCCCAGCTAAAACCTGGCATTTTTAAGCTAATCAACTCAAAAGCAAATTCACTTTTCCTTACTTCTGCTAAGGAGGTGTCCTCTTAACAACCAAGACCTCTTCGGATCAAAATTATTGCCTGGGCTGAGGGTGAAGAATGTCACATTTGCTTGTGGCTTTGCAATCAGTATGTAAGATTTTGTGCAGCTTTAACGACTTTGTGGGAGGAGTATCATGATTACTGTGAACTTTCATCAATTATTTAACAAGCAGAGGAAATGAGAAGGGTGGACTGCTCCCAACCAAGAGTACAGATTTAAACATGCCTTGCAGCTGGGACACACCTCATTTATGAATCTCCTGCCACTGGTCTTCATTCTAGGCATTCATGCTAGGTTTCAGCATGCTGGAAAGCAGCTGAGCAAACCCAGCAGAGCTGTCAGACATAAATAAACATTGTTCACAAGATTTAGAGTGCTCCTAATGCAGGACTGGATGGCAAATCATTCCCCCTAGGGAAACATTCTCCTCCTAGAGGTGTCACACACTAGCTACCATCACTGATTTCCCTGGGCCAGGCTGCTCAGCACATCCCCTTGCCGCTGCAGTGCAATATTTTCCCCAGCCAGAAGGAAGGTGACAAGATGCTTTTCTTCTCCCATTTCTCTGCTAAGACATTAATGCATGGAAAAGGGAAGGACGCAGACGTGTATCACAGATGTCCAGCTTGGCCGTGGTGCTCAATACTAACCCAAGAACCTTCAGAGGGATTAACAGAATAGTGTCTGCTAACCACTTTTTGGATTAACGGAATAGTGTCTGCTAACCACTTTTAATGCTGCAAGCAGACTACAAACTGACAGGAAGTTCTAATGAAAAGACCAGACAAGGCACCAGGTGGATACAGAAAATCTGCTTGAAATGTGAAGGTTATTGTCTCTCAACCTGCAGCCCTCAGCTCAGTGGTGGCCCACACGACCAGCAAGCTTGCTGCCACTCCACCACATCCACTTCTCTAAGACTATCTTCATGTAAAACCTGTGACAGGGACAGCCAGCTGACATGAAGAAATCTTGAGCATTGGAGGTGGCCCACAGTCCCATGGGATCTGAGAGCTGCTGCTTGACAAACCATGAGACAGATCCCCAAAGGCACCGTTACATGTGAGAGAGCTCACAGGAGACACATCATGGGTGCCTCCCTGGTCACTGGGGCTTAACTTAGTCCCTGAGTTTCTCGGTGTCTTTATCTCCTCTGCTGCCAGAGACAGAGCAGGGGCACATTTCTCGCCCATGGGAAGGGCTCTGAGCTCAACGCACAGTGATTCGTTTTCGATCAAACAGGACTGTCAAGTGGTCAAGAATTACGGCGGATTAACACCGCCACTGGAGCACTGCTGGAGGTTAGCAGTACGGTTTGCAGGTCAAGGCTGACAGCCTGTGCAGCATTTGGCGAGCTGCTGGAAACGATCGTGTACCACAAGGAGCAGCTGAGCTGGAGCAGCCAGAGACACAGATACTGAAACCTCCTGGAGAAACCCCAGGAGCCACCAGGATGACAGAACTGCGTCCACAGGGATGACTCAGTGCTTTGCCTGCGCCTGCATTGTCACGTTCCCCTTCCGTGTCCACTTCAGAGGAATCTGAAATTTGAGTGCTGCTTTCAGTCAGACAACGGCCATTGGTAGCACAAGGGCAATTACACTCAGCAAGTACCATGCAAACCTCTCCCTTAAGGGGAAGCCACAAGGATGCACAGTAAAATGAAGATGAGCAAACTTGCCAAAAGGAAACTTGCTTAAAAACCCAGCTCCTTTGGTTCTTGAAATAACTTGCCCTGTATTGTAACCTTCCACAAACCGTTTCCCTGCAAGATTCAGCTCATGCTCTCTGCCAGCACTGCTCATACCAAACCTGTCTGCACAGAGCCCGGTACCGCAGGGAACACATCCCCCAGCCTTTTAGGATGATTAACAGCCACAGCGATGCTCCCTCCCCCCTCGTGGTATGGTCTGGGCTCATCTCAGTGCTGTCAATGCTGCTTTTGAGATTTGCTCACCTACCGGTTCAGTCATGAAAGCAGAAAGCTTTCCTGTCATTAAAGGAGAATCTTTTCCTGCTTCTCTTTGTGTGGCATCCCTCCCTGCTCTGTGGCAGCATGCAGGTGTGCTCAGAGTGCTGGCAGCTACCAGCCAGCTTACACAACTCAATGAGAAGGACTCCAAAAATGAACAGCAGCCTACAGGCTCACAAGCAGCCCACAAATCTCGCCTCACCTGGGGGAACCGAGGGGAAGTGGCTGGCAGCCACCTCGCACACGACTGGATGCAGCCGCACTGCTGTGTGGGAGGGCGAGGAGGGCTGGAAGGTACTGTGAGGAGCACAGTCGGCAAACACAAACGACGTCTTGTGCAAAGGCAGAGCCTCCTGCCTCCTTCGAAGCAGCTCCAACCAGCTTGGGCCTCCCGCACCAGGTCAAGCAGGCTCTGGCAGAGGGGATGTGAGGCATCAGGACGCCATGGTCGGATGAATAGAGCTCTGCCACATCCTGTAACATCAAGCCCTTAGGCTTCCTCTGAAACAAGCCTTGCCCTACCTCCTGGTGTTTGCTCTGAGGCAATTGTGTAAGATGTTGCCATTAGGTCACTCCAGGGTAGAACAGACAATGCTGAGGCATGTTGAGCGGAACTGTTTGATACTGTATCCACGTCCCAGAGCTCAACTTTGTAGGCCTTGCCCATAAAACAGCAGCCCTGCTCTGACCCGCTGTGTAGCCATCTGGCCTGGGTTCATCCACGCCAGTGAAGCTGTCCTGTGGCCAGCTGCCACCAGGAAAGACCAGGTCTGATGGGCAAACGTGTCCCACCTGCAGGGGCAGAACTCCAGCTACTGGGGCAGGAGGCAAGTGCAGCTTCCACACACCCACCTCTGGAGGTGGGGAAGGCTGGAGACTGACAGGCCAGACCTCCATATCTGCGGTGTTACCTGTGCTGTCACAGAAATAATCCAGACACTCACAACCAGCCCATCAAACCAGGTCCCTGACACCAGCTCAGTAAAAACTAAGAACGAGTTCAGACACATTTGCCAGCTTATGGAAGAAGCAAATAAGCCCCATAATCCATGGGCTTGATCAGGCAGCGGTTACTGATGCAGAGCTGTGTGGTAGGTAACATCTGTGATAATGTAATGGATGTACGCTTGGACCCCTCTTTTTAAAGAGATCCCACAGATTCAGGGTTGATATTGCTAGAAGAAAAACCTACATGATTTGCTCTTACTGGAAGGTGAATTTTCATGTCCATGTGTACCACTGGGCCCTGCTCTGCATCCCTGCACACACACTTTAGGCTCTACCTTGCCAACACTACCAGGTGTTTGCGAAGTCCAGGTTTCTCTCTCCCACAAGTTTTGCCTGCACAGGAGGCCAGGCAGCCAACGAAGGACTTCGCTGTGACATGGTAAGCCCTCAGCTCGTATCTGTGGGCTAGTGCATTTACACTAGAAAAGAAAATGCTTCGATTTAGCAGAGGGAATGAGATGTATTTGGCTGCTCACCCAGCTCCAAGGCCCTCCTTATAAAACCTCTGGCTGTCCCAGAGATAGCCAAACACAACCACGCTTCACATTTGCTGCACTTAACTCCATACATGCTCTCTATCAAGATCTGTGATCCCTTTGCAGGGACATATGGCATCTCCTTTGCTTCTGCAGGTGAGGATCCGAAAGGTAGCAGTGCAAATATTAAGGGATCTGCTGCCCACAGTACATGAGGGAGAGGAAGGGTGGGAAGTGTTTATAGGAAGAGCAGCATAATGCAGCTCCCCATGAGTCAAGACGTAGGGGCAGGTCTCAAACACAGTGCCCTTTCTGCCCTGCTCCCCATCCATTCTGGAGCACTGCTTGCTTCCTCCATCAGCCCTCTGCAGCTCCTCACAGACCCCACAGCCTCTGGCACCACTCTTCACTCCACACGTACACGCACATCTCGAGAAGAGATGAAGAGATAAGCAACAAGAAAATTAAGAACAACAGTGAGGGAAGAGATCTGAATAAAGAGCACCTATCTGAGCCTGAGAGGAAAACCCAGCTGCATCTCTGCCGGATGGAACAGACATGCGGCAACGTACTTATAAGGCCACCAGTGACAATGAGACATCCCTGACTTTGGGTTTAATCCTCCCCACCCACGCACCGCTGTTTTACCATGAGTAATGCACTCAGTGCTGGAGCGTTATGCTAAGCAGCCACAGCTTCTTCCAGCAAAAGCATGCAGCTGGGTCAGCAGAGATCAGAGGCTATGAGAAAATGCAGGCAGGCATGTTCCCCACCCCTGCTTTATAGGGAGGGGAGACCATGGGCAGGTCCCTTACAAGCAGCTCTGGGAGATTCCGCCTCCAGGCTGTGACTGCTTTGTGCGCGCCATGGTCGGACACTGCCCAAGGGATTAACAACAGGGAAAAGGGAAGGCATCAGACATCACGTGGAGAGAGCTGACCTTAGCAAAGCAATGTAGAATGCAGGTCGGACTCCCTGCACAGCACAGGAGTAACGCTGGAGGCTGTGCATTCCCACAGCTCCTTTTGTAACTTGCCCCACATTAAGAAAAAAAAAAAAAAAAAAAAAAAAAAAAAAAAAAAAAAAAAAACAACAAAAACACAGAAGTATAAAGTTTTCTTCCAAGGCCTCAAAAGCATCGCAAAGTTGCTCATCAGCTGAGCCTTTCCTGATGGTTTATTTCATCCTCTAAATAAAACAACGTGGTGTAATCAAATCAGCAACCATCTCAGATACTATCTCACTGTCCAGAACAGCATCAATTGTTTATGCAGTTAAGGCCTCTCTTAATTTCCCTGTTTATACGAAAAAAAAAAAAAAAAAAAAAAAAAAAAACAACAACAACAACAACAAAAACCACCTTCCCTGTTTATACTGAAAGAAAAATAAATCCATTTGCTGCAGTTCTTTCGATGTAGCACCCAAAACATTTTACAAACGCTGGCCAGGGGTGCCTCCATCTCCAAGAGACATCCCTGCTGTGGTGCAGGGCATGCAGCAGTCCCATGGGGCAGCAGAACAGGTCCGGAACCAACAGATTTCCATTTCCATGCTGTGTACGAATTAAAACGGGAATGGCTACGGAAGCTGGCAGCATTCATCTCCCAGCAGCCGCAGGGAGATGAGGGGGAGGATTTGGTGCTTGTTTTGGCAAGCAGTGGCTTGGCACCTTGTTGACCTCGAGAGCGCAGATGCTGCACAGCACACGAGGCACTCCCAGCACAGGGGGCTGCTCTGGCCCAGGCTGGGGGGTGAGTGACTGAAAGCTGCATCCCCAGCACCCACTCCTGAAGCTGCCAGACATCTCCACCTGGGGCAGGCCTGTCGGACACAGCACGGCCTTGGTGAAGGGACAGGGGGACGGCTCTTCCTGGCATGCATTGCAGATGGCCAGGGCACCAGGCTCTGGGCATTCCTGCCAGATGCTTTCTCGGGTGTCCTCACAGCTTCTGGCTGGCAGAAACCTGCAACCGTTGGGTCCCAAGTGCCAAAAAGCGGAAGGCAATTTTTCCCTCACTTTGCCTCCCAGCAGCAGTGCAAATGGCAGACCAAGGTACGCACCAAAGTACTCAATGGCTAGATTACCCACACGTTTCGCCATGGTTTAGCCTCAAATCCCACCACGCGCCCCTGAAATTCTCACCCAGCCAGCCACGTACCACAGCTAGCCAGGCAGGGTACTCCAGGTATCACACAGGCCAATGCCTGTCACACGCACAACGCCCTGAAGCACACCAACCCGCACCCCCCTCACCCACGTTTTGGGCCAGCACTGCTCCACCTGTGTTGTGACAGCTGGGACGCGCTGTCCCCACGCTCGTCCCATCCCGGCTCGTCCCACAGCGTGGCTCAGCAGAGGACATCCGGCCACCACCACGGCCCAGGGCAGCTCTGAGCAGCTCCATCACACCTCAGTCAGCCAGCACCAAACTGAACCCAGCAGCTTCTCACCCCCGGGCATTCAGCTCTGCATTCAGACCATTGAGCCCAATTTTGGCACTAAGTCTCTAAGTGCAGACAACTGACATCTGATGATCTTCGGATTCTACACTTGCTATAAATCCAAAGATTTTCAGATGGCATGAACAGATGAAACATCAGACCTAACAGGGACAAATTCCTGTTACTGTAGTTAAAACTGCCAACAGGCATAACGCTGAGAGTTCAGACCTTTAATGTACTTGCAGAACTGGGCTGTCTTTAAACTACTTTTAAATTGGGAAAATGCTCAGTTTCATACCAAAATGTAGATGAAGAAGTGCGCTGGCTTTGGCCGGTGTCACAGATTATGACAGATGCTGCCCCTCAGAGGGGCTGTGGGTTTCTTGATATGACAAATGTAAATCACAGTTCTTCCTTAGCTGTATTTTGGGTCAGGTATTAAAGATCAACACACCACTAGCACAGAACATAAATTCAGATCAAGAGCAGGGTTTTGGGGACAGTTTCAACTGGAAACAGAAATCCACACTGTTTACCAAAATAAAATGCAAGCAAACAGGAAAGGGCTCGTATTACCTGAAGGATGGAGGGGGATGGGGTCTGTTAACCCTGCTGCATTTATCAGCACCTCTCCCCATGCTACTCATTGCTTGCTTCCTCTGCCAGCCCTGCTGGTCTCACAGGAACTGAACTGGAAACTATCCCATGCACGGGGCAGCTCCACCATCACCATTATCCTGCAGCGTGTCCATCCACAGCTCAGATAGGATTTAGGAAAAACTCTGCCCCATTGACTCATTGCCTCGTATCTCCAAAGGGAGATAAAGACAGAGGTCTTCCCTACTCCGGTAAGGCCATCCAGCAGGCGCTGGCCTAGGGGTCGTTACACTGATCAACACAATGCTTTTTCAGAACAAAGTCTGTAATAAAATGTCCACCATAACCCTACAGTTTATATAAACAAATGTAAACCAGAGATACCTGTGAAGCTCCCATCTGAAACAGGGGGCTCCACAAGCAAGCCTCACACGGAGTGCTCATGAAATCACCACGCTCATCTCTCCCACAGGAAGACGGGTTCAGTGTGACCCCAGAGCCAGAAGTGTTCATTTGCATGGGACGATGCTGTGATGTACCTGAGCCTGAAGCAGTTCTGAACATGCAGCTCAAGTGGAAAGGAGGCTAAGGCAGTGATGAAATACAAGGTAAGAGCAGCTGTGGAAATACCATAATCTTTCATCTGCCACTCTTGTAATACACAACAGGACATTGGTGCTGTGCGGCCACTGCTGGCCAGGAGCTGGTGGCCAGGCTGCTCTGCCAGCTCCATGGTCACAGCACCTGTGCTCCTCGCCTTCCTTGGCCCTGGGACTGAGGCACCGAGCTCCAACAGCTTGCCTTTACATCCCACGTGGTGCTGCTGCCCTCTCACCAGCAGGACCGGGAGAAGCCCTCCTCACAGCAGCCAGAGGTGGAGAAGATGAGACAGCATTACGGCATGAGGTATGACACGAATGAGGGCCATAAATACCAAGACAAGCTGAATAGCTCGCCCTGAGGACATGCTGCCAGAGGCCAAGCCTGAGCTGCTGGCAGGCAACAGAGGCCGAATGTAGGCACCCTAGTTCTAAGAGAGGTGCAAGACATCCAGCTCAAGCCTATGACTGGACGGACCAGTGGAAAGATTGATGACTTGAAGGCTTGGAGATTGAATTAAAAGAGTCAGAGGAGCTGTCAGCGTTTCCGTCACCAAAACTAGAGAGGCTATTTTATTACATTTTAGTCTCCAGGGTCACAACCAGTTTCTCACAAAGCAGTTATTTTTGCCACTTGGCTGATCTACATCCCTTGGTATGCGACCATGAGCACTGACAAAGACAAGCAGAAGAAGTAGCAGCAGCTAGGTAGGGCTTCAGACAAACTTCTCTGCCTGAGAGTCTTTCACTGGAAGGAAACGGCAACAATTACCGTAACAATGAAGTAAATATCACTTCCCCTAAGCCAAAGCTACTTTCATGTCCAGAAAAAAAAAAAAAAAAACTTTACAAGAATGTGGCATTATTACTCCAACTGAAAGAGATTAGAGATAAAATTAATAACATCCCCCCCTCTGTGTCTCTAACGGCCTTTGCCAACTCTGCCATCCCTGGAGTCTCGTGGTGTGCAGGGCCGTCCTGCAGCAGGATCAGCTGCAAAGAACCCAGGGCAGGGGACATTTAAAAAAAAACACAAGTTTTGCCACCCCATTTATCTTGGAGGGATTCACAGAATCCAGTGCTCTGGTCCCACTTTTGCACTGCCTTCAAATCCCACGGGACCACACGAAGTGATGGGGAGCTCAGCATTGATCGTCCCAGTGCTGGAAGGGATGCGCACACAGGCCCCTGCTTCTTGTAGGTGCCTGGCAGGAGGCTTGGGGCAGGGCGTGGTGGCGTCTGGGTGCAGGTGGGCACTGGGACAGAATGGAACAAGGCGGCCACAAACCAGGCCTGACGTTCTGCCGGCAAACGCTGGAGCAGAGATAGGCATTAAGTCACGCCGCTAAAATCGTTTAGTTGTGAAGCTTTAGCTATCATTTCCTAACTAATTTTTCCATAAGCGGGAATAAGAAGGACGTACAGAAACAAGGAGAGGCACTTAACAGAGGTTAATATGGCTTCTGTAAACAAAGGATTTTCTAACTATACATGGCAAGCAGAAACAGACGCGCGTCCCGCAGCAGAGCAGCGCGGCCGATCCCGCACGGCGGGCGCAGAGCCCCGGCTCTTGAGGGCTGCGGCTGGCCCCAGGCAAACCCACCTGCCTGCGGGACCAACCCTGCCCCTGCGCCGGCAGCCACCTGCCAGCCTCAGCCCGTTTCCCACGGACCCGCTGCCGCTCCGTGCCCATCCGAGCGGAGC
>VXAV01005965.1:57211-114330 GCA_013399715.1 Alectura lathami | reverse complement strand
GCTGCCGGCCCCGCGGGGCTGCCCGCTCGGCCCCGGGAGGAGAAGGGCTGCGCCTTGCCCGGCCCTGGAGGCGGAGCGGCGGCCGCTCTGCACTGCGCTGGCCAGGCTTTACCACCGGTTAAAGTTTTCGGTAAAGAAAAAAAAAATATATAGAGGGAAAAAAAAACAGAAAAGAAAAGAAAAGAAAGAAAGAAAAGGCAAAAGCCGTCCCGCCTCAATCTAAAGTGAGATTCTCCCGGCCGCAGTTTGAAGGGCTGAGCACGTTACGGGAGAGTCTGGGGCTGCTGAAGCGCAGCTCTGCTCAAGCCCGAGCTTGCAAGCGCTCCGCAGCGGCTCCGCGCTGCCCCCTGGCCGCAGAGCGACCGCCGGAGCACAGCAGGAGTGCCCCGGTGCGGCACCGCTGAGGCGATCTGGCTCGTCCTGCTTCGGGCATCTGTGCTGTTAACGCTGAAACCTAACGGCGGTGGTGGAATTAGGTGTTCCCCACCGGACAGCCATGCTGCTGGGAACTGCTGTGTGAGGGTGGAGCCTGGGAAGGGTATCACGTTTTATCTAATTTAGCGCTGATTTGTCATTGCTTTAGGCCAAATTTTACTCTTTTTTTTTTTTTTTTTTTTCCCCTGGTACTCTTAGGGGCAGCACTACCAACAAAATACAGAATTATTCCTGCGGTCAGCAAGTGAGGCCGAGGCGTATCACACAGGTGTGGGCCCTCCCAGGCATGTCCACAAATGACCTCGTCGCAAGGCACACCTCTGCCTCTGCAATCCCATTCCTGGGCTTCCTTCCTTTACCTGCATTAACTTGTTTCACGGGCTGTTTCCTCCTGAGGTACCTGCATCCGGACCATTAATCTCACCTCTGTCAGGGAGCGCTTCTCCCAGTGCGTCGCTACACCTCTCCTGGCTCTGAGGGAAGCGGTGCCAAACGCTCCTGGCCTCCCAGGCGTGAAGGGTTTCCAGAGGGCTGTGCCACACCGGGGCGGTTGTTGCCCGTCTCTGCATGCCCTGCTCTCACCTAGCTTCTTCCACTTTGCATGGGCACAAAGACACACAGAATGGCTGAGGTTGGAGGGACCTCTGGGTCCATCTGGCCGAATCCCTGCTCAAGTGGGGCCACCCAGAGCACATTGCACAGCATTGCGTCCAGGCAGGTTTGGAAGATCTCCAAGAAGGAGACTTCGCAGCCTCTCTGGGCAGCCTGTGCCAGCGCTCTGCACTCGCTCACTGAAGTTTTTCCTCGTGTTCAGTCAGAACTTCCTGTATGTCAACTTGCGCCTGTTGCCACTTGTCCTGTCACTGGGCACCACCATGAAGAGGCTGGCCTCTTTGTCTTTACATTCTCCTCTCTCATCCTTCTCTTCTCCAGGCCGCACAGGCTCAGCTCCCTCATCCTCTCCTCACAGGAGGTGCACCAGACCCTAGTCACCTTCACAGCCCCTGTCTGGGCTGTCCAGTAGTTCCATGCCTCTCTGGTGCTGGGAAGCCCAGAGCTGGACACAGCAGTGCATCAGGGAGTACGTCAGGATGGAGAGCAACACCAGTAAATACCATGGTCTGGAAACCTTCTAGTGGCTGTAGATGTCTCTTCCTCTCCATGAATGTGCACGTGTACTCCTTCCTGGTCTTTCCAGCTCCTACTGAGGACAACTACCAAGGACAAGGTTACCCCTGGGAAGGACTCGGAGATGTCAAACTCAGCTGAGGGGAGAGCTGCTCCTTGGAGAACAGTGTTGGGTGTGGGCACAGACAGCATGCAGGAGCTGGGTGCAGAGCTGCAGGGAGCACCTCTGGGGTGGGCAGGACAGCTCAGGTACAAAGCCGAGGGAGTGGTTTAGAAGTATGAAAATCAGAAGTTGCTCTACGAATGGCACAATAAAGTATCAAAGCAGCACAACTAGCTAGGACACCGATGGCCAGGTGCAGAATGCTGGAGCACGAGACTGCTTCAGGCGACAGATGCATGTTAAGCATGCAGCCTTAGCTTCAGCACTTCTGGACTTAATTTTCTTAAGAAAAACTGTACTGCACTGGTGCGGTCTCACCTCAAACACTGTATGCACTTCTGGGCACCACAATATAAGAAGGGGATAAAAGTATCTGAGAGCGTGCAAAGGAGAGCTATGAAGATGGTGAAGGGTCTGGAGGGCAAGGTGTTTGAGATACAGCTGAGGGCCCTTGGTTTGTTTGGCCCAGAGCAGAGGAGGCTGAAGGGAGGCCTCATGGAGGCAGGCGCTGAGCTCTGCTCTCTGGGGACAGCGACAGGGCCCGAGGGAACGGCATGGAGCTGTGTCAGGGGAGGGTCAGGCTGGGGGTTAGGAAAAGGTTCTGCACAAGGCGGGGGGGGGGCATGGAACAGGCTCCCCAGGGCAGTGGGCACAACCCCAAGCAGCCAGTTTGAATAACGCTCCAAGACATAGGGTTTGGGTGTGGAGCCGGGGAGTGAACTCTGTGATCCTTGAGGGTCCTTTCCAACTCAGGATATTCTATGTTTCTTGGATCCAAGAGGTGCAGATGGCAGCCTGAGACCTTGGAGACCAAAGTCAAAAACATGCTACGTAGCTCCCAGTGCCATGAGTAGCCAGGAAGGCAGCGTACCAAAGATACCCAGCTAGAGTCCGGCAGGAAACTCTCTTGGGCCTTGAGCTCCCTTCACACTTCAGTACTGCCACGAGCGCAGGAATGGGCACCAGAGGCTGTTGACTGAATGCAGAGGACACAGCTGCCACTTGATGGATAGGGGCTAAGGGAGGGCCGAGGGGTGAAACCCCTGGCAAAGGCCCCTGTAACTTCCATAGGCACAGGGGCAGAGAAAGATCTGACTCCTGTCAAGTTCCTGGGTCATTTCACAAGGACCCTCAGTGAAACAGTGGCTCAGGTGTGCTCCCGAGCTGCCAGCTCTGCACGCATGCTGCAGCAGCTTCACCCTGACCTCACATTGCTGCGGGATCTGGGTGTAAAATGCCTTTTTTCCTCTGCTTCTGCACCGTGTTTTTTTAAGAAAAAGTCACGGCCTGCCTGTGGCTCGTAAGAGAGCACTGGTGAGCTAAGGCCAGGTTAAGAGCAGGATCCAGAAGTGCAGGGTGCTAGGGAAGACCCATAGCAGACATCTAGGGCTCAGTGCAGCCACAGCCACAGCCAGCCCTCTACAGAGGGGCACTGGTACAAAAGTGCATTGCTACAGGAAGAGCGGGAATAGGCTTTATTTAATAATTTGTACAACAAACACAATAATAATTCAATACTTCCATTTATTAATTGTCAAATAGTAATCCACTGCAATAGGAAACAAAAATCAACACAGAAATTACTCTTGATTTGTGTGTGTGTGTGTGTGTGTGTGTGTGTGTGCGCGTGTGTGTGTAACTTAACATGTCAAGAGCAAGAGCAGGAAATAAACCTTTAAATGAGTAGGTTATATACAGTCAGTATTATCGTGTTACTTTGCTGGATAGATTAATTTGGTGTTATCCAATCTTAACAAGAGGCCTACATATTGCTGCAAATAACTGGAAGAAAAACCCAAAGCAGAAAAACAACAACAACAAAAAATAAGATGCAGGATTAATGATATCTTCTGTTGAAAAGGAACAGTGGTGCTTTGTGTCATATTTGAAACTCTTTCATAGTGGATATTTTGTGCTAAAACTCTTCATGTGAACACATATGGAATTCCATCATTTAAATAAAAGTGGAAAAAAGTCCCAACCTTTCACAACTGCCTTTCTTTTCCTCCCTTCACTCAATGTGTTTAAATTATTTTTCTATACAAGGTAAGTACATTGTCTGTACAAAGTTAAATATACATATTTACAGTCAAACTTCTGAGACACTGAGTCTTCTCTTCCGCTGACCTAGGCAGAAGACAAGCCTACTTGATTTTAAACCCAGGAGCATGGCTAATTTATCAAAACATATTGCAAGTCGTGCTAACAGTTAGTTGTAGTTACTCTTAATAAATCTGTATAAAAGCATCAGCATAAAAATAGGCATTTTATATTATTAAATACGGTTTATGACAAAATAGCAATCTAACCTTTTGCTATTCGTATGGTAACTGTAGGAAGCAGAGTCTGACAGAACTGGTTTTGTTTATGCTTTTTCTTAATAACAAAATGTCTATCAAAAGAGTATTCATGGTGGATTTACAGGCTAGCATACAGGCAAGCCATGTTTTTTTTCTCAAGGAAATACAAATCTCTCTAACTGGTAATAACTGGTGGAAACACAGCTTTCCAAACAAATTAGACTTCTTTGTTTGATCAAGGGCCAGCCAAAATGCAGGTGTTTTTGGGAGATTTACCATCTACGTTGTAACCAAAAAAAAGGCACCTTCAGTGACAAGTTGCTCAGATTTATCAGAGCCTCTAACACTTAATGCCAGGAAAGAACCAAAGCCTTCATCCCAAAGAGCATGCTTCAAATCCTTCAGGGCCAACACTGGGGCAGGGGGAGCAGAGAAAGCGAACAGCCGTAGGACTCATAAACAGGATTTGCTCTCATGGATGTTCTTCTGTTTATTGGTTTTATTCTTTGTGCAGATAAATGTCAAAGCCAGGTTGATTTCTCCTCAGAAAGCATGACTCAGCTCGCTTTGTTGCACACAATACACACACACACACACACCCTGCACAAAAGAAAAAAACCCTGCAGAAGTAGGTAAGACGTTACGAAGGGGTTTGGGCTTTTTGCGCTTTTGCAGGACGTTTTGGCTGACCTCTCTGGACTGAAGTACCAATCCCAAACTCCTTTTCTACTGAGTTCTGCAGTTTAATCATGTTGTCTGTCCTCTGCCTGTGCTGAGTCTTAAGGTGCATGACATGAAGGAAGGGTTTTCTATGGAAGTGGAAGGCAGAGCACAGTAAGTCTTCAGCAAGGCAGAAAGCCTGCCCCCCCGAACCTTGCCAGTGAAAGGGAGCAGCTGCAAGGCTGCATACTTTCCGAAAGCACTGTCCTATCTCAACACACAAACAAAACCTATACCATTTGCTTCCCCAAAGCCTTCTCAGAGGTAAAGTACTCCATACAAATTAAGGTTATCACCAGAACTCTTGCTGGGGAGGGGAGAGAAATACACAAAGGCAGCACTGTAAACTAGAAACTGTCTCTTCTTCAGCAAACAAATCACACCCTGAATCAGTGGAAGCAGGGCTACACATTCAACTCAATACTGTACCACATAACCACATCCTCCTAACACTTTTTGTCTCTTGTCTATTACATTCATAAATTGTCTCTTTCTCCACTGTTTAAAAACACCATCTGAAACACAGCCCCATCTTCGTCACCGTGGCCTTGCTGTTACTTTACAGGTACAGAAGCTTCACGTAGTTGCCTGGGAAGGTGCCAAATTGCCTTGTTCTCCTGGACGTACCTGTAGCACGATAAAACAGAAGGAAGCCAGAGTAAGAAGGAGCTGTGCTAGGAAGGTTTATGGGCTTAAAACTCTGAGATGGCAGCCTGTTCTACTTGCAGGTATTGCTTTCTAAAAATAAACAGGAGTCCTGGCCAAAGAGCCTTTTGGTATAGAAGAGATCAGAACTAGTTCTGCTAATGATTGTCTTTGGTCTTTCATTTTCACAATGAGTAAGGTGCTGGTGAAAGCTCCTGGGCCTATAAGCTAGGAGCCAAACTCCTACCAGTTCCAATGAGCTAATCTTCCTCAAGAACCAAGGACAAGCCTAGATCTGCACTGTTGACATGGAGAGCCCTGCTCAGACCTACATCATTTGAAGCTACGGGGCTAGATTTTGCTAAACAAACATCTACAGATGAGGCTGAATTTCCAGGGGCTGCAACTCCAATACAAGTGTTCACTCTGCCCCCTACTGGTCACTTCCTGTAACTTGTCATGGTTCAGGTTTGGAAAAGATGGAGAAATCCAGTTTTCCTTGGTTCTTCTCTCTGTTGCAATGCTATCTGTGTGGGGATCAGGAGGAAGAAGGAATGGGGAAGTTAAAAGCAAAAAACAAAAACAACAACAAAAAAACCTAGACATCTAGACAGGAAAACAATGTTCCACCACCCTACACCCTAATTTTAACGTTCTTGATGGGAAAGAGAGAAATCGCAAAAAGGTTGAGTTGATTTTTTCCACCCTCTTTTGATCCTGCAGATGCAAGCAGCTTCTGGATGCCCTGCAAAAATACTTATCTGTATCTCAGAGTCCTGCTGCCTGCCCAGTGTCACACTCACCCACAAACCAGCCATCGTCGCATTTCTCCATGACATCGACAATATCACCGTCCCTCAGTTCCAGCTCATCATCATTCTGAGGAGTGTAGCTGTAGAGGGCTTGGTAGCTAACTCTACAAACAGAAAAATACCGCATGTGAGCTGATGAGAGACCTCCCATTCTGCATAAAGAGGTGGGGGAAGCTAATGCTCCTTTTAGGAGACAGTTGTCAGTGAACTCCAGTGCCCAGTGCAGGCTACTGTCCTCAATGCCACCAGTGAAACACCCCACTGAGATTAACAGCAGCTCCAGGTTTAAACCTAGCAGAGAGCTTTGAAGATCTCAGCCTTCCCTCAGACCATGCAGCCACCAGTTCTTCCCTAGACCTGGCCAAAAATGCACAAGGTGACCGCTTGGGACTGCTCACTGTGCTGTGAGAAGCTAAAAACAGGGGACCCATGCCACCTGAGCCAGGTGTCACTTGTGCATGGTAATTCACCCCCAGCTTCAGATACAAAGACATTGAGAGAGTCTCCATAAGCAGCATGAATCAAATGTCCAAAGGAGACCCAGTCTTGGAGCACGAGGTCATTGCTTCAGGTACTATACAGACATAAAGATCCCACTTCCACTATCATGATGCTATTTTCGTTCTTTAAAGAAAAGCCGTTACTTTTCCATGATTTGAATTTAACTCCTGAGACACTGAAGCTTTCACACGTCCCCAGTAAGGCCCCTGGAAGAGACAGGAGCCAAAAGGACTTACATGTCTCGTGGTGTTTGACTTCTGTCGGGGCTGACTCCTTGCTGCTGTGCTTGAGGTTGCTGAGAAATGATGAGAGATGGTTTATTGTCATTAGAGGTCACCTTGTGGCGAGAGTCAAGAGGCTGAGAAATAGTACTGCAGTAATGAACAGACTTTTCTGCAATGTTTATGATCTCATTGCAAACAGCTTCCTGCGTGGTAGGCAGCATTGACATCCAAGAACACCCAAAGAACAGTCAACAGGGGGGGAGGGAGGGGAAAATATAGACAGGAAGAGATGGGACATTCCAGATGCAGCACATAAGTCCAGTAAAAAAAAAAAGAGTTGTAGATCCAGGTAAACATCCAGGTAGTGGAGTGCAGAGGGGATCCAGGTGTAAGCATGGAAAAACAGGCAAGATACAGAAGAATTTGGCATTTAGTTTGAAGATTTGGAACAAATACATATACTTATACTTAAAAAGCAGCAGCATAAGAGGTTGCAATTAGTTCTGCAGTGACACCATTATAAATGCTATGAAGTCAGTTCAAGAGTGCAAAGTGGGCTGCTCCATTCATGCATTTGGCTTCATTTAGCTTATATCCAGGGACTGGCAGCACAACTAGCCCAACTTCTCACTGATTATGGCAGTTTTTCTAAGTGCTGAATTCCTTCCTTCTGTTGCAAACAGAACAATATATGTAAACAGAGAGTTATGTACCTATTTTGCAGCTAAAAACGGTGTTGGCATTTTATTCTCTACTGAGATGTTTCTGTCTGGGTGAAGAGAGGCTAGGACTACATATCTGATTTAAACAGTGGCCTTACCACATAGCTCTTTTCAGACTCTGTGAGATCTGGTCCAGCTCTCAATGAATGGTGGGAAGGCTGTGTGATCACCAAGCAAATGATAAGGAAGACATTTTAGCAGATGTTATACTGGTCAGAATTAAAAAATAAAAATGGTGTGCAGACAACAAAAGAAAACAAACAACTCTTCCCCTCCCCAACCCAACACCATTCTTTTTGGACAACAAGATCTCTTATTTAAACAAGACATTAGGGCTACAGTAATGCAATTGCATTGCAGCACACAGAACGCTGCAAAGAGAAAGGTGACAGTGAAACAGAAGCTTAGAGCACGGAATCAACGGATGAGCTGGAAGATTATGGACACAGCTACAACCAGAAATGATACATAGCGTCACATTGCATTCCTGTAGGGGAGGAAACAAGGACAGAGCACATACTTGAGAGCATCTAGCTTGCTGGGAGGAATCTGTTGCTGTTTTTAGAAAAGTCGTCAGTGACTTTGACACAGCAGAGAACAGTAACTTGCTTACTTCTTAAAAACAGACCAGCTCAGGTCCTCAGGAGGCACAATGCAGTGTAGTCCCATCAAAATCACTAACTTGTACTGCACGAGCTTCTGAGCTGCTCCATTAATTCCCAAAGGAAGGCAGGGTTCCAGGCCAGAGGAGGCCCTGACTGAAAGCCCAGCTCCAAACACCACCGCCTATGAAGCTTTTAGACTCTGCCTCTCATCCCAGTCACATCTCTCTGCAGGAACTCACATATCGCAGGGCACAGCAGGGAAAAGTAGAATTTAGGGATTTGGAGGTTTTATGGGAAAGGGGTTTGTCACTGAGAAAGTCACATAGATATCCAGAGCCTGGTTTTGCTTGCTTTTGTATATTCAAACACCTATCAAAGGCAAGGAGAATGCCGTGCGCGTGCTCTGCCAGCTGATGTCTGAACTAGTGCAGTTCTAATAATCCAGGAGTACTGACTGGCAAACTGGAACAGATAAGATACAGAGCACTGCTGTCCTCTGTGATCACATTCAATTCAATAGTCATCCCAAATGCCTCAATTATGAGGAGGTTATGAAGCCTCCTCCTCCTGTTTAATTCAACAGTGCCCTTCAGTCATTCCGCACTCTCAAAGATGTGGCTGCACTGCAGTCTTTGGAAAGAGCTTGCTTTCTCTTGGCACCCTGAGACAGAGCAGAAGCAGAGGAGAAAGAAGTTTGTGACACCTTCAGCCCAAGCATGCTCCAGGAGTTGGAGAAGAGTAGGGTGATTTCCTGTTCTCAAAGCTCCTCTGAACCACGTATCTTGGACCTCTGGATCTGTGCCCATCGTTGTATTGAAGAGAACTGCCTCTCTTCTCAAGGACTGTGAGTCTTTCTAGGCCAACCCAATCCCACAACTGCTCCTCCTTAATCAGCTGTGCTGCCTGGGGCAGGGATCTGGGATCACTGCCCTGTGACACAGTGCTTTATTACCATTCACATTTCTGTAGAGAGAAAATAAAATGGAATTTGGATGGGCTAACTGCAGTGAAATTTGCCTTCGAAGCATTTACTGTGGAGCCTGAACTCATGGCAGGATTTCTGGAAGTCATTCCTGCCTATCATCAGCCCTGAAAGGCTAATGGAATAATTAGGGGTTTAAAATTAATATTTTGCATAGCAACTGGATATAGTGCATCAAATCTGATGAATCAGAGCTAACTCAGGTGGTAAAGTAGCTGGGAAAACCCATTTCCACTCTGATGTGAGAGGCAGCTGTAAGAACAATTTTTTTAATTCAAGAAAGTGCTGCTTTGCTCGTTACTAATAAATGACTGCTGGAATTGCTCCATGAGCTCCTAAGACTGTGCAGCCCATTTCTCATTGATTATTTGTGACCTCCTTGACCAGCTTTTCTCTAAAAAGCATTAATAATTCTGAATTAAATTAGTTATTTGAGAGCTAAAAAATTAGCTCTACCTCTGAATGCTCCATGGTGCAGGTTTATATCTGTAATACCAGCAGGCACAACTGACCAACATCAGGAATATGGCCATGTTCCCTTTCCTGGCACCTTGGAAACACAAAACATAGAAGTTCCCCCTAGTAAAACTGAGCCAGACCTGCTGCTGCTGGAGGTACACTGAGGGCCCTAGAAGTGACAGAGCATTCACGAATCATCAGGACAACCCAGCTCCTACCCTCTCAGTCACACTGAGTGCTTTGCTAAGGACTAAGCAGGTGCATAAGTGTCTGTGTCTCCAGACTATACAAATATGCAACACATCAGTTCTGAAGCACAGCTGGCCACTGTTTCCAGCTGATACGGAGTTTGAGGATGGACCTAAAGAACATCATGGGTTTGTAGGAATATCAAAGATGTTCTATGCTAAGAGTCCCTAGGCAGGTTTTTACTGTTAGAAAGAAAGACCTTGGGGCTGCTCAGCAGCGCTCTCCCTGCTCCTAGCAGAATCAAGTGTCAGCAGTGTGTCCATCCACTGCAGTGCTTGTTTACGTGTCTTCTTCCAATCAGTTTCTGGTGGGAGTCAAAAGGACTACATGAGCAAAGGGAAAGCTAAGCAGAACAGACTGACACGACAGACAGAAAGGCAGACAAATTAGCACCCCTTCAGAGACAGACACACAGCAGCAGCACTGCTCCCACATGTGGATGGAGAACCAGGAGCAGGGAGGGCTGCCCAGCCCTGCAGAACGAAGGAAAACTACTGCACATACCAGAGCCCAGCTCTGGTGGGAGCAAGGGGAAAGCTGGCCCAAGAGCTCTCACAGAGGACACTGGAAAGGCTGCCGTGCACAGCAGCTGGGCCTAAAGGCTGTCAGTCAACGGAGAGATTCCCTGGGCTCCGGATCAGGAGCTAAAGACTGTGTCTACAGCAGAAAAATGAGTCTCCCATGGGGACAAGGTACCAATGCCTGCTGCAGGATGCGCAGCTTGGACAATAAGCTGCTCATGCGGCACTGGACCTGTGCAGCAGCAAGCCACTGCAGGGATAGAAGCCTACCTGGGAGGCAGTGCTAAGGCATGAACACAGCGTAGCTGGCCTGTGTGGGTGCCTGAGCAGGCCTGCTCTGCCCTGCGTCTACCCTTGTACGCTCCTCTCTGCCAGCACAAAGCGACTGAAGTCTCTCTCAGCTCTGTCTGCCTCTGCACAAGCAGACAGGAGCAGACTGTTCCCAAACCGAGACCCCTCACACTGCCAGGGCCAAGCAGGGACCATTGTCCAGCCCTGACCTCCCCATCCCGCTGTGCGGGGCTGGGCTGTGGCACTGCTCAGATGCACGCTAGCATCACTGCAAATTCATTTGACAGATTACATTAGTGGTTAATAGCAGGTTTTACTGGAATATTAAAAAAAAAAAAAAATCTGTTACTTATTCTTGAAATATCTTTCATATGCTATAGGCATGCTCTTTTGTCCTTTTTTTTTTTTTTTTTCTCTAGTTTGAACTATGGAACTAAAGAAAAGGGAATAATTTCAGAATATCTGCAAGAGCCAGTGCTTTATACATTACTACTTAATGGAACAGGCAAGAACACAGTCCTTGACCCAGCTCTCTATCTAAGGGGTCTTAAAGCTACAAAAAAAACCTGGATCTGAATTTCGTAACTGGAGAGGTTCTCTTTTATGAGCAAAACATGAAATTCAAAATTGTAAAATACCTCAAACACCAGGATGGACAGTACTGGACATAAAACCCAAATGCAAGGGCTCATTTCAATGTCTACTAAATGCTCATTTGAATAAAATCAATGAAACGAAGACAGATTTTGAAAAGGCCCCCAAGGGTACATATTACCTGCAGCTGGGCTGAAGCAATCAGCCTCTGTATGGTTCATGCAGATAATGGGAAGTCATTTGCACATATATATATTTATATATACACACAACACTCCCACTCCCTAAATAATTGTAGGCCCAGAACTGGAAAGGTCAAGATTGCTGACTGCCAAACACAGTTTTAACTTGATGCTGACAATGGGTGGATTGTCAAGTCACATAACATATAAAATCTGGCTTGACCTCAACTCCAAAAACTGGCCATAGTGTCCTATTACCAGGTGCAACACCCAAAACAGAAGTGCATGCTAGTCAGCATGGAAATGAGGTGAGTAAAGGCAATGGAAAAATGTCAGGGTTAAAGCTGATCTGGCTCTCATAAAGCGACCAAGAAAGTACGGAACATTGGCATCTACTTCCCACAGTCACTCCGCACGGACAGCTGCGTGCTTCGTTGCTCAGGCCAAGCCAGCTGCCCCCAAACGCCTCACTCCGACCTCGGCCCAGCTTTTGCCAATGGGAGCTTTCCGCTTCAAACACCGCCATCGTGTGGAAAGTGCCTGGAAGGACTGACGGGCCACCGGCGGCGGCCGGCGCTGCTCATGCCTTCAGCAGGAATATGCTGCACAGCCACTGCTGTGTCCCTCGTTAGAGAGGGCTACAGGTGTCACCACCTGAGAAGGCTGGGACAGGTCCCCGACATTGCGGATAGCAACCGGAGCTGTCTTATCCCAGCTCTGGGACACTCAGACCGTGAATCCTGACCTCGGGTGGTCAAATCCTGAACCAAAGTACCTCACATGACACTATTCCTGCTAACAAGGCCAGGATACTGCCTTACAGTGAAATCGAGCTGTAGGAACTCAAGAGCAGAACCTATCAGCAGGCGGAGTACTAAAAAGTCCTGAGCTAATCCTTTGGAGGAACAGAAAATCAGATCCTCAGCTGGTACAAACTGGCAGGAACCATTACCTGCAGAGCTAGATCAGTTTGCACCAGCTGAAGATTTTGCCCATACCTGCCCTTCTGCACAGTCTGGAAACTGCTTAAAATTATTTAAAAAAAAATAATAAAAATGCTTAATTAAATGACAAGAGAAATATCTCATGTCAAACCAATGAATGGATAGACAGTGATAAAACAGCGGCATGGCATGGAAACAACTCTAAGTAATGGAAGAGTAATCAGCAAAGATGATTACCTGTGGCTTATTGACTCTGCGTGTAAGTCTGGGAGGTGGCTGTGTTGTGACAGTAGAGGAAGAGAGGGCAGAGGAAGAGAAGGGAGCAGATGAAGAGAATGCTTTTGAGTCTGGAGTCTTTTGAAGAAAAGAAAGTTTGGTCAGCTTGGCACACACTCTTATCACAATCATGGCTAGTGACAAGAGCATCTGCTATGCAGTAAGATTTGATGCACACACAGCACACAACTCCATGCAAGGGCAGGTGCAGTTTCCTGGTAGGTTTGTCTGAGCTTACCACCTCATTCTGTTTTAAACATGCAGGTTATGCCTGTAGAAAACACTACTAAAATATATGCAGGTGGTAAATAGCATATTCTTTATACAGCGTTCAGTATGCTTCTGGTTATGATTCAAGCAGAAATCAAACAATTTGTCATAAGATTTCCCAGTGTGAAATGTGTCATCTTTGAAACCACAGTCACTCATTACTTCACAGTGGCTAGATGGGGTATATGCCATGAAGGCAATCACATTACATTCAAGAAGCTATTTATAGCACTATGATTTTGAGCTCTCCAAACTCCCACTCTTGCCCAAGGTAGCACTGGGATGCTGTAAAGTATGTTGGCTGGCTGTGGTCCAGCTGAGAGCTGCAAAGCAAGGCAGATCTCCTATACCAAGACTGGAGGCAGAACATGTTGTAGAACCTACTGGTGGGTTCCCTTGTGTTCCTTCTTGTAACACACAGCTACATATACCTAAACACTCCTGGGAGGCAATGACACTTGGTCATATTCATGGCTGGACCTTTTCACACCATTTTAGAAATGTAAAGTTAATAAATTCCACTCAAAGCACAGATATCAAGCAAGCCTCCCTGACTTAGTCATCCACATCTCAGACTGAGGTCCACTAACCCACAGGCTCCAGGATCATCCATCCTGCTCTTCCTCAGCAAGGTACCGCTTTTGTGATTCCTGGAGCCCAGCTGACAATTACAAGATGCATCAATGCTTGCCTTTAGGGGGAAGAATAAATCCCATTACCAAAGACGGTCCATTGCACACTGGAAAATCTTTGAACAGCAAATAATTGTCTGTGTTCTATGAGGATGAGGCCTGTGTGATACTTTCATCTGACGCTCTTATCTGGTAATAGCCACTGTCTGGGACTGTTCTCTCATTAGACACGACCAATTGAGTCAGGCCTGTGCTATTAGCTATTCTAAAATAGCTCTCACCATGCTACTCCTGAGCCCTGTCCTAAAGGTTTTTGACCTGCTGTCCAGTGAATGTCACTGGGAAACCCTGGAAGAAGGTCTTAGGATCATTAAAAGGACACGTGGCAGCCACCAGCTCTGCCTGGCTGGCAGAGCAGCACAGACCTCAGCACACTAGTAAAATCAGGGATTCAGAGCAGTGCACACACATGCAGGAGAAGTACCTTCTTTTCCCCGCTTTGAAAATTTCCCAGATCACCTCTCCTCACGCCTCTTTTCTCTGCTTTACCTCCCTGCACAATAGCCATTAGCTCCTGACACAACTGGTTGTCCTCAGACGAACCCACAGGTCTCCTTTCTGGGCTTGCACGCATGTCTAGCTGGGATGGTTTCAGGCAGCGCTCGACAGAGATGTTGGGAGCAGCATGGGAACCCTGCTGGGGGTCGCTGCTGCCCTCTCTAGTCTTCTGGAGCCAGGCCTGGCTGCCAGGGGTGCTGCGCTGCTCTGCGAGGATGCTCTCAGGGCTCCCGCCTGCCCAGCGAGGGCAGCTCACGCTGGGAGAAGGCGAGCCACCAAACTTCTCTTCGCTTTGCAGAGCGGCCTGACAGAAACTGCGAGTGGAGGACTGAGGCCTGGATGAGTAAGAGGGCAATGGGGATTTAAAGGACCTGGGAGTCGAGGAGCCTGAGAGATGAGAATGGTGGAGGCTGACCGAGGGGGAAGGGCTGGCTGCAGCAGAAGGCGAGAGAGAGTCAGGGTGAGAGAGGGAGGCTTCAGGCGGAGGAGGCAATGGAGGAGTTATAGCAGGAGTGGTGCTAGGAGACACTCCCACGGTCAGAGCAATCCACTCAGATGTGACTGCCTGCACCTCTGGAGACAAGGCGCGGCGCGCAAAAGGCAAAGGCGGAGGAGTTGGTGTATGGAGCAGCTCAGAGCTGGGAGACTTGAGGGAGACAAAAGCAGAAGAGAAAAAGAAAGAAATGAACAAAAGTAAGAAAGGAAAATACACAACAATTGAGCAAAAGTAAAAGGAGAGCGAGTGAGTGTGGAGAGGACCAAGCATGTGCCTAATTTTTCCATGGACAGGTGCATCCTCTTGGAGAACATACTGTCCACAGCCACTCCAACCATGGAGTCCTGTCCATATCTCTGCTGCTAATTCCTTTCTTCAGTTTTTGCCATTAGTCTAGACACAAAATGTCTGCTGGAAGACTTTTTACTTCTTCCCGTAAACCTTAAGTCCCTTAAGGAGCAGTTGAAGCCACCACCCATGATGGCGGCAGGCAGCATTTGACTGGTCTGGCAGTAATACCTGGGACTTTGAAGCTCACAGCTTGGAACCAGTCAGAATTCATTGCTGCAATGAATTTTGACTTTATCCAACTCTACACGGAATGCCTGCTCCTCAATAAACTTGTATGGCTGAAGCTATGGAGGAGAAATGGACCAAAAAAACAGCTATGGCTATCTGGTCTTTGGATGATTAAAGTCCTGTGTTTAAAAAGGCAGAACACAGGACCAAAATCTGCCCGTGGCTGTTACTATCAGTGACACCAGTGGGATCAGCTACATGTATAGCACTGATCAGAGTATTTCTCAGTCCTCTGCCAAGTCAGGCAAAAAAGTAAGGAAGAGAACTGCTCTGCTAGGAGGGAATCAAAAGGGTAGCAAAGGAAATCAAAAAAGGTTCAATAAAATCCCTTCCATCAAAGGGAGAGGCTTGCAGAGGGCTAGTGGCAGACAGGCCACAGCTACAGAGACCGCCAAGCTCAAGCTGAAAAATGCAGCTGTGGACCACTTTGACAGGGAACCCCACACAAGCAGCAAGTCTCTCTTCTTTACACAGTGGCTAAGAATAAAAACATTCCTTTTAGGGAAGATCCAGCCAGACACAAGGCATGAACCATGGCAGTCTTTCCCATGTGTCCTGTATTGTACACCTCCTCCTCCTGATCCCAGTTCTCCACTTTAATTTCTTGCAGTCTTGACCTCAGAATGGCCTTACTTCAGTCCTGTGAGTGAGGGAAGGGATGCACCAGAACCTCATGACCCCACCCCAGACATGTATGCTGACCTTTAAGCATGAGTATTTGCAGAATGAGAACAAAACATAGGTATTTAGGGACTCACTGCCTCCATGATACATATTCCATGGCAAACATTCTGGGATTCCCACATTCCCCATGCAATTATCTGCTGCCATGTTGATTTCTGGCTTGTAGTACAGTTTCTAGTGAATCTAATATTCATGAAAAATCCCAGGCTGCCCTGCTCTCTCAACTTAAGTTCATTTAGCACTAGTTGCAATTAATACAGGGCACCCTCGTGACTGTCTCCTAAAACCCTGGTCTTGACCTGGAACATTTCAGAGTAACGGTACAGCTTGATTCAAGCTGATTGGGATCAACAATTGGGATCAACGACTCCTACAGACCATAACAGTCCATGATACCCCAGAAGTCTGTAAACGCCCATTCAGGAGAAGCTGGATGACCAATTCATTCCATCTCTGGCAGTGACATTTATTTGGATGGCTATCAACCCCAGGCCTTTTGCCCTGGCCTGAATTCAAGCCACACATCAGAGACGAAAAGCTGAGCCTCCAAATCCCCATATGGCACGTTCATTAACCTTTCTGGTAAGCAGAACATCACCTTTTCCTGCAGGTTCAGCATACTGCAGGGAGCACATGGGCTTCACTGCACAGAATATTACTGTTAGCTAGAGCTTTTCCCAGTTATCGTTTCTTGCCCAGCAATGGCAACATCCCTCTGTTCTGCGAGGTGCAGTAACTGGCTGCATCTAGTCCAAATACCTGTGGTGACGCTGTCATGCTGCGGTTAGGGGAGAGTGACATAGGCGGGTCTGGATAATCAATGGCATTCTTGACCACTGGTCGCTTGAGCACTTCCACGTAAGTGACAGGGAAGATGCCTTGGCGATTGGTGCCAGAGATTCTTCCTTCATACCAGTTCTCATCCACTCGTCGAATCAATGTGATCCTTTCACCCTATTGAAAGAGTGGCAGTGTAGTCCTGACTTGAACATATTAACATACATTCATTTCAAAGCAGATTATGTTTTTAATCTTGCTGCAGCTGACTTAAAACAACCTGTGGCTCTCAGCCTCCCTTATTGCCCCATTACATGGTCCTTACCTTAACCTCTGAGTGGGAACGATACCTTTCAGCTCAGAGAAGAAAGAAATGCAGATTTTTTGGTGCTTTTTTGGGCTGTCTGCATACTCAGTTATGCTCACCTCACATTTTCAAGACCAATCATACCAAAGCCGGTTAAAAAGACAGAAAACAGAGGCTTCAGTCTGACTGTGAGACCCTTAGGTATATGAGGTATGCATGGAGCATGCACAGGTCTGCAGTTTAAATTACATCTCTCTACACCCTCTCGTTTTGCTGACAAATGAAGTGACATCCAGATCCTTAATATAAATTACAAGACCCACCTTCATATATAATTAAAAAGAAGGCTGACAATCTAATTCGAGCACCAAAAAGCCCAGAAAGCTGGTTGAGATGGAGAAATGCTGCTGTGTAATCTAAATATGTCTGACTGCTCTTAGCAGACACTGCAGAACTCATTCCCATTCTCTGACTCTGATGTCAGGTCTAGGCAGTCACTTCAACACCACTGAACCTTGCTTGCCTTGCCTCATTTAATGCCTTGGTTTGTAGTGCGAAGGAAGGGGAACCCAGCTTCCTTCTTGTCAAATCACCATTTTCACATGACTATGTGCATCTCCACTGGAGAGGATCAGACTGGAAACATGTCATCAAATATCTAATTTGCTTTGCAGAGCCAAACTTACAGCATTTGTGCTCATAGCATCTTCTCAGCTAGCCCTAAGAAAGCAATTGGCACTTCTTGATTCAGCCAACCTGCAACACTCTCACTGCAACGCACAACAATGGGGTAAAAACATGGGTTTTAAAACCCCCATGAATCCTTCGTGACCAAAAAGTTTATCTTACTGTAGCTTTCATTTGGAAATTGCAAGTTACTAGCATTAAAAAACCTTTGTTTTGATTCAATTCATCAGTGTCATGTAAGTCCTACCCTTCTGAAGGACATTTCCACTTGCGTATCCCCATTGAAGTTGAACTTCGCAATAGCATCTCCATATTCCAACACTTGCAATGGTAATGGTTTTTTGGGCTGAGCTTTCTCAGCTGGTGGAAGGAGCTAGAATGAACAGACATTATCAAGTGAACTGCATGCAAAAAGTTCAAGAAACAGTCACTAGCAGAAAGGGAAAGGGCAAAGAGAACACCTCAGGGTAAGCGGCTACCTCTATGTACGATCGTGGGAAGATGCCAACTCTGCCATGGTGTTCACCTTCATACCAGTTCTGGTCAATCTGCTTGTAAATGTAAACAATATCTCCTTTTTGCAGAGGAAGTTCCCTGTTAACAACAGAAGCGCTCCATCAGAATTTCACTAGAGATGTGTTCTTTTTCTGTCCAGCAACTCCTATGTACCTGCATCATCCCTATTGATACAAATCATGCTTCCACCAAAGTGAAAGCTACATGTTGAGAATTACTCTGTTCACATCGTGATGTGCAGGGTCTCTTTTGCTCTGTGGGTACTCTGCCAAAAAAACAGACCTATGAGGGCCCTACTGATCACAAACCCTCCCAGCAGCAGTGGGGTCAAACTCAAGCAAAAGGTGCCACTGGCTGCTTTCCATGCTGGGTATGGTGGTAGGACTGGAAGTTGTGCTCAGTTCCTGTTTTGAAACTGGTCATGACACAAGAGCCTTCCAAAAAAAAGACACGTGATTTTAATGGAAGCTAGTTTGCTGATTAGATGAACCCTCTCTCACACAAATGTTGATTCTGTAAATATTAAACTTCTGGTCAGAGAGTGGTTCTGCACCTACTGGCCTCACCTCGGCTAACAACTGGGATTTCAACCCAGAGTCCTTAGTGCTAGAATTATGAATGTCTGCATCTTGGGGAACTTCCACTGCGGGCAGCTTGCACTAGGTTCATGAATCTACTACACAGGTCCTCCACAGGAAAACAACAAACCCAGCCCTCCCTACCATGATTTTCACAAGCTCTGCTTTACTTTTGTCTGGCATGTTCTCCTCAAGGGACACTATAATTACTCCTTACATTTGCTTCTGTTTTATTACAGGTCCTGGGGAGATGCTGTGTAAATCATTACAAATTATCATCTATAGAACATACAACAAAACCATCCCAGGGCATTAGCACCTGAGAAGAAAAGCAGGCACTCATTCACTGAATTCTGTTTTCCTCTCTTCCCTCCTTTGCAGAGTTAAAATGAGATCCTCTCCAGCCTCATGTGGAGGTAAAGGCCTTTCAGGCCTTTTCTTCAGAACAGCGTTACAAAAAAAAGAACAAGTAGGGCTCTATGACTGACCACGGGGACCACAACAGGGCTTGAAGGTACAATGCCACCACTGGTATAGTCACAGATACCAGTGGACCAGTGACCAGTCTGTACCCTAACAGGCCCAGAGTCCCAGCTACATGCTTAAAACTAGGCACCTGAACAAGTCTCTTGTTGATACTGAGAAAGAAGATATTTTCCTAAAGGTCCCTTATAGGCTACAACCTGCAAGATTCATATTATTTTCCCCTGCCTCACTGTGGACATCTTGCTTTGGCTGAGTTGCTGGAAAGACACTCCCAAAACATGAATCCAACTGCATGAAACTTCAAAATGTAGCATCCTAGGAGAAAAAACAGAGGAAGAACAGTAAAGGCAATAGTAACAAGCTATATACTCACTTCAGTGTCTGTGCTTTAAAGTCAAACTTGGCTCTAGCAGGTCTCATCTAGAGATCAGGAAAAAAAAAAAAAATCAACACATTAAGATAATAATTAGGTTTTCCATCCTCTTCTGAGGAATAACACCCCAAACTCTTCTATAGCTAGCATTAGCCTGGGGATGGAATTGAATGCAGGTATTCTGCTACAAGCTTGTGTGCAACTGGTACTACAGTCCAAACATGCTGGATGGGTCTCTTACCAGGGCAAAAAGTGCCAATTTCTGGTATAACAGTAATTAAAAGCTCTAAAGGAATGGGATTTAACAGCAGTAAACATTAAAATATAACAAACCCTGGTGAACAAAAGCTGCTGCAGTAACTACAGTTACTGGGGCTTTGGGACAAAACTCCCCTCAATGCGCGAATCAGAAAACAAAATTTACCAGATGGGGGGAAAAAAAAAAAAAAAAGTAGGATTTTACTTGATGTGGCTCTTTACTGATTATTACGTGGCCCTGCTGAATTCTGCAATGTGATCCACATATGAATTGCTAGGAAAGAGACAAAGGTGAGGAGGGAAGTAGGAATAAATAAAGTATGTGCATAAAAAATGCCTTCAGTGCCTACAAAGGCAAAGAAGACATGTTGACAGCAGGCCTAGGCTTTAAAATTTCTTTTATCTGTCTGGTTTTCTAATGGCCACAGAATTTTTAGTCAATTTTAAAATCATTTTGGTAATGAAGCATAAAAATAAGTAGTAGTCGCATTTATGGAGCATTTGAAACGACACAAACAAAGGGCAGACAAATATACTCTGTCGACATGGTGACCCACTGCCACACTGCAGCCCCCTGGGGAAACACAGCGGCTGCAAAGAGCCACAGCAGCAACCCATGGCCAGCACACCTGGCCTAGCATCCAGCCCTAGGGAGAACTGCCTCAGGCTCATGAGAAAACCATCCATCTCCTCCTTTGTCTCTTTCAGAAAGACTGACCAAGTCGTACTCAGTGAAACATGCTGACCCTTTTTTTCAGTTGCTTCCCAACAATATTAAGCATCTTTTGATAAGAGAAGAAACAATCTATTTCTAAAAAAAAAAAAAATTATGAGACAGTCACATGGCTGGGGTCAACAAGGCATGAAGTTTCTAAGCATAAGGCACAGACAAGAAGGCAATGTAGCAATATGATGCAAAGGATGTAGAATGCCTTTGATTCACTGAAAGTAGCTGATATTTAAAGGCATGCATCACGGGTGTGCACCAGCGATTCTCAGCAGGCATGCTTTAACATATGCAGCTTTGTATAGAGATATCTATTAATTGACCAGGCACAAGAGTCAAAGCAGTTCTAAATGAAGCCAGAATGAGAAAGGGGAAGGGGGAAAAAAACAAACAACATTCTCCAAAGAGCTAATGTTGGCCTAAAGCACAACATCGTGAGAGGCAAATATCGCTTTGGGTCAAGCAGCAGACTGAGGTGACTAAAACAGACCTCTGACCCAGATTTCCTCTTTGCTGTATCGTCTACATTTAGGAGGTCCCCAAATCGCTCATTAGTGATAAACTGATGGTGCGTTGGAATAACCCCTGTGTGCCTTCTAGCTGCAATATCAGCTTCTTCTTGCTCACGTTTAAGCCGTCTCTGGTCCTCTAAAAGTTTCTGCCATAAAATTGCATAAAATGGGCAGTAAATCATCTAGTTAAGGCCATTTGAAAGCTGTCACAAATGTGACTTTAGTAAAATTCCTGAGGCCCCAGCAAATAGCTGGGACTTCACAGTTCAACACAGAATACTGATTCTACTGACTACACAATACCATTTGATTTAGCAAGCACAAAAGCACAATGCTGTAATGGCGTAATTGAAATCCAGCTCATACAGAGGATCTGATCCATAGCTGATGGAAGTCAGCAAGGAGTTTGTCTAAGTTTTGGCCAGGTTCTGGGAGCTTCTAAGACAAAGGGGAGGTTGCTGATAATGCAGAGGGCTGATGCAAACCTCCTTCAGCCAACAAGGAGTTTCTCTCATTGACTTCCAAGAGACCTGAATCAGCTCCACAGGCAAGCTGAGGCACCAAACTCCCCTGAGCTTTGAAAGGAGCGTGGGAGAGTGCCTAACCACCTCCAGGTATCAGATTCTCCCACACTTCCTTTCGGCTCATGAAATACATTTCATAAAATAAAGTAAATAAACCCCCACAGAACAATCTTAGACTTCTTTAACCTCTGGCACATTAATGGAAATGTACACTCTTGGGAACTGGGCAGAAGGATTCTTGCCGCTCTGCAACCTTCTAGGGCTGACTGTAGGCTGCGGAGAGGTTCTGTGGTAACTCATTTGGCAGTTGGACTTGATGGTCTTGTAGGACCCTTCAAACTGAACTGTTTTATAATTTGAAGTCAGCAGCTCTTACTGAACTCAGGGCTGTGTTCTTACATGAGTTGTCTTGCTGGATTTTGGCAGTGAGGGGATTACTAACTGTTTAATGGGAGAAGACAGCAAAAATATATTTTTTCACACAGGAATTAAGAATATATTTTATCCATATTTCAACACACACACAAACATTATTTGAACTCAGAAATGTAACATGATTATTTACTAACATATTACTTGGTTTTATTTATTTTATTATTATTATTATTATAAACAGCTTCCTGGAAAGCAATCACTTTATAACTTCTTTAACTCAATATCAATACAGTCAGTGTTGAAAACCCTGTGTTGGTTTCTTATTATTATTTCAGCTTGTCCATACATTCCCTAGCCATTTTGAAAAGGACTAAGAATTTCTGCTGACAATTTGAGACATCAAAGGATTCTAGTCTGCACTGGGAAAAGCTTCACAGTATCTGATGGCTTGAAATGTAAGACATTTGCTATGCAAAACCTGAGGACTCCCACATGAAATAAACATTCTGACCAGTTTGATTAATACTGACTCAAGTGGCTTTCCTGAAGAACAGTAAAAACATAACTCACTTTAGAGTAACCATTCCATCCTTTTGTGCAAGTACTGAGGTGTTGTACCTCACCTCATACGCATCTCCAACCTTTTTACATTCTTTAAAGCCCCCATATATAATTTTGTGCAGTTGATAAGAACTGTTAGGTTCATTTTAAAGAAAAAGTAAACAGGACTACACATTATAAATCAGTAAATCAGCAGTAGAAGTAATACTAAAATTAAAACATACTAGTCCCAGCTTCTTGCTTTAACTCCCAATAACATATCAACGACATATAAGTTGTCTTTCTAAAAGGGTTACTGCTGTATTTCTTGTGTGTGGAGCTGCTACAACTGTTATTAGGCCATAAAAGAAGACATTACCTCTTTATCGTCATAACGCCTACGGATAATTTCTTCTGGAGTTTCCATGTAATCAACTGGTGCAAAATGCCTTGGTGATTCTGAATCTACTTTGAAACAACATAAGGAAGTTAAAATACAGATGGATTTATCTAGCATAACCAGAAAGGAAAAAAATAAATATATTTTTAAACAATTTGTTTCCATTACAACAGTAAGGATTCTCAATTGCCATTGACCAAACTGCCAATCAGATTTTGATAATTTATCTGTTTTCATTTTTTTCCCTTTTGGACTGTACTTGTTAAAAAAGATCCAAAAACAGGGAGAAAATAAAGGTACAGGAAAGAGTAAAAACACAGAAGGACTTTGTGAATAAAAGATTTGTTGCCATCAAAATAAGGTTTGGCATTTAACTGCTGAGAAAAGTTTAACACACATACACACACACAACTAGACCTTGAGAAACTGCTCCTTAAAGTAAATCATCTGGGTTTGTTTTATACTCCCATGTGTGCAAATGATACGGGACTAGAAATATCTCATGTCTTGCATCCCAGGAGTTGCTTGAGAGACCAACTGAACCTGGTGTGATTAGAAAGGCAGCAGAAATCGTTTCTCAGAAGTGCAGCTGTTAATATGTCCTGAACAAAAACGCTCAGCAAGACACGCAAAGGACGTTAGACATACCAGAAGAAACATAGGGGGAGTCAGGGGATGCAAGGGTGGGGAGTAAAAATGCGGGGGTCATGGAAGAAAAGGGGACGAGAAAGGAAAGCAAGACAGATGAAGTGACACTGGTAAAGAACACAAAAAGCCACCTCCTAGGCACGTCCCAAGTTCACTTTGCGGGTTGTTGTTTGTGTCCAAGCTGTGATAGAGAGCATATGGAACTGGGTTCCCATTGTGTAAGGAGTCAGGAGTGTCAGACCGGCCCGTGGAGCTATCTCGGCTAGATCCCATGCTGGGGAAGTAGCTAAGCCTCTCCACAATGTCAAAGGAAGACAGGCGCCTGGGGGCTAGAGGCCTGCTCCTGGAGCACAGCTCCTGCTGGGAGTGGTGACTCCTTTCTCCTGTGCTCCCCTGCAGCTGTATGGGGTTGGCTGGGCTCTCGGGTCTGGGCTCTGCTGGGGCTCCCGGGCAGTCTGGGGGTGGAGTCCTGTGGGACTTGTGCTGGAAGGGCTTTTTCACTCGGAAGGGGAGTGGGCTCATTAGGTAGACATTTCTGGGGAGCGTGTGTCTGTCCCCATAGACGTTCCCTTTGGAGTCAGGGTTCCTGGAGGCTTGCTGCTGCTCATGCCTTCGGATGGTAGTGAACCTGGTGTAGGAAGCTGGGCATGTGCCTTTGCATCTGTTGATTTTAAGCTTCTGAGGCCCACTGAGGTTGCTGCTGCTGCCGCCACTGTCATTGGATGCGTTTGAGATGAGATCTATCTCATCCGTGCAAGCTGAAAGTGTGTCCATAGGAATAGCATCACTGACATCTGAAGCCGTGTCCTCCACGTTGCTGCAGGACTGGGAGGATTTGTCTGCCAAGCTGGTGGCATCCTTCTCTTCTTGGTGTGTTTTTGGCAAATCCAGAAGAAACTCTGCAGAGTAGGCAGAACCTAGCCAAGTTTTAGACTGAAGAGAAGTGGTGAACTTGCTTTGTCCAGTGGAAAAATCAAGTGCGGGCATCGATCGGGATCTCTGGATCAGCTGCTCAAAGGCACTGATCCGGGAGGAAACGGTGTGCTTGGGGATCTGCTCTGAATCCTCCCGACTAAGGCTGTGCTCCATCCTGTCCTTTGCTTCGTTCTCAAACTGAGATGCAATATCCCTCACGCTGCAGGAGGAGACTGTGCCCAGCTGGATCCTGGACCGGTTGATCTGGTGCATGTCTTTATATAGCATTGTAAACTCCATCCCGCTCTTCTTGGAGACAGGGAACAAGTATCCTTTCCTAGAGTTGGTGCCATACTCCTGCAGGCTCATGGTACTGCCAGATCTGATGGCATATTCCTGTTTCGACTTCATCAACATGTTTTCTATGCCTTCCCCCACGTCTACCACAAAAGACTTTTTATTATCGAACAAGGCAACGGAGCTACGAAGGTTTTCGCAGCTTTGAGCTTTCTCATGAGACAGCAAGATACCCTTCTTGTCCTGCACAAGAGCAGCTGGAGCTGCTAGTTTGGGTTTGAATTTAGAAGGGAGGATTTCAGTAATGCAGGCTTTTGCAGCTGATAAGGGCTTCTTATGTTTACATGCGTGACCTAACATACCGGTATGACTAGCGTTAAAGGTTCGGCTATTAACTGAAGAGGGTGCGGTCATATGAGCATTCCCACCTTTACGATCCACTGGTAAGCATGCAGAATAAAATAAATACAACCTGTTAGCTTAAGTGCTAGAAAGCTATTCAGAAAGGAGAGAGAACATGCTTGGATTTCATAAAATGCACTTTACAGAAACTAAATATCAAAACTTAAAGAAAAGCAGGAAGACGCTACACAACAAGCCGCACTACAGGAGCAGGTGAAGTGCTGCTAATGTTTCTAAGATGAGAGGCTTGGCCAGAAACGGGCCTGTTGCACTTTGAAGGTACCCTCCTAAAAAGTGCTGAGCATCATCGGCTCCCAGGGAAGCTGTGGCACCATGGAAATGGGCAGATGAACTCTGGGCAGGATCAGGGTGTCAGCACGAATGCAGGGGCACGAACATTGCAAAAATGGCTTACTACCAAGCCTGTAATCACACCTATGATGGTCTCACCACAGGGCTTGCCAAAAAGTTTATTCTTGAGAGGGAGAAGAAAATCAAGGGCTGACTGTGCAAGCACATTAGCAGGCCTTGCCCAGGAGCTGCCAGATGAGAGATTTCCCATACTAGGAATAAGCTGAGCGTCTTTCAGACAGCGTGGTGTGGGCCATGTCTGCTTTAAAAATCAAGGAGTCAAATCAGGACATTTTTTTTAACATCAGATCCAGTCTGGGTTCAGCTGTGACTGCAGTTTTTTAGGTCTGTTTCTGATTTGAGTTCAAATTAAAATGTTAAGATAACCATTCAGGTTCAATTGCAGCTTGGGGAACAATAACTGTTTGAACAGATTTTTTTGTTCAGCTCCAGTTTGTCTCCCTGCCCTAAAGGCTGGACATAATGCTGAAAAACAGCTGGGAGATGGAGATGGAGACCTTTTTGGTGTGATGCACTATTTTTAGGGAGAACAGTCCAGAAACTCAATGCATTCCTTCCCCAGCCCTCTCCCCATCCCAAGCCATTTTTAGGTTGAAGTTGGCTCAGAGATGCATTCCCCTGATGGGAGTCAGCTCTTCCTTGACCTAATCTTCCAGAGAGCCCACGATGGGAGGAGGAAGGGGGAGGAGAACACAGCAGTCTCTGCTGCCTCACTGTCTCACAGACTGCAGGGCATTGCTGGTTCAGTGTCCCGTGCATTCTCTGCACACCCTCAGGCAGGAGGCTGTGGAACACATGGTGCCAGCTACACCAGGGTAGCCAGGCCAGCAGACAATGCTGTGGTCTGCTGAGACACCCCAGCAGGAAGAGCAGAAAAGGCAGGGAAGGGCTCTAGCATGAGAAGGCAGGGGAGCAGATGGACTGCAAGGCCAGCCTGAGCAGCCCAGAGGTGGAATGGGAGGGTGTGGGGTGTGGCTGAGGTGCTGGATGGGGGGAGCTGGTCCCTGCTGGGAAGAGGAACCTGGATCAGATAAAGGCATCATGAAAAATACTGGCCAGCATGGCCTGAGAGGAGAAAAGAGAGAAAACTAGGCATGGTAAAGACAAAGGACAGAGGAAACCTCAATTGCTTTGAATACAGCACTCTAAACCCTGCAGGAGCTTGCCTTCTATCACCAGGTTTTTGACACTTTGCTCAGAACAGAAGTCAGGTCAGTGCCCTGACCACCTACCTTTTGTGGAAGCAGAGCTAGAAGGTCGCTTGAGACCACTCAGCCCCTGGAACGGGATATCTCCACCTTCCAGCACACTCTTGTAAATCTGTCTTTCATTCTCCAAGCCAGCAAGGTCTCCCAGAGCTGGCTCTGACTCCCTCTTCACTGCGTGGTAGTTGGGCGAATACGTGGAGNGAAAAAAAATTTAAAAAAAAAAAAAAAAAAAAAAAAAATAGGGAGGGACACCTGTGGGTTACTTGTGTTTGCTGAGAGCTTTGTGCAGTGAAAGAGAAAACTACACTTGTAAACCCCAGAATGGACTGTGCATGAAGAACAGATGCTGAACGACAAGGTTATGAACACATTGCAGTAATGCTCTAAGCTTTGCACTACCACAGCATTCTCCACCTGATGGAACTCTTTCAGACCTGACCCCAGAAAAGAGGTGGCAAGAAAGCACTCCTTTATTTTACAGATGATACAACAGGGTCACAGAACAGAAGCACTATTTCCTTGCAGACATTCAGTGGCTAGCTGGAAGCAGCACATACATCTTCCAGCTCCAGTCCTCCCTCCTTAAACACAAGCCATTCCTGTCCCCTGCTTACAAAGCACAGCTGCTCAGGAATTCACCTGAGCCATGTCAGCCTCCCAGCCAACGCTACAGGCCAAGACTCCCAGAGCAAATTTCCAAGCCCATCAGTGAGGGCCCATGCAGAGAAGCAACAGTACTGGGTTACAGACGCTACCGTTCTAAACACAAGAGAAGTTTCCCAGATGTGCACAATTCAGCTCAGCTTTGCCTCAAGCTTGCACTAGAGGAAACACAACACCCCAGACTTCAGGTCTACCGTGCAGATGTATAAACAAAACGCTGGATTCTGATATGCATGTTAAAAATGGGCACAACTGTAATTTCTCAGGCCCTTACAGAATGAAGATCTACTACAAATCTCTTTCTTTAGTCATGAATCTGACAGCCAGTATGCCCCCCCACCTGATTTCTAGATTTCACTGTTTTCTCGCTAAAAAAGAAAAACAACAAAAAACACCAACGTTTCATGATATAAAAATGGCCTTTCCAGGTACAAAGGATTTGCTAAGTAATCAGGCAGAATGTGTTTTCCTAAAAGCTGAGTTCATCTGATATCAGTCCTTCTGCCTTCTCAACCAGGCTCCTCAGAATAAGGTACAGTCTCACACACAAAGCTCTTCTGAGGGCAAAGCATGGCTCTTAGAAAGTTAAAAACCAACCAACCAAACAAACAGGTCTTTTGCCAATTCATGGAAACATTTTGATAGCTGGTTTGCATTGTGATGTCCAGGAGTGATTCAAATTTCTGCGAGCATGGAAATGCTTGTGGTTAGGCCTGCTTGTTGTGGATAAATTTGTACATGCATCTGGTTATTTTGGATGGACACTGTAGTTACAGGGTGAAGAGAAAGCTTTCAAACACTTCAAACACATCAGAGGATTGGCTGTGGGGGCGGAATTACACAATGCCTGGATCACAAAGAAGGTTTTAGTTTCCGGACAAGGAAAACCAGGTCATATGCAGTTCCATCAATTATTTTTTAGAGTGAAAAGGCTAGTGAAAAACACCACCAAAGAGAAAGGGAATACTGTCACCGCTTCTCCCTGGGCAATGCTCAAATAGGAACAGGAGCCAGAGCCATAGCTACAGAGCTGTTCTGGCTCATCTGGGTTACACCAGCGCCTCTATTTGTCAGGTTCATGAGGAAACCCTGGCAGTTGCTGCAGGGACTCATGACTGCCCTCAGGTTCCTCACCTGGGAGGTGAGAGTATTTTAGCCCAGTTTTTAAAAATTAAAGGGTTTCGCTGCTTTGGGAAAACACCTAGGGAGAGAGTGCAAGTGTTTGGCAGAGCCCTTTTGCTGGCTGGTCCCTTTTTAGGGCCAGCAAGCTGTGGGGCTGGGGCATTCTGCAAGAAGATTAAAATCAGGTGAGCAGAGGGAAGAGCAACACTGGGAAAACAAACAAACAAACAAAAAGCCACCAAAAACCAAACCACTATAAACTCCAGGTATCTCTTCTCCCTGCTCTCTATAAGCAGTGTAGGGAAGAAAGTGCAACTACACCGGCCTTCTCTGTTGCCTCCCATTCCCTCCCTGCCCAGGTTGCTTTCCCATCTGCTGGCACAGATGTTGGCACTCCTGAATGCCTTGGGCAGCATCAGAAAGGGCACAGACAGTGCTATGGGTGGAAACCTTTGATTCGCTAAAGGATCAGTCTGTACACAGCGAAGAGATGCTCGGCAGAACAGACGTGAGTTGCAAATGGCAATTCTGCATTCACTGATACAGCTTTCAATGCCTGGAACAGCTCTTACAACCATCAGTGGCAGCCTGTGCTACCAGCGTTTGGTGGGAGCTGAGATGGGCTCCAGAAGATGACTTGAATGTAGGAGATCAAGCCTGGCCTGCCTAGCAAAAGCAAAGAGGAGATTCACAACTTTTGTAACACTTTCAGGACCATTAGGAATTCGGGATTCTTACCAGCCTTTGGGAGATATAAGCCATTACTCCATGCTAATCTCTGAGATTTTCATTTATTTTATTGGTCTCCAATACCAAAACTAATAAGTCATGAGAGCAATGAGCAACATAATGTCAGTGGTTGCCTGGAGGACAGCTTGCCTTTCCTAACAACCCATGCATGCAGAGGAGATCCTTGCACCTCTGGGAAATGTGAAGCACCAGTCCAGTTACAAGGAGCAGCAGGTTCACAGGAGAGGCTGGCTCCGTGACTCGAGGAACTCAGAACAGCTCAGCATCTCGCCTTGGATTTTTTTCTTCCTCTTTCAAAACAAACCAGCTCCATGTACAACTCATTTAGTCAGGGTTCACTGCTTACTAAGTATTCCTCCAGAAACCAGTGCCACATTCAATCACTGAGAAATATTGCTACTGCTACTACTTCTCCCTTCCTGGAAAATTTTTGCCTTTGTTCAACAGCAGCCTTTTCCTCTGGTGTGCATAACTGGGAACTTCTAACAGGAACCAACCCATCTTACATGTGTAACAGAAACAAACTTTGCTTTTTTTTCCAGGCAACCAAGTTGCTTGCAAACAGGCTGTAGCTTCATGAAAATTTCATCAAAATGGAGTTACAATTCTGCTTGTTCTTTAAAAAGTAGCTGCCTAGCACAATAGCAATTCATATCTCAACAGTGCAATCACTCCTGTAATCACTTCAAAATTCATTCAAGACCAAAGAGCAGACATTGTATCTGAACTCATCTAAAGCTCATCTACAATTTTCACGGGACATGCACCTGTCTATATCCATCATGAAAAAATAAAGCCAGCCTGTTTCCAGCACCCTAAACTCTGTCCTACATGCCTTCAGACTGTAAAAGAGACATCAAAAGGCAATTTGAAAACTTACTAGGAGGAATGGTCTGTGGAAGTTTCCAGAGGAGTAACACCTGCTGTATTCTGCAAAAGTCCAAACAAAGGAGTCATTGATACATGTTTATAGATGCGAGGCAAAAGAAAAAGGCTTGCTTAAGTAATCTCCCATCTATTGCTCAAATATTAGCCTTTATGAGATGTTGAAGTTTAAGTCTAAATGCAATTTAAGCTGTCAATATCTTTGCAGAAAAGCGACAATTTTCCTGAGTTCCTTCAGGGCAGTGACAGGTTTTTAGCACAGCCAATGCCTTTTTGCAGCGCCTATTCTTTTGTCTGCCAATGAGTCATTGTGCATCAAGCCAAAAGCAAGAAGAGATAGCAAGCTGGGCCAGGACCAGGAGACACATGCTCACAATTATTTCCCCAAGCCTTCCCCCAACGAGTCACTGCCCGCCTTTGCTTTAAAGGTACATTACATTTCTGCAGCACAATACGTTCCTAAACATTCAAACAAATATCAAAGCACTAACAAGAAAAGCAATGTTTCATTTCAGTATTCTTACTTAAGAGAAGCACTGCCAGCTGCACAGGTTCAATAGCAAAAGCCAGTTCTTATCCGCTTGCTTTAAATCCATCTAACGCTTCCTAGGCACGTTACTTTAAAAATTGAAGGCAATTTTAAAAGAAATGCTGCATTTGGTCTCCCCTTGTCTACCCGAGGAATCCTATGTAGGAAGAAAAAGCAAACCTTGGGTTTGAAAAAGCAGCGTTTTCAAATTCTGGGGAAATGCCGCAGCTTCAAAGGAGGAAAAAAAAAAAAAAAAACCCAAAACCGAACAAAAGGAAAAAAATGGCGTGTTACCAAATTAATCATTTCATGGTTCAAGTCCTGCAGACCCTCAGACCAGCAGCAGCTGACCTGCCCTAGAAGGCCATGGCAAGGTGCAGCGTAAGGAAAATTGCGTAAAATCTCCTGGGAATATCCAAATCTTGGGCAGGCGTGTGCTCCTAGCAGGGAGCAGCGGGGTTTGTGCGAAGGGAGGGTTGACGGCAACACGCTTGAAAGGCACGAGATGATGACGTGACGCCAACCAAGAATTTTAAGCTGATTGCTGCTGCCTATTCATGTGAAAAATAGAGAGGTTTTTTTTTGCAGACACCAAACTCAAAACCCTAAATGAGGACAGGAGTGGGGGGTGTGGGGCAGCTGAAAGGGAATGGGGGGGAGAGGAAATCACTGTATCTGAAAATGGATTTCAAGCCGGATTCTCAGCATCACGTTCTATTATTTCTGACAGCGACACAGCAAGCCATGCAGTCAGAACGGTCAGAACCATTATTTATCCCAACCTCATTTAATAATCATCCAGCAGTGAATAGATTAGAGCGGAGAGTTTGGAAACAGGGATTGGCAGCATGAAAAGAATAGGAAATACCTTCTGTGGCTTTTTATGTGGCGCTTTATAAAGCTTCTCCATTTTTTCTAAATCTGCCTCTAACTCAGTCTGGTAGAGGTAGAGGTCTTTTTCTAGATCAGTCTGGTTAAAGAAGGAGAAGAAGAATGGGAAAATAATGCTTAGGGTTAGGGGAAACCAAAGGAATATTAATTTTGAAAAATAAATAAGCGAGCCTTTTTAATTGAAAAAGACGAAGATGGTATGGACAATACACAGAAATTCACTAGTCATTAATCATGTTTCAATCATTACAGAGGAAATTGATTTAGGCATTTAACATTCAAAATTAAAAGGTGCACAGGCCTACTAGAGTCTAATTCTACAAACGATAAAATTATAAAACCCACCTGTAAAAAAAAAAAAGATACTGTAACAATATGCAATAGGCTGTTAGTATAATTATCATTGCAAGTCAGATAGCAAAACCACCACTCTAAACTACTGCTGATTATGCCTTAAGAATTATTTATTAAAACAAATTACTAGCTACTTGTTAGACTAATGAGCTCAAGCCCAGTTACAAAAAAAAAAAAAAAATCACTCACAAGCACACAAAACCCAAGCAATGCTACAAAAAAAATCCACGTACACACATACATACACACTAGATGCTGTAGTACAACGTATGTGAGACACAATTACCTTTCTATCCTCTCTAGTAAGGATAGAGCAATCTCCAGGAGTATAATCCCAAATCTTTTTTGGAGGCTGATGGAAAGCAGAGGAAGGAAATGAGGAAACGAAGATAAGGGAGACATCACAGAGAATATGGAAACTGGATTAGAACAGAGGAGGAATACAACAGGGGATTTGCATCAACACTGAAAAGAAATTAAAACAAACAAGCAAACAACAAACAGAGAAAAGATAGACGGAGGGGTAACTCCGCTCCAGTACAAACATCAAGAGATCATGGGAGGCAAAAGGGAGTATACATGCAGTCTGGGAGGGGCTGTTTTCAGCAGTGTTTGAGGACAGCTTTATTTTTGCAAGATGCTCTAAGGGATTTTGGACTCTCTAGGAGAAGCCCACAGCTGGTGGTTAAAGCATTCTTAATACACACACAAAAAAATCACAAAACAAAACAGGGGAAAAAACACACAGTCATAAAAAGCATTTGTTTTGCTCATTCTTCTTTTCAAAAGGAAAGGGTAAAACAAGGGCCTTTGATAAAGAAAAGGGAGATACCTTTCCCACCCGCACCAGACTCTCAATACATACCATGTGAACAAATGGCTGAATTTCCAGTGTTGGCATTGTGGGGCAATGAGAATGCAGAGTTGTTACTTTCTATTATTCTCTTTTGGGGGGTTTGTTTGTGGTGTTTTTTTGTTTTGTTGTTGTTGTTGTTGGAGGAGAGAGTGGGGCACAGGGAAGTTTGGGAATGAGTTATTTCAAGTTTATCCTAAAGGCAAAGGCTATTCCAAAATAGGATTTTTCTTGTTTTATGTACATGTAAATGTCAGGGAGGATTATTCAAAGTGAAAGACCTTTGCCTTATCCAAATAATGCCATGCCAATATCCCTCTCTCACCAGACATGCAGCTCACTGACAAGCTCAAACAGACTTTGGTCTTACTTTGAGAAATCAAAATACGTTTTCTCTGTGCTTCCAAACAAAAGTAACCTCTGTTGGCTAGCAAGCTTAACACCGTCCTATGTGTTCATACTGACTTGTAGCACTGTATTATCAACGTGTCTCGACAGGGAATCTGCCAGTGCCGCTCTATCAAAGGTGTGACTGACCCACAACACTTGGGTCTTGGTCCAAATTCCTTCAGGTTTCCAGACTGCTTGGATCTGTAGTTTGAATCAGGCTCACTCCAAATTTTGGACAGCCACCATGAGGACTGCAAACACTGTAAATATCTATTTCTTACCCATAAGATCAGCAGCCGGTAGGTAAGATGGTGCTGCGAAGGTTTAGGTTTGAGATGTGGAGGGAGGAAGTGGAGGGAAGGAGGCAAGAAGGCAGGACATGCATGCACCCTTCATTCCATCCCTCTGATCGCAGCAACCCTGCGACGCAGGGCAGGCACACGTCCATGGATCTGCCTAGAAATGCACCTGGGATGCTGGACCAGCAGAGCATCGCTTCAGCTGCCCTAGGGAGTGCATGTGCTTTACTCACTGCAATCCCCATCCTGGTCATTCTGGTATGTTTGGAGAGTAACATCACAGCCTCACAAGAAACCTGTGCTTCCTTTTACCAAGGGTGTTTCCTGCCCATGTCACATAGCTGCAAATGAAGTAATAAAACCAGGGAAAATAGTGCTTTTAGAAGTATACGTAATTTGCAGCACTAGGAGGGTGAAGTCTGACCAGACACAGAATTTTTGAAAATCCCAGGCCCTAACAACTATCAGCTGAAGTGTTCTGGTTAGGCATGGAGATAAATACTAGCTGGTCACACAAATCTGGTTCACTCATAGCTGAAGAGTATTCTTTTGACTCTGGCTTTGCTGAATTTACCAGGTTCAAAAGTATCTATCTATAAAAGTCTGAGATGGAGTCCTCAATCAAAATGCCAATGTAATGCTGAAGCACTATGCGCACAGTACCACACTCATGGGCTGGTGAGGTTGACCAGGGAGCACACGTGCATGGCTTTGGAGCTAGAGGACGTTGACATAGGAACTCATTCAAAGGCAGGCTGTAAGAAAGCAGGTCTTAACAGTGCCCCAAGCACAGTGGGGAACTTGTCACCAGAACAGATGCTCTGCCAAACAACAGATGGGTTGGTGGTGTAGCCTGAGATGCCCTCTTCTGATGCATGGCTAGAAACATGAACACTCACTTCTAAGAAGAACAGATATACCCTCAAATCTAGAAAGACCTGAGGGCATAATTCTCCTTTCTCCAACAAGTGTGCCATTACCTTACACTAACTTGAAGGAACATGATCCCAGCAATGACAAACCTTCATCCCTTGCAAGAGCCCATGACTATTAATTGCACAGTAGCAGAGAATGATAGGCTTTTCACTTTAGGTCACTTTATCGTGACAACTGTGAAGAGCTAAATCCTTAGAATGTCATCACTTCAAAGCCCCAGTGAGGATGGATGAAATTTGCCTGTCTTCTACTGCCTGGAAGTTACGGTTGTTCATCTCAAACACTTTTGAGGCTCTTTCCGTAGCTTAGGACAGAAGGCCCTTTGCTACAAAACACAGTTGCTTATGATGGAACAAATTGCCCAGCCACTGCTCACGCCTGTTTTTTTTAGCAGAAATTATACTACTTCTATGATGTGATCAGAACAGGCACCCAAATTCAGGCAGCTACAGTCTGCAGAGGAGTTTCATCATTTGTGGGAACTGTGAGCAAAGCTTAGGTTTAAAGAAAACCTGCCCTCTGGTGACCATGTGCAATAGCCTTTGAAGCCAGTACTGAAATGTATTTCTGTTTTATGGAAGGAAATCTCAGCAGTGCTCAAAGGTGGTGTCCATGGGCATTTGACAATTGACCTCGGTGAGACAGGAGAAATAGCCACTGTACTTGAATAAATGTGAGAGGCTGATGCTGACCCTCTGGTGCATTAAGAGCAGCTTATTAAACAATATTTAATAATGACATTCATAGTGTTTCATCAGTGAGAAAATTGTACAATCCCATGGCTTTTTTTTTTGCCAGTAGCCCTGACCACTGATGTGTTCCTCCATCAAAATGTCCTTTGTCCTTTAGAATAATTAAGCTCTGCTTCATCCACTTCCAGAATGAGAGATTAAGGCTTTTTTTTTTTTTTTTTTTTCCCCTCCTCCCCACACATAGCAACACAGTTCTACTTGAAAAGAAACTACACTGTTCTCAGACTCCTTTGCTTTCAGGGAATGGCCAGGGCTATTCAACACAGACTGATGCGTGCCACTTGGGCAACTGGCAGCTACGTGCATAAGGACAGGAGCAGGAAACAGGGTCATAATCAGTTTATGGATAGCTGGAAGTTACTGACCTATAGCTTAAAAGCTGAGGCCAGAATAAACAAGTGATTTGCCTTGATTTAAAGCTACCTATCAGCTATCCTAGATCTTTTTAGGAAGAGAGAGAGAGAACTGTAAGAGAACTTTCATTAATGAGAACAGGGCATTACTGCAACAATTAAGAATAAAAATGCAGTACTGTAGTGTGTGAAAAAAATATTGCCTTGTTGGTAAATACGGTTGGAAGGCAGAGACTGTTTGTAAATGGCTACAGAATCCTCAGAGCAGTCCCAAAATAGCTGTTTTACATCAACACCAGGATGATATTATGAACAATCATTTTTGAATGAGTAAGGCAGCTGTTCTAGGTTTAAGGCCTACCAAAGAGATGTGACAATCATTAAAAAAGAAATTAAAAAAAAAAAAAAAAAAAGGTAGGTTGACTTTATTGGTCACCGCAACTATCAAACTTACCGGTTTCCCAAACTCCAATTCCGAAAAGAATTTATACCAAGGTTCATTCTTTAAATCTATCTCTTCTGGGCTTATATCCCGAGTCTAAAGGAATTGGTGATAGGGGAATGGAAGAAAGAGAAGGATAACATTATGCACAGAATACACAGAAAAGGTCTGTTAAAGATGCAGATTCCATAGTTTCCATTCTAAAATGTCGATATTTAGCTTTATAATTTGGAATTTCTATAGCATGTCTCACAAGAGCCATGAACTGCTTTGCAAACATCAGTTAAGCCTAATGGCAGCATTGTGAGAGACATGAATATAAATGAATTGCATTTTACAGATGAGGAGACCCACACAGAGAGAAATCATGCAGCTTGCCCAGAGTCACTGGAGGCTCAATGGAAGAGTTGGGAGTCAAGAAGTCCCTCGGTCCTACTGTCAGACACCTCCACTGGCACCAAAGCTGCATGTGTTTGTTGAACTTTTTGAAATCATCAATTCGTTAAAAAGGGAGATTTAGTAAGGCTCGAATCAAATACAGCAAAATACTGCATCTTTAACAGCACATGAATATGTGAGAAACCCTGTTCTATACACTGCAAACAGCCTGAAAGGCGGTTTTCTAACGCAAAGGGGACACAAGTCAGAGTGAGTGCATTTCTGAAAGATCTCAGAAGGGATGGATACAGAGAGACAATATTACTTGTTTCTTCACAAATAAATGTTAGAGAATCAGACAAAAAAAATGAAGGACAATAAGACAGGACAGAAAACAGTACAGTTGAAAATTCCCTTTTGTTCATACAACATGAAGTGTGTCCTGATGCAAACCCCATCATGTGATGGGGTTACTGAGGCAGGGGCAGTTCCCACCAGTGCTGGGCATTGTATCAGACTGCCACAGCCATTAGGCATCACAAAAAAGCTCTGGGGAAAACTTAGGCCTGATACCGAAAGAGGGGCAATGCTTCGGTCTGAAAGATAAATGGTTACATCGTGTCTGATCTCTGATCCCCTGGAGAAAGATTTGGCTACTTCTTAGAGGCAAAACAGAAGCAATGCCACCATTTTTTTCCTTCATTGCATTCCAGCTCAAAGCACTCATCTCGTTGCATAACGGCAGTTACAGAAGAGAATAAAGAGCCCACTGACGTCAGTGGGAGGCTCTTCATTGCTCTGAAATGGTCTTGAATTGGGATTCTGAAAGCCACAGCTCTGGATGTGATTACCAGGAGATATTACCAAATCTCCTGCAGCCTCCTCAGAAACACAAAGAATGATCTAGTCACTAAACAGTGTATTACTGTTGTACTTCATGAGACTGATGGAGACCATGAAGCCACTATTGCAAGATGTTCCGTCTTCTGTAACCTATGGCTTGAAATTATAGCTCAAAAAATAACATTGGAAGTAACACAGCTATAGCATTCTTCTCATCTTTGATGAGCTCAGTACAATTTTTCTCAACTGCACTGACAATGGTCCTGCTCATGCCTTTTAGACTGATTCAACAGCTCCATTAAGAACCTCAGGAAGCCTGAAAGTATAAACAGGGCCACTGGTGATGTCAGACGTTTTTGCAAAGGTACACAGAGGAAGCAGGCCTTTTTCCACAAGGTTTAATCTTGGCTATTTATCATGAGACAAAATTGCCACTGAGGTCATTAGAAATCTTGCTCCAGGATGGACTGCAGGAATGGAGTTGTCATACCATCGTCAAACCACTCCTCACTTGCACTTGCTCTATTGGGCTGAGCCAACTCCCAGCACAATCAAGAGCGAGTTGTCCATTGCCTATGGGATCAAAAGGCTCTGGATCACACTCTGATCAGGAGCAACTTCCCCTGTCAATGAAGGGACAGGTCTGAAAATATGTTGGTTGCAGGATCTTTAAAAAGTGACAAGCCTTGACTGCACTTGGAGAGAAAAAAGAAAACCCACCAAGACACTAAGAAGTAACATCAGGGCCCAGATCAGACTTGATTCTTGTATTTCTATTGATTTAAACTGCTGTTCTGTGTTTGTGTTTCAGCATAAAATCCATGGTCTATTTTTCATGATCATCCATCTACTTACTCCATGTTTAGATCAATGCCTGAGCTGTTAAGGCACAGAGTCCAGTTTACATTCAGAATCTCACATGCAATTAGCACTTCCAATCAAATCCTTCAAATTAATGTCTAAATTACATCTTTACGTGCCAAACTGGCTATTCACTAATAACCCCACTCAGCGCCTTCTAGCACTTAACGGTGTTGCAGTTGTACCCTGAAGGACACTAAGAGAGTCAGAGTGATTTATGCAGGACTGGCTGAGGTCAGCACCACCTCTCTGTCCTGCTGCTTGCCAGCTCTTCTCAGCCAAGCCTGCAAAATGAGACTTTTGTATGTCTCCTAGCTATCACAGCTCCCAGCGTACTTACTAATTCAAACTGAAATTGGTAACAGTTCACTTAATACTCCAGGTCATGCACCAGTGTAGCTGGGGAGCCAGCTCACATTCAGTTCTGCAACCCCTGCCATGGAAGTGGTGAGATCCAGCTGAGGAAGAAAGCAGCCAAGGGGCCGTGCGCTAATGCACACCTCAGAAGCATCCACTGAAGCACACTACAGGCACTCTAAAAATTACTTGTTCAGTGTTAAAGCTAATGGCATCAAAGGAACATAGAAACTGAACCAGCCAGCATTGTTGCATAATGCTTTCAACCCTACTGCTGTGCCCTAGAAAAAGTACAGCCGGCTAAACAGCTGCTGCAGAGGTCAGTGTCAAACACGGATTAAAAACTAGGGTTAGTGATCCATACTTAACACAGAAAACAACATGTCCAAAAGTAAAGAAGCCTCTCAATCCCCCTGGATGTTGCTTTATATAGAGAGACAATGTTAAGAAGTTATGCAAAACTGTTTTCAAAACAAAATATACAGGAAATACATCACACGAGCACTGCAATGTCAACATAAGGAATCCTAATGGAATAGAACTGGACAAGCACTCAGGGAGTATATTACATTCACAGAATCAAGCCATAGTCTAGGATAAGGTTAACATTACCATCTTTTCACTGTTCAGAACTGAGGACTTTCCTGGCTGATAGTCATAAATGCTTCTGGGCTCTGCACGGTATTTTCTAGTGTCCACCTTCTTGTCTGGAGGCTCCCAGTCAGTCCTGACGAAAGAAAGATCAGCTAACACAAAACACTGTGGTTTCCATGGAGGCAAGCACTTTCTTTTGATAGGCACCTTCCCTGGCTAATCCTGGTTTAATCAGGGAACTTTTTTCATCTAGGAAAGAAACCTGCTGCAAGAGGAACAGTTAGGATAGGGCTCTGAGCATATATTTGTTTTTCTACAGCAGGCAGAGCTTGATACAGCTCAGATGCTGAAAGCACTAGAAAAGAGGCTTGTGGTGGGGGTCTTCCTCATACCTGCAGTAAAATGCCAGACTTTCATGTCTTTCAGCTAAGCTCACAAATACCAACATGTCCAAACTTTGGGCAGAACTCAGATTAAATCTCTTTCGCTAAACCTCTTCATTTTGGCCATGTCACTGATTACCTAACTACTGGGCAGCAGCTGGAACTGCCCTGGACTCTGGGGGCACGCTGGGGTCCAAGGGGCGATCTTTTCTAGAGACATGAACACATTACTCAGACTGGTGTTTGTAAAAACAGCTAAGAACAGTCCATTAACTATCCAAACCAATATAATTTTGTGCTGTGTCCACTCCGGCCCAGTTCAGATAATATCAGTCACAAAACATTTTTAGGAACCATATCCTACAATGCTCAACTCCTTCCCAAAAAGTAGTATTGGGAAATCCAGAAAACGCATCATATGGAATAATGAACACCTCCGAAAAAGCCCAGAAATCAGGCCAGTTGTGCTTGCTTATGCCCATCCTGGTAAACAAATTCTGAAGTAACAAATTTTGCTTGTTACATTCCCCTTGATGGACAATGCTGTATGTGGATTCACCTCGCCTAGCAGTCACCATACAGAACTGAGGGATCTAACCAAACTGTTGCTCAAGGTTTCATTTACCCTGCTGACCTGGTTTAGGATAGGAACAACCAAGCCCTCCTCATGGATTTTGGAGAGACCCTGGCAAGTAATTTCCTTTTTAAAGTAAGGCAAGATGGTAATCAAAATGACTGGACCACAAGCATTATGCAAATGTCATCAAGGTTAATAATTACTGCTTGGAATAAACTTGATCACTTAAGAGCTCAACTCTAGAAAAACTTCACCCTGGTGAAACATTGATACTAGATACATTGATACTAGAAACATTGATACTAGATTGTCACTAGATAACAGGAGGCAGTACTTACTGTAACCCTCATTTGGAAGAGGTTTTGCAGAGGGCCAGTGTACTATGCCTCCAACTGCTGTATGAGGAAGAGATGTTCTACCAGCAAAAGTCTCCTGATCCAACGGCCTAAGATGCTCACTGAATTAGCAAACTCAAATCATGGCATTGCACATCAGAGGCAGCCAGTGATAAATATTAAAAGGATGTGGAAATTGGTGAAGGAAGGAGGAGCACTTCAAAAGGTGGGAGAATTCTGCAGGGCATCAAATGTTCACTGCCTGATCTGCTTTCCCTTCATTTGGTAAATGCTTTCGCTACTGTTATAAAGAGGTTTAAAATACACGGTAACAAGCAAAGCAAAAGATCAGGATAGAAGTAATCCTGAACGATCAGCAGTGACACAGCTAACTAGAATCTATGTTCAAATCCTGCTCCTCTGCAATTACTGCTATTTATTAATGTATGCTGAAGTGCCTTTACAGTGTCACGCTAAGCAGAGATCTTCTACCGTGCTGCTGTGGTAGGCACTGTATAAACATAACACCCAGGAAACACCCCTCATCCCAGCAGGAAACTAAGGAAACTATCCATGTAACTGAGGGTGTAATGCCTGGTTAAAAACCAATAAATAAATAAAGAGAGATGCAAAGAGGCAGTGAGTTGTGACAAAGGACTTCACTGGCGCGTAGTAGAAGAGTCAGAGTTAAAAAGTACACCTCAGTCCCCCAAAAAAAAGTTTAGCTGGAGCTGTGAACCTAAACCTTTCACCTTTGTTCCCTTCCCATTCACAGCTTTCAGACACGCTTCCAGTACTGATCCAAATACATCTTAGCTCAGGTCACCTTTCTGGGCTTGATTTCAGTGACGAAGTACGGTTTGGCAGCGGCAAAGTGGCAGACCTCTTAAACACCTTCTCTGAGTCAATATTGTCCATCTCACTCTTGGAGCGGGGAACTGAAGGCTGGCTTCTGGCTGTAGAATAAATCAAATACAGAAATGTTGGTGAGCTGAAGAGGAGGCCAACAGCTGCATCCTTTACGTACCCCTCATGTTTGAAAGATTACACAAGAAATGAGAATTACTTACTGTCCTCAGAATAGGAATAACGAGGAGAGTATGAATCAGAATCTTCATCTGAAAGACAAAAGTATTTTGCAAGTGAGCTGAAAATGCCCCCCAAAAGAAATACCTGAAACCCATTTCTTTTACTAATATATTAGCCATAATTGGAGAGTAATAGGCCCAATACTTACCCCAGAGATGACCCTAAAAAAGAAAATCCCAATGAGGCTTAAACTGCATTTAAAAATAATTCCTAGATTAGACATTAATATTAATGTAGTACTTACACCAATACCTTTCTCCAGCCTCTCAAAGCACTTTAAAAAACAATCACTTTTTGTCACAAAGCACCTCAAGAGCAAGTGTTATTAGATCCACTTTATCAAAAACTGAAAGATAAATCGAGGATGTAAAAGCTGAAGTATAAGCCTAAAATAACTCATTAGGTGTTGACATAGAGCTGGGAAGTCCTGCTCTCAATCACACACAGCAATCTCTGGGCCATCTTTCTTGTATCATGCAGCACACCAAGCTGAAGCATGTTCACTGACTCAGGTTATCTTTTAAGCATTGATAATGTTCCTGGCATGATACACATAAGTATCTACACCAAGAGGCTGTTCTTGCTCTGAAGATCTTCCCTTTTAAATAGGGAAGATACACCTATAGAATGCAATAGAAATGTTCAAGCAGCTCTGCAAGAGCTAGCAACAACAGTCATGATTGTAGTGCTCAGGGCAGATGTGCCTCGAAATGAGGTGGGAGGATGGCAGCATTACCACCCCCATCCTATAGGTGATGTCCAGAGAGTATTTTTGACTCAATCAAAAACCTAGAGGTATCTTTCCACCATCTTCAGCATGCTTTGGAATAAATCCTCAATGAACTGATTGTAATAGCACTGGCAGTTGGGACCAGAACTGGAAACTGGACCCACAGGACCATCATATTTCTCTACTGATGAAGGTTCCAACTAGCAGGGAAGTACACATGGGACATCTACAGGGCTTCAAGGCAAAATGCAGGAAATATCATGCAACACCCGCACAGAGAACTGTGAGTAAAGATATTACAGAATTATAGAATCATAGAATTGTCCAAGTTGGAAGGGACCTTTAAAGGCCATCTAGTCCAACTCCTCTGCAGTGAACAGGGACAGCTACCGCTGGGTCACGTTACTCAGAGCCCTGTCCAGACTGACCCTGCAGGTCTCCAGGGACGGGGCATCCACCACCTCTCTGGGCAACCTGTGCCAGTGCTTCACCACCCTTACTGTAAAAGACTTTTTCCTTATATCCAGGCTAGATCTCCCCTCTCTCAGTTTGAAGCTATTTCCCCTGGTCCTGTCACAACAGGCCCTGCTGAAGAGCCTGTCCACTCCTTTCTTGCAGCCCCCCTTAAGATACTGAAAGGCCGCTATCAGGTCTCCCTGGAGCCTTCTCTTCTCCAGGCTGAACAGCCCCAACTCTCTCAGCCTGTCCTCACAGGGAGGTGTTCCATCCCTTGGATCATTTTGGTGGCCCTCCTCTGGACGCCCTCCAACAGGTCCATGTCCCCCTGTGCTGAGCACTCCCCATCTGATGCAGCACTCCAGGTGAGGTCTCACCAGCGCAGAGCAGAGGGGCAGGATCACCTCCCTTGCCCTGCTGGCCCCACTTCTTTGGATGCTGCCCAGGGTGCGGTTGGCTTTCTGGGCTGCAAGGGCACACTGCTGGCTCGTCTCCATCTTGTCATCCACCAGTACCCCCAGGGCCCTTTCGGCAGGGACATGCTCAATCCTTGCATCCCCCAGCTTGTATTGATAGCGGAGGTTGCCACAACCCAGGTGCCAGACCTTGAGTTTCGCTTTGTTGAAGCTCATGAGGTTAGCCAGGGCCCACTGCTCCATATTACTAATATCTCTGTGAGTAAACCACTAAAATGGGCAGAGGAAAATAGAGAAAAACAAAAATAGATGAAGAAAAGAACACACTATACAATTGTCACATGAACTTAGTGATGTCAGCCAACAGACTGAAACGATTTGAAGTGTCTCTCTCAAGAAGGACATCAATTAGCTACTACACCCAACCTTGTCTGCTGGAAAAACAATTTGGCTAATACAGCTGACCTGCACTCGTAGCTTAATCGAGCCTTTCAGAAAGGCTCAAAGAAGTCTTAACTTTTAGCTCCTCTGCTGAGTTCTCTTGGTGAAAGCATTAGAAGGTTTAAGTTCCAAACAGATGGTTATTGATTTCTGGTGTGCTTATTATCAGACAAAAAAAAAAAAAAAAAAAAAAAAAAAAAAAAGAAAAAAACAAACAGTGAAGGTCAATTTTCATGTTTTAGACCTAAACGACAGAAAACAAATATTGACCTATTTAATGTTTTTATGAAAAAATTGACCTACTTACTTGAAAACAAATGTCAGTATTCATTTAACTTCACATTCAGGCAGGAAAAAATCACTTTAAATAAAGTTGCCAATTGCAAATATTTAAATATCTGGAGTAATGAGGAAGACAAGTATAATCTGCTGTCTTTTCAAGTATCTTTCAAAGAAGAATGTCTATATTTTCTCCTATTTTAAAGCAATGAATACTAAAACACAGAATTCTGGAATGACTCAAAAAAGATTAAAGAGTAAATCAGAGATGAACATTCAAACAGGATTTTCTGGCTCTCAGAGCAGCATTCTGTCTATGGGACACTCCACAGAGGAAGGGCATTGCCTATTCGTAGTTTCAAACTCTGATTCTTTTTGCAAGAGGCAGTTCCTCTGTAGTTCCTAGAGAATCTGCAGTGTTGAGGTGGTGTTTGGTTTTTTTTGTGTGTGTGTGTGTGTGTGTTTTTAGTTTTTTTCTTTCTTTCTTTCTTTTTTTTTTTTTTAAAAAAGGTTGGCCAAAATCTGTAGATTTCAATATTCTTAGACTTTGAAGGAATTTTAGAGAGGAACCCAAATCTTAACACTTTTAGGAGATCTTATGCACCAGTCCAAAGCAAGAGGACTAACACTTAGCCTGTCTGAAATTTGAAGCCTGATGTTTCAACCTATCTCTGTATAAACACTTTGCAGTTGAATACATCACTTCAAAATGCTTTCTGGATATGAAACATGGACTCTAACCCATCTACACCATCAGAGATTCTGGATTCCTTTCAAGGAAAGAATCCAAGCAGGTATTAGAGAAGCATTTCCCAAGGTATTGAAAATACAGAGTAAACTTTTGGTCCAATACAATAATTAACTACTTAAACAAGCAAATTATTTTCATCTGCACATTTGAAGTGCATAGAGGATACCAGACTCTTCAAATCGGAAACCAGACTCTTAATACATTAAGAGCACTAGTTTTGCAAACTATATTACTTAAGATAAATGCTCTGAAGACCTTTCACCTGCAGGTGTCACCAGGAAATAAGTATCTTGGATATCTGTACAACACTACTCCACATTCATTTTTCCATGAAATGCACCTTACACCTCCTCGTCTTCTTTGAGCATCTCAGCTGGAACCCAGATTGCACGCTTTCTTTTTACACAGTGCCCACCAGATGTTTAACAGAAACACTGAAAGAACTGGTTAATTAATAGGCTCACCAGGGCTGGCGTGAGGCACAGGCTGAGTAGGCAAGGCCCTAAACTGCAGGATCTAAAGCAATACCAGAACACCAAGTAAACAAAGCTGTCGCTCCTCCCTGATCAGGAAATGTCTATGCTCAACATGTGCAGCAGATTCCAAAGTTTCTCATATATCAGTGTTTTCATGTATACGCACACAGCTGTCGGATTATTGCTGCGATAAATACAGTCTCACCATCTCTGAAATATGACTGACAAAGAACTCTAGATTGTACCTGACGTTTAAAGGAATCTGCTGAGCACATAAGAAGGCTAATGTAAAAACAATGTTGTTACAAATTACAAGATGTGCTGATGAGACTGTCATATTCTATCCTTGCCTAGATATGCCAGTGCACCTACAGCCAGCCCTGAATCCAGGTTACCGAGTTATATTTATTTTAAGGTACTACATTGAGGGACTGATCCAAAACCCACTGAGGCAAGCAGCCATTTCACCAACAGACTTCAGTGGCATTTTGGTCTGGCCCTAATACTGTGTTAATATTCAAAACAAAACGTGAATAATTAAAGAAATGTATCAATCCAAACGGGCAGCAGGAGAAATCTCAGTTAAACACCATCTTGACATGTATGTCAGCGTTTTAGGCATGTTAAATAAACACTGCACGCGTATGGCTACATACAATTGATAAGCGCATAAAACCAAGCAAACCTCAGGTCTGTAGCATTAGTCAACTACTAGTTAGAAAGCCAGAGGAGCACTGCAAAGCCAAAAAGGTATCATACAGTCAAGGCAACGCTTACAGTGCAGCAAATAATTGAGGCAGCATACTGCTCAGCAACTAGAAAGAACTCCAAGAAGAAAATAAATGGACAAGGCAGCATTTGTGCAGAAAAATATATATGGTCCTTTGTTATTACCTTCAGAGATAGGACTAGGAGTAGACGCAGGAAACTGGTATGTAGGAGAATAAGGATTGTCTTCTGCAGCAGAGAAAAGCAGTGGATTTTGAGACTATCCACAGTGAAGTGGAGGTTCTGCTTTATCCCCCAATTTCCTTTCACTACATGGTTTTATTGCATACTTTAATAATACTTGAGTAAACATCATTATACTTTAGAAAAGATTAATAGATTAGCAAAGTTTTAGTTATTTTATGCATCACACAAGAAGGCATATTGGGCATAACTGAATTTCCAGCCAGTGTAACAAATAGGTAATGGAAGTCTAGAACCTGAATCTAGTTACTATTATGGTGCTATAGTACAGTTAAGTCAAAGCACGAGACAACATATAGTCTGACTAAGCTTCTGGTACCTTCAGGTTTTTGCTGGATTTCAGGAAGTTCAGGAAATATGTAGGTAGGGCAATAAGGGTTTTCTTCGGGAGTGTCTAAGGAAAGGAACATGATTTGAAAAAAGAACAGAGAGTAAAGATTTAAAGGGGAAGAATGGCAAGACAAGAATCCACACAGCTGCCGAACAGTCCCTCATGTGCTGATGCTACAGCACGACACTACCCAGACACTTTCTTGCATGTCTGGGCCTTGGGGGAGATCCTGGAAGCTGAAAGGACTGAATTCATTCTTCTCGTGCTGAAGTACGGGCTCTGGCTGAGCTGAAGAGCCTCTCTTAGGAGTGTTGGGGTGAGGAAATTGTTCAGCTCTCTCATTCCATCCAACACAACACAGTGCCTATATATGCATGAAGCTCATCATGACAGCACCTGCAGTGGCAAATAAACCCTACAGCATGCAAAACTGGAGCTGTGTTACATAAGCGCAGTTCTGAATTGCATTTGCCTGCACGTCAGGCTGTTCAGAGGGTTCAGTCTGCAAACACTACTGCAGCCATTTCTCACACAGAATAACGAACGTGAATGTATCAGCAGCCAGGCGCAGAAGTGCCTCAAAGTAGTGGATTCCCTGAGAATCACCATGATGAAGTTTGTGAGAGCTTACTACAATTTTGAAAGAAGAAAAATTTCAGGATTTTAAGAGCAGAATTCAGATTCTGAACTCCCCAAGATCAGTGGAAATCTTTCCCTTGGTTTCAGGGAGCCTCAAACCAAGTTCTATTCAGCTGCTACTAAAGCTTTACACTGTAAAAGCTTTCACTTGTGCACAAAGCTGTTTCAGTAATAATCTATTATCATTCAAAAGTGTTAGCTGCTGGAGCTGGAGTTCAGGGATCTGATTCCTAAGTATGGAATTAATGGCAGCCTTCTGGTTTTGGTTCTCAAACAGTGCACCTGATTTCATGAAGGCACTGCAGTACACCGCTCAGAACATCTCAGACCTTGCTTTGGACTGTGTTGTTTTCTCACCTTTGTTTTCACAGATTTTAAATACATTGGTTGAATTCTGTAGTGCAGAGCAAACAACAGTTAACATAGCACACTTCTGTTGAGCATCCATAGTACAATTTTTCACATGTACAAAAAAAAGTTGTCAAGGTGGTCGTTTAAAGTAAATAAAAAGATCCTTTTTACAGTACCTCTATTTAGCTTGTGTATCTGTTTGAACATTGTCTTGTACCAGTCCTTCGATCTGTCTGTATTCTGTTGGAAGAATAAATATACATACAGAAATAATCACAAACATTATTATTATTATTATTTTTAAATCTGCCAGCAATGAGCATGCAATGAGCATGGTTACCACCCTGATCCTACTTCATTTATTAGCACTAACTAAAAAGCAAGGCTAAGTGACATCAATACTTTACAATGAGTGATTTCAGACAGATGTATAATCTCATATATAAGGAAGCTACAGACTTCACTGAAGTTACTGATACTCCTGCAGAACTTTCACAGTGTGTTCTAATTGGTGTGGAACTGCACATTGTGGAAGACTGTACACAGCAACTTGATTTTATTACATTCATCTAAAAGTAGACACCGTGCATAGTTCAGTCACATACATTGATTTCCTCTGTGCCCAATGGACAGTTAGACACATGCAGTGTTCAAGTCACTCCAGACACCAGTTGTAAGAATGGGTGAACAATTCTTTTCATTATAATTTCCCCTGATCGTTGAACGAACTTAAACATGTTGTTTAGAAGACATAACTGTCTATAAGATGGCTAAAAAAACGCAAAATTAATCTCTCCTTTGCTGCTAACAGTGAATGAACAATATTCTTTAAACAATATTATCCAATATGATGAGAAGTGAGATTTGTATTTAATTTTTTTTCACCTGATGCAGCTGAAGCAGGTCACTGACAGCAAAGTTCATAATAACATGCACTGGAACTAGAATTCTATCTTCTCTAGTATCTCTACAGCCTCTGCAGCTTTAGTGAATTCCCTGAGTCTCAAGGCAGGCAGAATCTGGCCCAGGTTTTTGCAATGATCACTTGGCCAGTGTTGTCTTACCCTCAATGGAATGCCAATATCATCAACAGAGGTATCAGCCATGTGCTGAGGGCTCCTGACAATTTTTCTTTTCTCCTCCATTACCCTCTTCTCACTTGGCACTGTCTCCTGGACTGGCTTGTCCCGTGTGAGTGCCAAATCTACTTTATCAGAAACTGGCACTGAATCTGAAAATGAAAACAGGGGACTGTTATTCCATACCAGCATTCCACCATCTCACCATATTTCACTCTTTTTAGGCAAAAATCCTAGCAAATAGTTGATGAGACAGACTGTGTCACTGCCAGTTGTGGCCAGCATCTGGACTGAAGGAATCTGGCAAGAAAATGTTTGATACCAGCAAAAGCAGACTAGCATCTCTCAGATATCTGCATACATCTCATGACAGACTCAGCTGTTGCATAAGACAAGAGAAGATTTTTAATTTTGGAAACTTTTTTTGGTCTAATTAGGGACTCTGCAATCTCATTCTTCATTATCTTTTTTCAGTTCATGATTTCAATCTAATGGTGCATCCTACATGGTAGTGAGGCACTACTTTTTTAACAGCCTGCACTCACATAAATGACAAGCTTATTTGTTCCAGTCTCATCTCAGTATTCATCTCTGTGCCCTAACCAGAGTTTGTAAACAACAAATTCCACTGTTTGTTAGCATATGCACAATTCATCTCTACAGGGAGAAACAGCGAATTGCTCCAGACTGCCTTGCTCCCACCTGGACTTCCTTGACACCCTTACGCAGCAGCAGGCACCACCACCACTGGGCAAGGAACCAAGGGAGCTCGGACTGCTCTGAAGATCTGCTGTGCTCTGGAGAGCTGCAGCACTGCAACCTTTAGGCTTTGCTGAGGATTTTTTCTATGTGGAATTTTCTGGAGAGGAAACATCTGTGATTTTACAGTCTGCCTCATCAAGGCTTTGCTGGGTCCTGTTCCCTTTATATCACTGCATGCATTGAAAAGAGAGAGAGAGAGGTTTATTCACATGCACATCACCATGCTGCCCAAAGCCATTAAATGTGAAGAAATCTGAAAGGGACAGTTAGCAGAGGAAAAGCTTATGCACAACAAAGCATGGGTCTGTTGGTACCCTGAGCAAACACAATTCTGTCCTGTGAAAACCAGTATGCAAAGGATTTGTCTGAGTGGTTGGTTTGAAATTACCAAAGTTTAAGTCTTCCTCTTAAAATAAAAATAAAATGAAAGAATGTTCATAAAAGGTCAAAATGGGGCAAAGCATCATTAAATCCTTGTCTGGCTTTTTTATCCTGTTTTCCCCTCCCTGGGACTGCATGTGCACTGCCTTTTTGTCCTTTTGTGTTCCTGGTGCAAAGGGCTATTTTGTATGAAAAATACTTGGTTCATTCCCCTATAAGTTGGAGACTCAACAGCTTAATTTCATACTGGCTTATTTGCCACACAGCCCTAATGATTTCAGAGCACCAGTGGACATGTATACCAGGCTGAGGTACTCTGAAAACATCAAAAAGCCAAATCTGGTGCCTGAGTGCACAGATAACCAGGCTGCACACCCCATGGCACCTGAGCCATCCTCCTCATGATCAGCAGCAATAACGGGTCACACAGCAAGAGTTTTACCACTGTCACCGAGAGGATGCAAGAAGCAGGGGGATGAGGTGGCCACCAGCACCTGAGTGGTTGTTTTGACACACAGAGCAGGTGCACACCCAGCTGCGCAAAACGGGCTTCACTTGCAGTCCAAGGATCACTCGGGCAGGAACAAGCTGTGCCGCGAGCTCTCTCTAACTTAGAAAACAGAAGAGTTCCTGATCATAAGGGGAAACACCTTGTGAAAAAGAAAACCACAGGAAACCTCTGTCCGGGCCTGCAGCACACGCAGCTGAGTGGAGTGCACTGAGGCACCACCAAGGGAAGGAGCAGGGAGAAACACATGAGCTGTGTGCAGCCTGTCACCGCAGCAGGGTGCAGTGGAAAGGAGGGACAGGCTGGTGTGGCAGCCAGAGGATCTGCTGGAAGGAGTCAGGTCCTGGCAGTGGCACCAGGAAAACAACTTTTTTTCTCTCCCCTCCCCACCCAAGGAGACACTTATGGGCCTGTTGCAAGGGCAGATATCTGCCAGGGGAAAGAAGGCTGGCAGCATACATGCATACTCGCACACTACAATTTTAGCATGTATTTCTTAAGATCTGGCACAAATACTTCTGTTCTTGGAGTCATGTAAACAATGATTTTTATTCCTCTCCACACCCCAAGCAAGACTAACTCTAATGGCAATGTAGGGAAACTTGAGAATATGTCCCATGTAAGTAAACCTAAAGGCTCAAATAGATCTTATGATGTAGGAGGAATAGCCTAATAATTTAGGAGTCAGGTATATTAACGTGGCCACACAGGTAGCATCTGGAGGAGAGGTTGAAATCAAACATGCAGTGTCCTGGACTAAACCAGGACAAACATTTAAAAGTAATTCTTTTGCAGTTCCTGGAAAGTGTGTTTGCTAAAGGTACCCCATGAACGAACAAAGCAGCAGCTTTGCTCCAGCAGAGGCAGCAGCTGGGAGGAAGCAGACCTTTCACATCATACCTGCCAGGCTACTAAGCCTTTTTTGCTGTTCTGTGATAAAGGAAGAGACAAAATAAAAAGAAATACAGAACAAACGTGTGAGATAAACAGCAAGTGCTCTGGTGCTGCATTTCTGACAGGCAAGAAATACGCTGTAGACAGAATGGCAGCAGCTGCTGGAGAGAGTCTGTTTTCAAATACCGTGCCCAAGTGACAATCCACAGTCCCTTCTCCACACAGCACCCTCGTGGATAACACAAATCTCATGATGCAGTGACCAATACATTTGTAAAGAGTATTTTTTATTTTTTAAAAATCAGAGAGAATCAAAAAGGCTGTACAGGAGACAATTTTAAAAATAGTGAAGACTCAGGGTCAACAAACTTGACAAATAACTGTTACCATTAACACAAAGTACATTTTAAAACAATAATGCTGTAGCATTTCATAGGGACAGAGAAAAGGATCAAGCCATTGCTGGTGCTTGCTGAGTCTAACCCATACTGAGCCACAGATTGAGTGATCTGCCCACAAACACAGACCGGGTAAGGCTATGAGTCTCAGAACAGCCACTTTGTATAAGGGCCTTTCACTATTGAGTTCCCAGACTGGGACATCTTCCACGGTGCCTCACCAACCTGAAGCTGACACTCTGAACTGCTTTCTAAAGGGATGTCCAAATGACTTGCCTGAGTCACAGCTGGGAATATGCTAAGGATTCTTAACTCTGTGTTCTTTGCTTTATCTACTCCCTAGCAATTAATCTAGGTATTTAATGCATGAAAGCAATTTGAAAATAATAAATAATTTTACTGACATACAAAATGCAGACACTCTTGAAAGCTCATATGGTTAATGCAAAGGTTTCAAAACTTAACGTATATTAATTCCAAGTGTTAAATATTCAATCATGCCATGCAGTGCCTGCCCAGGAAATAACTGTGCTTTGTGGTGGCATGGGACATTTGCCAAGCAACCCTGCAGTAGGTAAAAATCTCTGCTTGTACCTTGTTTGCTAGCAGAATCTGCCTTCAATGGATGTTTGTACTAAACAGAGCAACTCAGCAAGGGAGGCAAGTATTTCTCTTCACAAAGTGAAGCTCCCTTACCAGCAGAGCAGAGTGCTGTTCCTTTATCTCAGCACTTCTGCACTGCTAACCACCAAAGGCTGCTGCTTGTGTGCATGATTACAGGATAGTTGTCAACATATGAAACAAACCTGTGTGCTATTTGTAAAAGAAAAGGTTTGCAATCTGAGCATGAGAAATAGATGGGAACCATCTGCTGCAGGGTTCACTCTTACAGGCAGGTCATCGGGGGTAGGTCTAGTGTATTATGAGAGATGAGAAAGGATGTGAAGACAGTCTCTGCCAGAGCCATTGCCTCCACTGAAGGGAACTGTGTTGAATCACTAGGGTCTTCTGGCAAAAAACAGGTGGTCTGAAGAGTCTATGATTGACAGCTCATTCCTATCTCTTCTTCCACAGGGGAGAGAATATCATGGATGAACAGACTTTTCATTAAAGATTTTATTTTTTTTACATGAAGGTGAGGAGCGTCTACTTGTGTCTCTGACTAGGAAAGAACTGCTGATGGATAAGAGCTGGGGGAGTTATCACACTCCCACCTGACCAGAGTCAGCCTGTAGCCCCAGGCACACACCAGCTGAGGATTTCATCCTTGATCTTATGTTCTGGGACTGTAAGCAAAGGCCAAAGACTTGTACATCTCAGAGAAAGGGCCGAGCAGAGGAACATAGCTGCTGGCAGAAGTGAAGGAATGATTAAAGATAACTTCAGAGTTCCCAGAGGAGCAGTAGAAAAAAAACAAAGACTTGAAACCAGTAACAAAAGGGGAAGACGAAACATATTTGAGTGTGTTTACTACAAAATTAAGACGTCAAAAATAAAAGTCATAAAACAAGACACTGACAAATGTGAAGGGAATAAATTCTTACTCTGGTGCTAGGAATGAGTTAGAGGATCTGAAATGGCTTGTTAATAAGTGTAAATCTTACACAGTTGGTGTTGCTGAAATTCAGTAGAAGAAAAAAATTGAGATCTCTCACCATGGCTAAGTGTATTTACTGTGCTTCAAATGTCATTACCTGTTTCTAAGTTTAACAGCTCCAAAGTAAAGGACCTTAAATGCTTGTAGATTAATGAACTAGCATGTAAAGTATAAGGACAGTCGCAGATGTCTGCTGCAACAGTCACTCCAGAGAATAAGATAACCAGCTCCTTAAAGAGCAATCAATAATGCACTGGGGAGAAAAAAAGCCACATTATCCATCTGGAAGACTGACTGAACTACTGGAGATTTCAGACTGCCAGTGTTAAAATGACCTTGACGTTTCTTACTGAAAGGGTATTCATTGCACACAAGAGAAATTTATATTAAACCTCTTTCTGACATGAAGGAATTGATTTCAGAACAAAATATAATTAACCATTCAAGGGAAGGTGTACCATAATCCAGTAACAATGTTATGTGCCATGAGACCAATTCAGCTTTGAATGGATAAGGTCCAAAAAGGTGAAATCAAATCAGTCATGTCAGCCAGGAGTGAAACATAAAAGATCACTAAGATCTAAGAACCATTTAAGAACATCACATCAGTTACACTATAAAACATTACAAAACACTACCAAAACACCACCAAAACACCTTAATGCTATGCTGGGATAAAGTCTAAATAGGGGCAGAAGCATAAGGAACTATAAGAAATCCTTAATACATAAACAGATGGAAAAGTAAGAAAACATACCAATGAGCAGATAGCATATGCTAGGAAGTAAAAAAACTACAATGGAAGCAAAAATTTACAGAATGTCCCAGAGACTTAAAAAGAGAATAAACAGAAGACCTAGCAACGGTCCTGGCATTTTACAAAATAGGCACACTGGAACTGTTACTAAGAGGGCAGAAAAGATGACACATCCAATCACTATTTCCATTCTGTATTTGAGGAGGGAAAAAAAAGTCTGACGTTGTACTGCCTGGTGGAGAAATATTTTCCACTTCAAAAGTAACAAAGGACTGTGCTGAATGACAGCAACTGAGGTCAGAGGCTTGAAAATCACCATGCTCATAAACTGTACTGAAGAATTTTAGACCAGTTTTTAGCTTTAAAGAAGGCAGTTTCAGGAAGAGCAGCTTGCTGAACTGTTGACATTCATCCTCAGTATCCCTTGGAATACAAAGGAAACTCCACAGGATTGGAAGAAAGTAGATGTAACAACATTTGAAAAGCATGAATGTGATGGCTGGGATATCTGTCTGTCAAGCTGACAGTAATCCCAGCAAGAAATATGGTAATGACTGATACGAGATTTTATTATTAAAAACACAATGCAGCACACAGCATCAGTCAATACAAATTGATGACTAAGATGTCTTCTCAAACCAGTTCAATATGATTATTGCAAATTACAGGTTTACTTACTAAAGACTGGAAATCATGTTGGAATGAAATATTTCCTAAACTTGGCTACGTTGCTTAACAGGTTGTTAGCTATATCACAGTCAACAAGTATGTGATGAGGGCTACAGCATTGTGAGGCTGATGGTCAGAGACAAGACATATTCAAGACATAACAAATTGTTGTCTGTGAAGGTGATTAATCAAGAGAACAATTTGACATCACCTATCTCACAGCCAGTGTATGTGGATCATTATATTATACCAATTTTCCTGTCATGCTCTTAAAGTCTACATGAAGAAAATATCCTTATGTGGCACACACTCTGAAATGCTCCGGATTGAAAGCAAAAAACCTACCAAAACAGTTACCCTGCTTAAGAAAGGCAACAAAAAGCTTTGAGATAAAAAGGCTGCCTCAGATAAAACATTTGGGAATCCAGATACCCTCGTTCAGGAGAACATAAAGCTGCTTCAGATGCTGGCAGAAAGGAAGAGATATAACCCACTGACAGGAGCTATACAATCAGCTGGGCTACCGTGAGGACATGATCTCTGGAGCTAAAGCCAGAAACCTGTTACACAAAGGCACCGAAGAAGAAAATATACACGTGGACTGCAAAGGAACAGACCAATGAATGCTGCTAGTTAGATCGACTAAAATAAGATGAGTGCAAGCCTTGTCTCTATTTTCTTATTTTTTTTTTTCTTTGCAAAACACAAGTTGCAGCATTGTAGGCTGAATTTCTACCTATCTTGGAGATTCCCAAGTTCACTGGAAACTGGCAAACTGGACTGTGTCTGCATGGACCTTTACAACCTTTGGCGATGCACAACCAACTGGGAGGCTGAGTAATGCCAGTCATCAGGAGAAATAAAAAGGAGAAGCAAAGTTTCCCTCTAACGACAGGGGTGAAGAGGTGCTACTAACCATTCAGAATAAGCTGCTGTGAGGTGGAGAAAGGCTTAGATTTGTATGAGCACTCTTGTGTTTACTAAATTGCTTTGTTCATGTGCAAATCTGGAGTTAAAGGTCTACTGCAGTAAGGGTCTGAGTTTATCCAGTCATGTGGAGGAACAGACTGCCAAGTTCAAACATACGGGCAATGGGCTGATTTACTACTAGGTAAATTCTGCTGAGGATTCAGAAGTCAAACCTCTCCTGTCATAACTGCAAATACGGCTGCTTCCACACTGCAGTAGCTGAGAAGCAGCATATCCCTTTTTCAGGGAAGGAGGACCTACCTCAAGTTATCTTGCTCCTACTGACAGGTAACAGCACACACCCTTCCCCCATAACAGAACACCTAATGGGGGATAAGTTGTTACCTGCAATAACCTTGTATGTCCACTTAGAAATATTTCCCCCAACATCAAAGTAGCTTCTGATTTACAGGTTCTAATTAGAAAAAGTAGGCATTGTCCCACACCTCTAACCTGTCACCTGTGTGCAGTATGCTCCAGCCACCACACTTCCTGAAGGCAGCTTTGTTATCTCTTAGTAGTCTGGACTTCATTGTCCATGACACACACATTCTTTAGTTCCTTGCAGTTTAACAGGTTACTCAGTTTGAGCCTAAACATCTGTCTGGAAGCATCCTTACCTCGATTGTGCTGCAAGAGGACAATAGTGGGATTGACAATTGTGGTAGAGGGGTAGGCAGAAGACGACTTGTTGATTGATGTGAAGGAGGTTGGATAGTCAGTGCCACTGCTAGGCTGGGACACTTCATTTAGCACAGGACCTGTGTCCTAAAAAGAGAGCAATATATCAGCAGCAGCATGCAGGGAAGTTGCAACACTGGGAAAATCTGGAAAAAAAAAGCCATTTTAGACTGAATGAGAAGCATAATCATAGCAAATTTTAGTAAAAAAAGGCATAAGCACAAGTGTTACCCCGCTCTGTGTATGTACTCTGCTTCTTATTAATGTAATTAGTTTGCTAAGGCAGTACCGTAATTCTTTGGTGTTGGGTTTCACAACTCCAACCCCAAAAGAAGGCACTAAATTAATCCAGCAGGCACTCTGGAGCAAACACAGGGTGCCAGAAACAAGCAACTTTGGTTGTGGGGAAAGAGGCAGACATCCTTCCCCTGATACACACACACACACACTTTGTTGCTGTTGTTGTTTTAAAAGAATTCCTTTTGAAGCAAGAAGTCAGGCATGCAAAACTCATGCAGTTCTGGAGTGAAACATTATTACTGCAGCTGATTTGGTAAGGAAGGTCCAAGAAATAAGGTTAGCACCATCGCTCAGGAGACTGTGACATCTACATGGTAAAAGTCATGAAAAACAGACAGAAAGATGATAAACAGTAGGACTTTGCAAGGAAGATACTCAACATGGCTTCGCTGCTGGAGCATGGGTAGCAAGCTGCTCTTGCCTTCCTAAAGCAGCCAGCTCCATTGCTTATTAATTTCAAACCCACCTGTGGCATCTCCACAGCTCTTGCTGTTCTCTAGAAATACAGGCTGTGTCCACATGGAGACATTAAAAGACAGTTCATCTTTGAAAATTCTCAGTCCAAGGATATCAGGCTTTTGTTAGCAGTAAGGGGAAAAGATAAAGGATGATTGCCTAAGAGTATGTGCAGCAGTTTAGGCTGAGAGTTTTCAAAGCTTCTCAAGGAATTTGGATGCACAATTACAATTAAAGTTAACGGGGAATAAAGAGTGAGCGTGGAATTTCTACAATCCTGATACTCTTCTGTCAGACTGGAATGCTGCTGGCCACT
>VXAV01005965.1:46056-57136 GCA_013399715.1 Alectura lathami | reverse complement strand
ACAACTGAAAAAAATGAATAAATCCATACACAGAATAGTGCTCTGGAAAAATCCTCTCTTTGGATTTTTATGGCTAAATGCAACTCGGTGCCCTTCACACCCACCAGAGCCAGTGGAAAGGGCTTACAGGATAAGGGATGGGGCTGAGCAGGGGCCAGAGCTTGGAGACAAGTCATAGTGAGAATTGGCCATAAACAGAAGAAGCATCCGCAGTCACTCCAGCCTCGGAGGGAAGCAGGACAGAACAATCCTGTTCTGCTAGATGAAGGTGATCTTACTCCAATGGATATCTTGATCGGGTCATAGACATTTCAGAAGGACAGAACAGCAGGTTTCTAATCAACAGTCTTCAGAAACAGTTCTAAGACAGAGACCTAGCCCCATTTCACTGGTTTGGGATAACATTCCAAGCAATGCAATTTGGAAGAAGGGAGTGGGAGTCAGGGAAAATTAGCAGAGATGGGTTTTTGATATTTTGATTTTTGACATTTTGATAACTAACTTATGAAGAATCCCTAAAATAAGAGTGGTGTCAGGTCAGGATAGGCTTAGGAGTGCCAGCTAAGTCACCAAACTGAGTGAACAAAGGGCATTATACTCCCCACAGAAAACAGCTCTGCAATCACTTGAAGAGAGCATGCAAAAAATGTTTCAAATCTCTAATTTCTTAAGAATCAGGTAGACCAAAATTTCCAGCACTTCCCTATTATTTGGATGCCTGCTGAATTTTCCTGCTGCCTGCAGATAGGCTCCATAAAAATACTTTAACTGTTCTCAGCAGCGAAAATCCACTGATACCAACTGGAGCAGAAAGGCCAATGCCGAGAACTTTTTAAAATATCACCCTCAGTTATTTTTTCTCCCCTTTCCCCCAACCCCACACACCTGTATGAGGCACCTGTTTGACCCCTATAGAGTTAAAGGCCAAAGACAGTCCCATCATAAGAGAAGAAGGTTTCTGCTGAGCTTCTTGCTTGTCCTTATAAGCAATAAACGAGCTTGTGGTTTTAAGACCTCCAGTGCAAGGAAGGTCAGGTACTTTTTGCCTCCTCTGCAACTTTAACTGAGAGCTCCTCCATGTTCCAAAGGACTTTTTAACATAAGGTGATGAGCTTAAAGAGAAAAAAAAACCTAACCCAGGAAGAACAGAGTAAAGTTTGAGTTAAAATTATTGTATCACTTTTTGAAAATTTTGAAGAATTCAGTCAAAGACAAGCAACTCCAAACTGAAGAGACACTCTGCTCCTAACCTATCTGGCACCTACAGACTTGGAAGAGTTTAGCTCAGTAACTGATATTACGGCTTGTAGGTCACTGGATATCAGCAGCAATCTTACACTGGCTTCAGCAGGAATTTGTGTAGAGACTATACAGTCTTACGGCTCCAAGTGGAATAGAAAGCCAACCCTAACCTTTAACTGGTCTGCTATTTCTACTTCAAATGTTGTTCAAACACATTTAATGATGCTATTAAAAGAGCCTGAAGAGATCAGTTAGTTGCAGCTATTCTGAGCAAATCCTGGTAAAGACTCCTAAGATGTACATCACCTTGCAGAATAGATAGAAAGGCGGACAGTCCAATGTCACGTAGGAGAAGTCAATAATAAGTTCAAAGCTGCACATGGCAGGCAACATGCATGCACTAGCATAGGACATAAACAAGGTTTCAGTTGTCATGCTGCTAGCAGGGAGTGACTCATCACTCCTCTCAAGTTTAGTATGCCAAGGAGAAAGTAATTTTATTCTGGGAATACAAATTTAGGAAAAGGGTGAGGAGGGTACTTGGCAAGCTTACTGTACGTGAGATGACTCCAGTGATTTCAGACTTCAAGCCCCTGTGCAAACCCCCAGTAACCGGAGGTACAAGTGAAGGTGGTGATGAGAAGAATGGCAGTTTCGGGTAAACAGAGGGTAACGTGCCAGATGCAGAGGGTGCTTGGTTATGGTGGGAACCCCTCTGGAGATGTGGGGGAATGAAATCATCTAGAGTCGGAAAAGTCAAGGGTGAGCCAGGAGAAACAGTCTCAGGGAATACGGAGCCTTGCCCGAAAGGAACCAGAGGTGGTGGTGGAGTGCTGGAGCTGCCTTCTTGCTGTCTGTCTGGATTAACCTGGAGGAGGGGGACTACTATAACCCCAGGCTGAGTTGTGGTGGCAGTGGCATCCTGTAGGAAACAAGGTGTTGTTATGCAAAGAGGAAGATTGGTACTTGAGTCTAACGCAGCCATACAGTGTCATGCAAGGATGCACCCCAAACACCACAAAGCCCCAACAGACTTTCTTTCCCTAGGAAACATATTTCTTCAGTTTTTCAGCCATGGCCTCTGCACACACACAACTTTTTGCAAAAAAAAAAGAGAAAAAAAAGAAGAAAATTTTCCTTCCCCTCACCACCCCTCTCTCCTGTCATTTGCAGCGAGGCTAAACCAAACAACAGAACAGAGCTGCACTCACCCATCACTTGAGAAGCACTAACCACCACATTACAGTTTGCTTCTATTACACCTTCCCAAAATAGCAAGATCTTAGCCAGTCCAACCCAGCCCCCTACAAACAACACACACACACACAGACACACAGATCAATGTTGGGAAGACATGGGGTGTTAAATATTATCGAGTAGAAGACCACAAGACTCAGGTGGCATACCAGATGCTCAGAAATTAGGAAGGATGGGGATAAAGCATTAAGGGAACATAATAATGAATTAAAGAACCATTCACATGGCTGAAAGAAAACAAGGTTACGGAGAAAACATGTACCATGCTGTGTCCCATTGCCTTGTACGGCGGCTGCCGCTGCCGGGTAAGGTAAGGCTCTTTTCTCATCCTGTCCTCTGTGGCAGCTGTGCTCTGGGGCTCTAGCACTTTGTCCCTCAGAGCTTGCGGAGGTGACGGCTGAGTCCAGGATGGCTGGCCCGCATCATAACTAACTGCGTCTTTATTGAGGACAATGTAAAAGTACGGCCTGGGAGGAATAGGAGGAGGAGGAGGAGCAGGAAGAGCTTTTCCCGTTACAGAGGAAATAATATCGGTGGCTGGTGCCTGAGTGAGCTCAGCGCCCAAACTGGTGCTGGCTGCTGGGTGGTGTGTGGTGCCAGTGGAATTTTCAGATGTGGCTGAGCAAGTGTTGTTAGATAAACAAGCTACATATAGTCTGCTGACCTTTTTGTCCGCCTTCGTCTCATGACTGGAATTCATTCCAGCCTTACTACTGGGACCTGCGCTGTCAGGCTTGCATTGTAAGGATGATGCATTTGACAAGGAGCAACTTTCCAAGAGTGGCTGCACAGCATGCACCTCATCTCTGGGACTTGAAGAAGGAAAACGCCCTGCTGGCAAGCCTTGCTTCCCACTGGGGACTGCCCCATAGGGGGTGGGCGATGAGAAATAACACCGTGCACTGGCATTTGGTGACACACGCGGCGCAGAAGGCTTGGGTGCATTCAGGTACACACAGTCCATGATGGGCACCGGCAGCAGGTTGGTTGCTTTAGTGTCAGTGCGAGGACGCCATGCAAAGCTCTCCTCTTTGGGGAGAGGAGGACGGGGAGGAGGAAGGGCCTGCCCAGACAGAGTCAAGGAGCAGGAGAGGGAGACAGGAAGCAGCACAAGATGAAAAGAAAAAGGAGGGGAAAAATAAATTTGAAGAATGAATTTGGTCATTAGACTTGGGTTAAGTAGGTTTTAATACAGCAAGAACAAAAAGCAAACACAGTATCTGGAAGACCAGTGCAGAACTCACTCACATCATCTCACACAGCCTCTCTCTCAGCACCACACACTGCAACAGGCAAATGTCACCCAGCTCTCCAGTCCCTGCCTACACATTCCTGAAATAAGATTTAACGTCCTGCCTAACTAAAGCCACGCTTATGTCTGTGTAACCAAATACTTTCCAGCACTGGGGACATCTGAATCCGACAAATTCAGAGCTCTAGGCCATCTCTGCTGCATGTTAAGTGCACTGCTAAAAGACGAAGGTTAAGAAGTTTTGCCAGTGCTAATGAAAGCAGACATCTTGTGAATTCAATAGATTGTCACAGTTGGCTAAGTAAAAAGTCAGCATTTATTGACACCAAAAAGCTGGCTCCTGAATGCTCTTCAGGATTTTTCAGTCCTAAAAATGCTTTTGACAAAATTAGAACAATTAAGGTTTTCTGACAAATTGAGATAATATGAATTTGCCCCCAGAATCAAGATCGCTGACAGAGAAACCCTGCTTCCAGTAAATTTAAAAGGAGAAATAAATAAATAAATAAAAAGAGCTAGCATTACTGGTTTTGGTACTTTGCAGCTGATTCCAACTCCAATTCCAATTGCAATGTTTTTTTGCTGAAAAACAGATTGTTTTGAAGTAAAATAGCTTTGCAATAGAGAGATTTTATTTTACTTTGTTGTCAATAGCCAAAAATGATGAACTGCAGAAAAGGACAGAACCAAAACTCCAGCCTAGTGAACAGCAGTCCCTGCATTCTTGCAAATTAACTATCTGGAGACTATAAAAGTAAGTTTTACACATACATACCACTGTTCTATCCTTATGGGCAAAGACTGGCTAAATCACTGCTAAAATAGCCAAAATCGGAGAATGAAGATGCCTTAACAGCCCACAACATCCAAATATGAAAAAATACCACCTTAAAAATGTATCCACACACGACAGACTGGGGCCAGTACCTATTTGTGTTACATGGATATATATATCTAGAGTAGTTTCATAAAATAGCAGCTACTGCCTTGAGATCTACTATCCTCATGCTGCTCCTCTTTCACCCTCATCCCTGATGTGCAAGGACTGCAGAACTGGGCTGAGAAGTGCCTCTTCTGAAGGGCTTCTGGTTTTGGAACAGGCTCAGCCCTTTTGGTTCCTTATGAAAAGTGCTTCAGTCTGGAGAGTTCAGTGCCGCAGTATTTCCCTAGGTTAGGCTCACTTTATCACTGTATGGTATTATGAGAACATACAAATTCACAGCCTGCAATTGCCTTTTTTCATTTTGCTCCATTTCACCCGAGTTCAGACAGTAGTCTGTGCGACTTCTGTAAGAAGTACCACATGCATAAGTGCTCTGTTCATCAATAGTACAGGGAGGGACTGCAGGACAGTATCAGGCAGTAAATGGATCTCTCCTTTAGGGCGCAGCTCCTTCCCATGTCTTCAGCTGAGCTGTGCCATCTCCCTCTTTTACTAACAGCTTCAGGAACAGTGTCTGTTCTGTGGCATTACTACAGCTCCCTGATCATGGGAGCAGTCACCCTGATAGGGGACAAGGCTTCCCAGGGACTCCATTTCACACAAGAAAGCAGTTTTTAACAAAAGGTTTCCTCATCAGCATTCAAACTGCTTCTCTGCAGACCAGCCACTTAAAAGGATGAAGTTACACTTCTTTTAATAGATTCATTTCAACAATTTATCTTAGGGTACAAATAATCATTCCATTGATGGCCTTAAAAGGCTTATATCAGTTACAGTGTTAAAAGTGAAAGCCATTTCCCCAGTAGCTTGTTTTCTATGCCAGGTATACCCCAAATAACTTGTTTTCAGTGTTGGGTGCAACTTTTATTTCAGCCTGGAGCAACTTCAAGGAAATAGACCAACACAAAAGACAAACTAATAGATGGCTACTTCACCTTTTTCTTGCAAGCAAATAGTATTGTCGTCCTTCTTCATCAGCCAAGGAAACACTGTGGTCTGTCTGAACACAAAAGCTCCACAGCACTCTGCTGACATCAGCACTGCCCCCATTTTACAGATAGGAAATGCTGAGGCACAGCAACTTACCCAAATCTGCAGCAAAGTTTGGAGTTCAACCCAGGACTCCTGACCATGAATCCAGTGCTTGAACCAGAAGATCAACCTCAGAGTCGCAGAAAAAATGCTTACCTGTGGCTTGCTGTCTGAGGAAAGGTTCGGACGCACACTCCTATAACCTTTGGCAGCCAGAGAAGATGGTTGAGCATCCCCATTGGCATCAGTGTTGGGTGATGACCTCCAATCATCTAGAAGAGGAAGGAAAAAAAAAAAAAAAAAAAACCCTCAGTCACAGATTATTCCCTTCAGCTACAGAATGAGAGAAAGGAAGGGATTTTTTTTTTCCCCTCTAGATGAGAAATACTTCCAAGAAAGCAACAGAAACAACAATATAAGCAGACAATGTTTGTACCTGTTTCCGGGTTTTCTGGCTCCAGACCTAAGCATTTCACAGAAAAGAGGGATAAAAGAGACGGGGGTGGAGGATAGGCATAAAGGAAAAGAAAGGGAAGAAAAATAAAAATAAACTGTTACATTTACAGAAGACATGTACTGATTGAAGTTAAGAGTTGAGTTACTTCATTTCACACATAAAATGCTCTCTGACAGGGCTGCCTCATTACCATAGAGACCAGCCCTAAACACCATGCCCTCCTCATTTCTGACCTTTGTAAACACAAGGCAATTCATTCAGAGCAATGAAGAAACAATTGTTCATTGACATTCTTATTTCAGAGGCAAAAAGGCAGCCCAGCTAGCTACTTTCTAAAGCTGCAGCTTGAAGTCCAACCACCACACATTGCTGGAAATGCAGGGACTCCATATTCAGCCCTGATACAGTCGATGAAGACATCTCTACCCTTGTCAACACCACTATGTATGATTAACTGGGAAAGAGGACTGCCAACAAACAGATCAGGTTTTGCAGACCAAGCGTGGGCACGTGAAGGGAATTTAAGAAAAAAAAAAAAAAAAAAAAAGAATTTTTATAACCCTNAAATGTGAGAGAACGTAAGAAAATTAAAAAAAAAAAAAAAAAAAAAAAGTCATTTTATAATCCCTTTGTATAGATGCATTGGTTTCATCACCTATTTACCCACCTCCCCACCACCTCTCCTGCCCCTGGTAGTCCTTTTGCTGTTCAAGTCAGATGCAAAAAGCTCTTCCATCTCCAAAGCATGTTTCATAAAGTGATTGAGAGAGCAAGCAAAGGAAGTATTAACGACCTCATTTCCATAGTAATGGGCTCTTTGCCATTCAGGCTGCTGGAAATTTATGAACTCTCAGCAGAGAGATGAGAGGCAATGGTGGGGGAGTGAAGAAATAGAGAATGGCAAGCATGAAAAGAGGGAAGGTCAAAGGTGGAGCAGAAGGGGAGGAGAAGACAGCACAGAAAGTGGCACATTGGGGCTGAAATTAATGGAATCACTCTTCCTACAACAATACATCCAGAAATGATGTGTGTTTTGCTTTCAGGAGTGAGTTTGACCCCCCTTTCCCCTTAACAGTATCTTGCCTTTGGGAGTTCATCCTCTGCCAGACCCACAACACTGGCCAGGTTTATTATGCTTTGCCTGTCTCCTACAATTAAGTAATTACACGTCTGCTGTTGAATGATGGCAGAGCTCTGTGGAGACACTGTCTGTCTGGGATGCCATCCCATCTCCCCGGACAACCCAAGTGAATGCTGTGGTGGCAGCAGCACCACTCGGCCTCTTTCCGATCCTCCTCAGCCAGGGATAAAAGGAGGTGGATAGGAGTCTGCCGGGAAAAACGAAACAAAACAACCAAACAACAACAACAACTAGATGAGAACTTTTGGTGCTCCTGACAGCAAAAGAGAGCTGTAAACAAACTTAAGCCAATGAGTGAGTGCTCATGTGCTAGGAGAGAACAGGACTCCATATCCCTCTTGGGAGATGTAGAACCTCATCTGGTTGTTACAAGAGGTTTCCAACTCTGCTATGGGACTTCAAGCGTTAAATCTTAGTTTAAAAGCAAACAACAATAACAACAACAAACACCCCAAGACCCCAGACTGACTTCACATGTGGTTACTACAAGGCAACATATTCCAATTAACCTTGCACCCACAACACTTACTGTCAGGTTGCTCAGCATCCTGAGGACATGGTGAAGAGACTTTTTGATTCTCTTCATAGGCTGGAGATGCCCGGAGGGTCACAGCTCCTTTTCCACTGCAGACTTTAGTGGGATCCATTTCTACAGGAAATGCACATGCACGAAGAAGACACATTGAAAGAGATGACACAGAGCTATTAGGAGCCATCAGAGCTCTGTGGAGTAATTTTAGCATGGCTGCCTCTGGGTGAATTGATCTAGTAATGCTGATGTTGATGAAGATTAGCTCTGGATTTAAAGCACTGAGAAATCAAAGCAGTTTCATATTCAAGTAACTGATGAATGTAGAAACAAGTTCTGAGTCAGTAATAGAGCTAGGAAAGCAAGAAAAATGGACAACTGAACCAAATTTCATGGGTACTCTTGTTTTATTTGGTCTGCTTTGCATGGGAATATAACATCAATGAGACATCATTACACCTGTGGCTCTTCTGTAGGGATGTCTCAGTGGTATAAAGCAACATGATTTGTGTGCTGAGGCCTTAAAATACCTTTTGTGCAGGACCAAAAAAGAAGTCTTATGCCTGCTGGAGGACAATGTCTTGCAACTATGCTGAATATGATCTGCAAGCTACCTCCTTGCCATCTCCTCCCATTTCATGGTGGTGTTGCATCTTTTTGACATAGAAATCCAAATCTCTAAAAGTAGAAAGAGATTTAACACATGCCTGCTCAGATCACTCTGTGAGCCAAACACCAGGTCATGTCAGCTTCCTTGCTAAGGCCTGATTCAGCACAGCTTCTGTGCAGGCTTACCCCGTGCACTTCAGTCCATGTATTTGGGATCTTTCCTCCTTTCCCCCTGCTCAGCAATAACAAACCAGAACTTCAAGACTATCTTCCTGTCCTTATTTAAAATCTTTCCGGAGAGTCGTTTCCTCTAAGATATCTATAGAAACAATAAGCCTAAAGAGATTCTTTATCCAAGCTGCTTCCACAGGAAAACACATCACCTCCCTTTCTTATGCGCTATCTACTACTGCCTTGCAGCTGCCATCAGACTTTTCACTTTGACCTACCTAAGCAGAGGTGCTAGTCCTACCACAATAACGTGCAGGGAGCCTGAAGGGGTTCTGAGGATGTGTTGTGTTGCAGAAATGACAATGTGATGATTTTTTCTCTTTAAGATATGAGGATCAAGCTCCCTCTGCACCGGGAGGGATGCAGCTCCTCTTTGGGAGCTGTTATTACAATGACAGTTATGCCTCCAGACTGGACAGAGCGGGGCAAAAGCTGCTGCTCACTGCCCAGATAACAGCTCACTACAGATCAGCATCTCCTGGCTGATCCCAGTGCAACAACACTCATTCCATCCACACCCATATGGTGCCTACAGAATGCGACAATGCCTCAGCCAAGGCTGCAAAACACTGCCACAACTTAACGAAACATCATGGACAAGAGCAGCAAGGGGAAATGTGAACGTGAAGCACTTGGTTCACACTGGGAGCCCTCGACACTGAAACCACCAGCCCCACAACTCTGTGGACCCACAGTACTGAGGTTTAAGCTCTGAGACTCCAGTTTCAAGAGCACCGTAACTCTGAAGCACAGACACATTGTTGGGAGTCACCAGGCCGGATTTAGACATCCTCAAAGAGTAGAGGGCTGCTGTTCTTCTCCACTCTTCACCTAGATACCCTTCCCAGGCACTGCAGAGAGATGAAAACACCTAGAGTTCACCGTGCAGTAGAAATTTCTCCATTATACTGGAGAAGAAAGGCCCTGGAATTACTCGCTGCTCTCCATGGACTGTTACAAGTCCAAAATGTGTGGTTTAGAAGTAGGTTTTTTTTTTGAGAGAAACGTTACACAGTCTTAGTCCAGGGTTTGAGAGAGGTTAAAGCTGTCCACACATGCCAGATCACAATAACATTTTTATTGCTTAGGAAAGGCATATCAGCATCTTCCTGAACTAGGACTCTGGAGGTTGGGATGTGGCTACATAGCCTCCTCTTACTCCAAGGCTAGCAAAGAGAGCAAAAGGAGAAAACATCTTCAGCACCTTCTGCTAAAGCCCTCCTTACCAAACACTTAGGTTGATTCTTCTCCTATTCTCCCCCCCCCCTTCCTTTTTAGTCAATATTTTGTTCTGTGGGCATTGACTCATTAAGCAAGTAAAATGTTTTTCCTGATCATTTTGTCAAAACTAAATAGCATACTTGGAGCAGACAGAGTGTGCAGCCCGGAGCGCAAGGCCCAGAAATAACAGAGGAAGCTTTAAATGCTTTATTTCTGATTGACAAGCAGGTGTCAGAGAGTGCACACCTTGCACTGCACACTGACATACCTTGCTTCTGAATTAGGGATACATTAAATCATAAGGGGAAAACAGTAAGTGCTCCATGCCTGACTCCTCCTATCATTTGCATGCTCCATTTGGATGCACAGGTTTGGGTGGCGGGTCCCTTAGTGATGCAGGAAAGCATTGGGACTGCCATCTCTGCAGTGACTGATTTGTACCATTGAGAGAGTTATACCAGCACACTGAGGACTTTCCCTATCAAAGCACTTTATTTTCATACAACTCATTACAAACGTATGCCAAATCAAAACAATAAGGATTGGGGAAAAAAAAAAAAATGCTGTGAACTCAACAGAAGTAGTCAGTTTTGAAAAGTGTTGAAAATAAAATTGTCAGAGTATTTCATTTGGGGAGAGGAAGAAAAACACCAGAGATGTTGAATTCCCTCATAACCTAGGTCAGAAGAAGATTCAAATTTCTCATTACAGGAATCTAACAGATGGTACCAAACACGGTGACATTAGCCCCTTACTTAGCACATGTGTGACAGATCAGAAGAGACAAGCAGTATCAGCTAGCCTAGTATGACTGTCCAAATCCAGCAAAGTACAAAAATAATCTTGTACTTTTAGCAGGAAAACACGTGTTAGGGTTAGGGAGTAGCAGAGAGCCTGACAACCTTATTTACCCATATAAAGGTTCTGTAATGTCAGTGTACTCACTGAGAAACAAAACCATCCCACAGATGTTGAACTATGCTTGAACCTGTAAAATACCACCTCTGATGTCTATTTACTTCCATGAAGACTAATGATATGCAGGAAACGTTCTTTGGTTCATCAGGAGTTCGGTTCAAAATGAGGCTGTAATAACAGAATCATTTCATAACCAAGCATTAGTAGAAGAGCTTACAACGCCCCCAGATTCAAGTAGGCACAATTAT
>VXAV01005965.1:29297-46032 GCA_013399715.1 Alectura lathami | reverse complement strand
GAATGATGGCAACTAATGCATTGCAGGGGGGGAGGAAGAAGATACCTGTAGGCAGCACTAGGTGAGGAGAACTTTTCACTTTCTTCACAGGGATTATTTTAACAGCAGAAATAGAGCGTGTGTATAAAGGGACGCCAACAGCTGCAAACACAAAAGTGTAAATGGCACATCCAAAAGGGAAGAACAGAGTTTGGGAAGCATGCCACACAATTTTCTAACGTACTTGGGAGACACAATAGCAGGAAATTTCAAATACAAAAGCAGTTCAGAGAGCAGTGATGCAACCGTTAAAAATATCCCTTTGCTCGCCCTAATTCAGGCTGTGTCTGTTTTATGCAGCATACAGAACTGCTTACTGAATCAGCTAACTGCTGACTGACACTGTGCTGCATGGGTAAAGAATCTGGAAGCATTAGTTTTTAGAAGCCATCAAAAAATTTTAGTGTAGTCATTCAGCTGAGATACACTACATGCAGAATAAAAATGTTAAGTCAATATTAAAATGGCTCAGTTAAAGTGAAAAAAACAGACTGAGAGGCTCAGAGAGGAACATCAAACTACCCACAAGAATTCTGGTTTTTATGGCACATTTTACAAGTTCAGCAACAAAAAGTACAGAAATGTGAAATAATCCTGAAAAGGAGTCCCATACAAAACTGTAGTGTCAAATCTCCAGTTTAAAAACAAACAAACAAACAAAAAAAAAAACATTAAAGCACTAAGAAGATTTCTAGGAAGATTTCTACTGCACTCCATCAGTTAGCACAGTAGTTACACCAGGCATAGTAGCATAGGGGAAAATCATACATAGCACTGTGAAAAATTCTAGCAATTGTTACAAAACTCTCCAAAACAGCTGCTGCTTCCTCTCCAATCCTCTACTGCTGCTAATGTGGAACTCTCATTAAAAAAAAAGTCAAAGCTACGCATAGGTGAAACTCAACAGGATCTGCCAAGATTAACATCTTGTAAGTTACGGCTCCACCAGAGTAACACGAGTTGGGCTGTTGATCTCTGCAGAGCCAGGATTTTCTCCTTTAGAACCTATCAGCTTTCTGCACATATTAACTGGAAAATGTCAGGTGTCCCCTCCATTCCACCTCCTTCAGGCCTGCAAAACCCGGAGTAAGAGAAATTACATTTCCAGTTTCTCGCACCAATTCTGAGCACTGGGCCAGGTTGAGGGAGGCACTGACATCAGGGTGGTGCGTACACCATCTTGTGGCAGATCCTTCCGGCCCCAGGCAAAGCTGGAAAGCAAAGACTTCAATCTGGCAAAGGGCTCTCGAGCAAGAGGGTAGGGAAAGAGCTCAGAGTTTTTTCAAACCAAAGATAAAATTGTTGATTTTAAAATTTGATTAGATGAATTTAAATCCATTTGTATTAAAGAGGAACCCAAATCAAACCCTGTTGTCCTTGCTTCTCCCTGAGAGATCCTGTGAATACAACAGATCCCAGCTCCAAAGAGTCTGCGGTTTAAGAAACAACCCTAATTCTGTTCTGCTCTGCAACTGACTGAATTCAGCCACCCACAATGCAGTCAAAATACTAACCACTATAAAAAGGCATCAAAGGGAAAGAAAGGAAATGAACCCTGCAGACAACCAACCCATACAAGCAGATACTTTTTCACCCTGCCAAAATACACACCATCGCCCTATAATACTGAATGCTTTAAAGCACGCTTAAAGCCTGTTGATGCTAACACGAAGACTGGTTGTTCAGATAAGCTGGGGTTTAAAACCCTTGTTGCTAATGACAGACTTCTTTATTACCTAAACAGTTACTACCAGCTCTTTAATCCTGTGCTCAAACCCTCACCTCCCACCAAAGTTAACAATAGGCACCCAAAAATCCATGTTGTCTAAACACTACAATACTGATTCACAGGTGCTCACAAGTACCACAAGTAGTGCACAGCTTTCTTCAAAGCAGCACTAAAAATACACAAAGATGCAAATCCAGCCTGCCACCTTTTGTTGCTTAAGAGACAAAGAACACTTGTTCAGCTAAAAAATGCTGCTGCTGGCATGCTGCAGCACAAGGCCTTTCTTATATCAGTCGCCAGGCAAACTAAATTTGGAAACCCTGCTGTAGTGCCCAGGGAGACCAACCACATCACACGGCTGACATGCAGGGGGAGCTGCAGAGGTGTCCCTGCAGCTCTTAACCCACCTTTTTCTTGTCCATTGCTGCTCAGACCATTGACAACAGTTTTTGCAACATCAACTCCTTCGTGCTCTGCAAGACAAATGAAGAAGCAGGTTAATTCTAGGTTAAAGCACGTGCAACTGAATTTAATGTCTGACTATGGGGGCATGCCATGGGTCAGCACTATTTGATTCTGGAGCTAGGAAGTATTCCTTCTATCTCAGGAGATGTTGCTTGGAGACACAAATCTCCCTTGGCTGACACCTTTGTTTGTCCTTTCCCTGTGAGGACTGTAGCCATTTTTAAACAGGGACTGTCTCTATACGTGCACACGGCATCTAGCTCAGTGGTGCTCCAGTTTTTGCAAGGACATGAACAATCTCACTTGGGAAAAGTAAATGCTCTTTGCTACTGTATCAGCCAGATGTGCGTACAAACCCAGAGATAAGGGAGCTGGCCCAGGGCCCCCAGTTCTCCAGCCATGTGCTGTGTTACCCCATGTAGGGCTGCCCATGCAGTTTCCCAATACCTACTGACTTTGAGGCCCAAGGGGAGCAAGGAGAACAGCCACCTTTTGCTACACGTACTTGGCATGCTGAAGCTTTGGTTCTCAAAGCTGCTGGGGTAGCTCTTTTGCACTACTTCAAATCTGAGATTTGAAGGAAGTTTAATGTGAAATCCAGCTTAATGAGAAACCAGTGTTTTGCTGAACTTACAGCCAACCTAAAGATCACAAAGACCTCCATGGAAGAAAGAGATTTTCAAGTCTGCAGGGTCCTCAGCTGGTATGAACAAGACTGGCTTTTGTGAATTCAGAGAAGACAGCGCTGGCAAGGACCTCCAAGGGTTATCTAAAGCCATATTGCTGACCCACAGCAGAAACAGATCTACCTCTGTCACTACTGACAAATGTTTGCCTAACCAATTTTTACAAACTTACAACATCACCCTAGAGCAGTCTATTCCAGTGCTTTACAACCTGGAAGTTTTAACAACTTTCAAGCCAAATTCCCAGCTCATGCTTCTGATTAGTCTTCTAGTATTCCTCTGGACTGTCTCCAAATGGTTTATATTTTTCTCAAAATGCAGTGCTTAAAAACTGGATGCAATATTCCAGCTGAGACATGATAAATTGCTAAAACCAAGTGGGAATATTATTCCACAGGACCTACATGCGGGACTTCAGCATAGTCTTCAGTCTGACTTAGCCTGTTACCCAGACAAGCCCAGCAGTTTTCCTTTTCCCAACCATCTCGATTTCCTTCTCCCTCATTTTTATTTGAACAGCTAATTTTTCCTATCCAGATGTCAAACCTCACATTCACCTCTACCAAAACAGATTTCTTTCAGTTCTTTTACTTTTTCTAGTCAGGAACATTTTGAACATGAATCTTGTATTCCAGAGTAAAATAAGCTGAAGTGACTTACTTTGGCTCAAGATGTAGCTAGTTTGAGCTTTACAGGCCAAATTGAAACAACAATGCCTGAAGCCTTCTCTGCTCCAGGCTGAACAGCCCCAGCTCTCTCAGCTCCTTTTCATAGATGCTCCAGCCCTCTGAGGAAAGGTTCAGGGAGTCCTGATAACGGCCTTTCAGTACTTAAAGGGAGCCTACAGGAAAGCTGTGGAGGGACTCCTTATCAGGGAATGTAGTGATAGGACAGAGGGTAATGATTTTAAACTAAAAGGGGTAGATTTAGATTAGGTATGATGAAGAAATTCTTCCCTATGAGGGAGTTGAGGCACTGGAACAGGCTGCCCAGAGAAATTGTGGATGCCCCAACCCTGGAGGTGTTCAAGGCCAGGCTGGATGGGGCTCTGAGCAGCCTGGTCTAGTGGGAGGTGTCCCTGCCCATGGTGTGGAGGATGGAAGTAGATGATCTTTAAGGTCCCTTCCAACCAAAACCATTCTGTGATGCCAGGACTTTGTCTGAGAACCAGGAAGCATAAGAAGAGTCAACAGTAATTGGATCACAAACAGGCAGGAATAACACTAGCAATAAAACGGTAGGTTAATGAGGGAAAGTGGAAGGCAACATCAGGACAGACTTACCAGAGCTCATTGTAGCAGAGGGACTTGCCTTTTTCACTTCAGGATTTTGTTTATCTCTGTTTAAAGCGAAAAGCAGAATGGTTACTAATGGTTACTGTATTTCAGGTCTGCTCAGACAACAGTGGATCTAACGCTGAACAATCATCACAGAAGTCAAGGTAAGAATATTTTCCTCAATAAACTGAGTTTCAAAACCAAATGGATTTATGTCAGACAGCAGTTACCATTTTTTCTCAGTAATTATCAGAAACCAAAGAGTATTTCTACATAATATAGGTACTACTTTCCAACCTTAAGATGATACTAATTAAAGTATAAGAGTCTCTATACAAATCTATCTTCTAATACATGAGAAGTGCATCATCTTTGATAAAAAACATTTAGAAAATCTTAGTGAGATTGTCTTTAAGCCAAAACTTTCAGCTTAGACCACTGCCAGATTTCAAGGGATTTGTTGCTCCTGTCAAAGCCAGCCTCTCTGCTGGAAGATGTTAGAATGCAGAAGAGATATTTTGCGAAATGTGTATTAACTTCTGCACCAATCATTTCCAGTCCTGTTGCTGGTATCTTCAGCAACAGACTCCAATAGGTGAAACTTAAAATTAAAAGCTTTAATACTCCTGGGACCAAAGGCAATGAATTTACCAACCTGAGAGAAAAACTATCAGATTATGACCAGAGATGAAAAAAGTTGATTTTCACCGTCATGAGAAACTACAGGCGGCAACTGCAGAGCCTGTTCACACCCAGCGCCCACCCTGGTAAGGACTTGGTACTGCAAACAAACAGTTCCCAACGTCACTGCAGATGTTGCTCTGAATAGTGAGAGTAGCATTTCTACAAAACAGGTCTGTGTTTGCCAGGGCTTCTTAACTCCTCAGAGCTCCTGGGCTGAATTAAAAACTCTTTCATTTTGTATCCCAGTCTCCCCTCCGCCCATAAATAAATAAATAAATAAATAAATTAGCACTCAATAGTGCGACTCCAGCTAATCAAATGCCTCCTAGGGCATGAATAGAAATAGGCATCAGAATCTGTGCAACTGTGCGTAAACAAACACCCTAAGGGTTTATCTAAGGGGATACAACACCTTCCCCTCCTTCCCCCACCTGGCTGTTTCCAGGCTGCTTGGAGAAACAAGAAGCCAAAGAAAAGAGTTTTTGTTGGTTTTTTTTTTTGTTGTTGTTTTCCTGTTACAAGAATTAGAGACAGCAGTGGGACATCGTAAGAGGTGGAAATTGACTTCAGGGAACTGAATTTGCTCCCTTGCCTGAAGCATCCCCATTCTTAACCAGCATTTGTTCCGGACCAGCCAGAATATAATGAGCATGTTCAACAGATACTCAAAAGGAAAGTAAAGAAAATTAAGTCAGCAAATACAGTAACAGATCAGTCTGTAAAACTAGCTAATATCTGGGCTCTAAAGCACATCACTCTAGCAGTAGCGGCCAACACTTAGCTATTTCATTCATTACAATACCCACATAAGATACACATCGTGGGCCAGGGAAGGCTCAGCAGGATGCAGCCTAACACTGAGCAGGTCCCAGCGAAGGAGCAAGGGGCGCAGACTAAAACCAGTCAGCAAAACTGAAGGACCTGCTGCCCGACTTGGCCTGCCAATACAGTACCTGCTTTTTTTTTCTAGTACTCCTAGAAGCAAGGCCCTGAAATAGTGATGATTGACATGGCCTGAGAATTTGGCCAAATGTACTTTTAATACAGTAAGAGTACTTACTGTACTCTCAGTAAGTTTCAACTACAGAAAGATGCCTTAGTTCAGGTAATGGAGAAACAGATGGGCTAAAATCACAGGCTGTCCAGGCAAAGGAGGAAGCAATATCACACTCTTCTTCATATGACAACCTGTTACAAATTAAACTCATTGGAAGAAAGTACAAATCCTTCCATAGGGCATGTAGACAACTACAAGAAGGTGCCGTACTACAATTAAGTCTCAGCTTGGCTTTAGGAATAAAAACATTTTGAAGCTGAGGAGGTTGCTGGTATTCAGACATTTTAACTCAGCACTGTCTCTCTGTGCGGGCTTTGTACAAGTCAACAGGAAGTTTCTTCCAGAGCATCCCCAAAAGTTTGCATGTTTTCTTCTTGCACACAAGATTTTTTTTTTTTTTTTTTAAAAGGCCAAAAAAAATCCAGCATATTACATTTTCTGGACAGGGCACAGGATATGCTAAGCTCGCACACCTGGGCAAAGGCAGGGACCACAGCTCTAAAGTCACAGAGCCCATTCCACAATAGCAGTATCTAAGCAAGAACTTTTCTCACCCCATGCTTTATACTTTTTGAAATGTCTCTTCTCCACTTAGAAATAGTGACACTGCAACTGCCAGCAAACCTTGATTTCAGTGGTTTCTTTTTGACTTGGGAGTCTTGATGCTGCTTACAGAGTAAGGCACTTTCTTCACTGCATTAAGAAAAGCATTAAGGAAAGAATTCACACTAAAAAAAAAGCAGCTCAATTATTTGGCCTTAAAAGAACAAATTGTTTTTTCACAAGATGTGATTTGAGATAAAAAAATCAAGTGGTAATTAAAGGAATAAGTTTCCTAAATTAAATGGAGGAGGTGTACAAACTCATTAGAACTAGATCTAGAAAAATGACTTTTCCACACTTCCCCACACTAAGTAGCAATTACAGAATTCAATTAAAACAGAAACCATTCAGTGTTCATTAACTGTGAAACTAATCAGCATTACTTAAGCACTGAGATGAGCATGTACTTTACGCAGGTTCCCATACAAGGAATGGACTCAGAGTGCTGGGGGCTAGCGTAAGCAACCTGGGGTGCTTCAACTAGAGCAGCTCCAGAGGTGCCATTGTGAAGTTGTTTTAGGTCATTTGAGGATCTGTTTGCAGATTCACCACATGCAGGTAGAAATAACTCCTGTTTAGATTGAAGAAATTGTGGTGCATATTTGAAGCTGATAACATGTTTCAGTACCTTTCTGCACCCTATCACCCATAGGCTTAACCTAAACCATGCCCTAAAGTCTCATTACGCCTATGTTGTTTTTCATGGAGTACCCTAATGCTGCTCTTTGGGAGCAGACAGGGTTCAGCCAGACAGCACACCTGGCCCCACGGCCCCAGCAAAGCCCTGCCCTCTGTAATGCTCGGGAATCTGTGAGTGTTCAGGTGGCGCATCCTGAGGCAGAGGAGCCCTGCCAGGCTGGCCAGAGAGGCTGCCCCTGGGCTGCAGAAGCAGGTGGACCTGGAAACATTTGCTGCTCCCAGTTCCTCTGGAGAGCTTCCTGGGGAAAAGACATTCCCAACAGGCAAATGCAGGATGCACAGCTGCACTTCAAAACTGAGCCTTTCAAAGGGAACCACAAGTCAGATACCTCGGTGTCAGCCTTAGAAACAGAGAAATGGTACAGGGATGAAACAGAGAATTGGATCAGGCAAAACAAAAACCAAATCAAATCTTCACACAAAATCACCTGAGTGTCTCCTTCCAGCTCCCTGCTATAAGCAGCAGACCACTGTCTCTGTGCCAGACTTGAATTCATGCCTTGCCTGAAATGTGACAGACGTAGCAACAAAGCTGCAGACATTCAAAACACAACGAAAGGCAATGAATTCCTAAGAGCATAAGCCAGCAGCTGTAATCCTGAAGATGCCAACGTCTGTATGTAACATCCTCCAGCTCCTTGCCAGTTCCCCCGTACCTCCAGGAGGCATCTGATGGCTCCTTCCTCCCTCTCACCCCCAGCACATTTCTCCTAAGGCCGCAGCTCCTTCCCTACTTGGTGTGGAAACGGAGCGCAGTGGATTTAGAGCCCTATTTAGGAGGAATGCAGATAAGTGGTGACTACTGCTGTGCAGCATGTCTCTGGATTATCTCACATGCTCTAAACATTCAAGTGCTCCCCCTGGAACGGCCAGGGCAACAAACAGCTCATTAATAGTACCGAGCAAGGACACACGCTCTCAAGTCGCCGGTATCTCGGCCAGGAGTCGCAGGCAGTGGTTATTTTTGGTGGTATAATGTAGGTGTGGGGAAAAGTCATTTCCTTTGGTTTCTTCTCTTGTTGCTACTGATAGCTCCAATGACTTGCCTAGAATTTAAGAACAATTGCTAACCATGAGCACTCAAAATTTATCAGGCAGGTCCCTTAAATTCTTGCGATTCAGACTCCTGCTTTAGCTTCTCAAGTTTTGAGCTTTTACATTTGCAGCTTTTCTTCACATACAAGAGCTTTAAGTGTTTTGTGGTAGCATTTAAATGAAAAATCAAATTCTTATTTATATAAATATAGTCTAGTTGTTGAGGCTTTTAGACAAAGATGGTAGGTTTTCAGAGTTAAGGGAGGATCAGCACTCACAAAAGCTATTTTTCACCTGGTCAGCTCTTGAACAACACTGGTGGCACTCACTTGTTTAGCCCCTGGCTCAGACCCTCTCTCACAGTGCCACCGGTGTTCCTGATTCAGCTGCTGTGCACAAACAGCTGTGTTGGCAGCATGGGGTCCCAGAGCTGGGAAGAGGGCAAAGGGCTGCAGTGCAGCCAGTGTCTCCTACCAGGAGGTTTCTCTGCTTAAAAGGAAGCCACTGGAGAGCACAGCTCCTCTGTACTTCTCATGCTGTATCATGCAAAACGTGGCAAGAGAAAATAACTAGAATGTAAGAGGCAGCTGCAGGTTAACCAAGGCAATCAGCTCTCTCTCCAAGTATCATCACTTTGTTATCCTGAAATACCAGGGGAAATATGTTGCCTGTCAGTTTTGTTTCAAGGGTTAAAGAACATCCTGTCATTCCTTCAGAAGACATTACGCTCCTAAGAATAAATGTCATGAAAGGACTATGAATAAGCAGTGTGCAGAAGAGTTGCACCAATTCTGAACAACAGCCTCCCCATGTTCCTCAGCAAGTGTTAAACCAGTGGAGAGGGAGCAGCGAAGGCTCGGCTAAATGAAACAAACGGCAGCACAGCACAGAAGCTGGAATAGCATGTTCTTATAAATAATTGAGTTTACAGCTGTTGGTATAAATAAGCATAGTACATTTCATATGCAGTATTGCTGTCTTTTATCTTTCAAATATGGTGCATGTTTGTTTCCTCCCTAATGGGCACATCCGGGGCATGTGTGCCAGTTTTTGTGCAATTTAACAGTAATGTGTTACTTCAAATAATAAAAGTCAAATAGGAAATGTAAGCCAGGAGACACGGCTTTAAGAGCTCAGAGATGCCTTTAAATCAAGTCATCTTTCAGTCACCAGCTTCAGAGTAAACAAAGTTTACCAGCAGCCTGAGTTAACTCAGTTCAAGGTCACCACTTTAGAACACAGGGCAGAGAAGGATCTCTGGGGTCATCAAGCCTACTCCCATGCTATTGCAGGCAACTGTGTCATACAATCCTGGGCAGGAACATTTCAAGTTCCAGCTTGAAACTGGTAAGGTTTCCTGCCTCTACAGCTCCTCCTGGAAGCTAGCTCCTTCCTTCTTACAGCTAGAATGCTGTTTCTGTCTTGAAGCCTAAATTTCATTCACAAACAGCCGGCACTGAACTATTTTGTACCAACACTGTTTTTCTCTTTAAGTAGAAGCTCACCCCCATCCATACATTTTCAGGAAGTGATTGCACCTCTGAGTCTTCATTTTGCAAATCTGTAAGCAAACGTTTCCAAAGCAGTTGGCCTGCATGTTGTAAGCCACCTCTTTAAAATCTAGCAAACAGCAGATTTTAAAGATTGGCAGTCCAAAGCCTAAACTCCGCTTAATGTCACAGAATCAGAGAGCAAAGCCTACAGCTGACATGCCCAGGAGCTGAAAAGCAAGGTCTAAAAGGCAAACGAGCTTCTGTGGTCCGTTCTAACTCTGGCCTGCCTACTAGAAACAATCCTATGGTCAGTGCTAGTTCAGACCATGATATGATGCCTACAGGCACTTCCCTTGCAAAGAAATAGACTGGAATAATTTCATCAGCCACTGAGCCCTCATTAAGTGGCGACTTATACCTGCAGGTTTGCAGGGCTGCAAGGTGGCTCCTGCTAAAGCCATCAGATTCCTGCTCTGCCACAGATACAGGGCTTGGAAAACAGCAGTCCAGGGGCTGTTTGGCACAGAGGAGGCAGAAGAGCAACTTGGCATGCACTGGTTCCCTCTGGATAAGTTAACTGCTCTTATCAGTAGCTTTACAGTCAAAAACGTTTCTTCCCATGACAGCAGATTTTAAACGCACTGTAACTGGGCTTCAACTTCCTCCCAAGCCTGTCATGACCACCCTCTGCTTTTTGTATTTGATGGCTGAGATCACGGTGACATGCCTGTGCGTTGTGTCTACCAAAGAAACCAATGCCTTTATGCCACACCTATATGCCCAGGCAGCTCAAGCCGTATAGGTTCAGAAACTTCTAGAATATTTTGAATTAAACCCTATATTCACCTTAGCAGGAGATCCAAGTCACAGTGTCTAAGAGCATTAGAGGTGGCAATTTTGGCTGAGATTTGTCTGTGGATGCATGCTAACATCTCATAGATAGAGGCACCTTACAAACAGGCTGATGCGCAGCCTGTGCAAGGGAACTCGCTGGGCACAGCTCTCAGACTGCCAGCTCCAGAGGGAAAGCAGCAAACGATTTAACAGCCCATCACCACCTGGGACAGTTCAGGACACTTAACTGAGACTCACACAGGAATTCGAACAGGGTGCACGTAACTACTGAAATTGCTATTTCCTTGCAGTTAGTAAGGGGCAATTAACTAAACACCACCAGATTTACCTTTTTTTTTTTTTTTTTTTAGCCAAGAGGATGCTGCTTGTATACTTCAGCTGGAAGAACTAGAAGATTCAGTGAGTCCAAGCTGTTTTGAGACTATTTGTGCAATCTGCACAGCTGGGGTGCTCTGTGTGCAGCACTCAACTGTGTACACCTCTGATACAGGGCCACTTCTGTCTGCAGAAGAATTGCTGTAAATAAACAGACCCAAATTCCAGAAGCCCTAATGATGTGTAACAATGGATCCATTCAGCTGACCACAGGACTGAGGGGCACACAAACACTACATCACATTTAACGCGGTGAATGGCATTCTGTAAATACAATCAATTAGATCATCTAAACAACATCCAGCAGCTTCTCTTGCGTGATTTTGTACAGCAAAGACTACAAAGGCTGTCTTCACTGCTGTCATACACTCCCAAATAGTGAAGTAATAAATTAGCAGAAGTTACGCTAAGCAGAAACATTAGAGATTAACTAGTGTCACAAAGTTCAGATCCTAATTAACCTAATTTCTGTGAAACGTTTGTAAAGAAAATATTCTTGTGCATCTCTGATGTATAAAACAAATACGTTAATACTACAGATCACCTTATACCACCCCAGACATATCCTGAGATTCCTATTTGTGTACGGCAGAAGAGTTGTTCTGGTACCAAACGCTCACTCTGGCAATGATATCAAACAATTTTTAATCTGCTAACACTAGCTGTTTTCAAGCTCTGCACAGACATTCACTATGCAACACTTTACACAGAGATGGAAGATTCAAGCCTCTATTCTGTGCATCATCTGAAATTAACTGAGCCAGCACAGCGCAAACAAGGTGTGTATGTCAGTCTTACAGGGTGTTTTATGATGTCTTCAGAATAAGCCAAACCAGTCTGAGAGTTGTTCTCATTTACACACAACTGCAATAACCTCCAGGAGACCACACAAAAAGCTAAGCATAGCCAATGCATAAGGGGAGTCAAGCACACCCTGCTTCCAACACACCTCTGACAAGGCTATAGATGCAAGAGGAAGATGGACAGAGTCATTCTCCTTAGCCCTTGGCATTGCTACTCTAGAAAAGTTTCCCTGGAACCAATTTATCTACCTGAATATCAGGCACAAAAAGGTCCCAGCAAAACCCAGAAGGGTGGTCACTGTCATGTTGCCAAGGCCAGACAGCAAAGCCATGCCTGCCAGGGAATCCAGGCTGAAGCCCTGGCCACTAACCTTGCTGTCTCTAAAGCCACCTACATGCTGGAATGAAGAACACAGAGATTGCTCCTCTGCTCATTACCAAAAGCACTCTGAGAAAACCAGACTGCCAGGTTAACAATGACCTGGCATTTGAAGCATCTCCAGAAACAGCAGAATGTCACATTCCAGAAACAAAACCTCATCTTCGCTTCGTTCTGACTCCTCCAGCCTCAGGTGACCACATTCACATATTGCTCAGAACCCCACATCCATTCTCCTCACTTTCATTTCAGCAACAGCCTTGGAATCAGCTCTCCGGAATTGCTCTCAACCACTCCTTCCCATAAAATCAGTCTGGAGAAGGATGCAGCAATTTGGGTATGGAGGCAAGGACCTGCTCATTTCCCTTAACCAGAACACAAGCCCATGTAATGACCATTCCAGATATCTCCTCTATTTTCAATCAGCAACTGGATATACCTACCCACGTGAAAGAAGCCATCTCAAAGTCAGTGTGTAGTGCCCCAGCAGACCTACCCACTCACTGCAGTTAGCAGGTGCCAGTGCCATGTAAGTCCTGGGAGTTCAGTTCGCAGCAGCTGCAGGAAGGTAAGCTTTGACTAACTGGAATAAAAATACAGTGCCCTTACCTTGATTCAGATTTTTCAGTTAATGGTGCCATTTTCTTAGCCCCTTGATTTCACCCCATAAGAGGCATAAAAGAGTTAAGGAAGCCTTTCACTGTGCTGCCCAGTCACTTGGCTGCAGAAGTGTAATAAGAAATTTGTGGAGGCCTTTCTCTCTCTCCCTGGCACCCTTAAATACTTCGCTCCTCCTCCTCTTGCGCTTTAATTAGCCAGGGTTCTTAGTCACACCATCCTGTCACCAGGCTTGCTCATCATCAGCCACCCCCATCCAGCCTGCCTGTCACACTCCTGCCACTGTCATCAGGAAAAAGACACGGGCTCTTCCTGCAGCTCTGGAGCTGGGGAAAGCAGAGAAAGTTGAGAGATGACACTGTGGTAGCAGGGAGATGGGGATGCACTACAGAAGGGAAGTGTCAGGCAGGCCTTGTAGGAATAATTGGCTAAAACACAGGGGAAGTACTTGAAAAAGCCCTTTTTAAGTTTTAATAACCAGGGAGTATCTGCTTGTCAAGGGAGAAATATTTTCATTAGTATGAGACATGGTAGATCCTATTTCAATGGGTAGGACATCTAGGGTCAGCTAAAGTTTCTGCACTTGGCAGCTGAGATTTGTCACATAAATACCTCATGGGATGCAAGGAGTAACCACTTGCAGGGATACTGGATGCTACACGATGCCCGCTCCCTAGGTATCACAACAGGCATTAAGTGACCTTTTAAGTCATGAGCCGTACTAGGATGTCCTAGTGCAGAGCATCCCCACCATGGCACAGCCTGGCTTCCCCTTAGCCTCAGACTCACGCTGGGGTGGATGTGGTGCCAGCTTTCAGAAGGGTGAGCGTCTGGTCTGCCTGCAGCCTGTCTCTGGATTGAGATGCCTCAAATCAGCATGAACAGGCACTGAACTGCTGCCAAGCCAAGGGACTGGAAAAAAAAACACTGAAAATCATTGCAAGGCAAGCATCCGCACTCGGACAAGGCCTAGAAAGCAACGCAGATGGCAAGAGCTGCTGACTGCAGAAGGGCATAGAGCGAAGGTTACTATGTGGGTCAATACCTACTGTAAATTCAGACTTAGTAAAATGTTACTGAAGGACAGAACAAAGGTCTCCAAATGCCTAGACACGTGAACCCATACCAGTGCCTTCTGAAATGCTGATGGAGGTTCTGACATGCAACACAAACCCTCTCTTTCTTTTCTTCCTCCCCAGTACAACTTTTAGCACCCCAATATATATCTCCCATCAAATGAATCACTTCATTTTTTTGGCCAATAAAGGCACAGTTCTGACTTGGGAAATTGGCTAAATGGACCAGAAGAGGCTAGAAAATTCTACTTCAAAAGGCCCACCCCATACCTAAATGAAAATGACATTTGTAGTATCTGATTACAGCAAAAAAAAAAAAAAAAAAAAAGGCAAAAACGCTTCTGGTCTGTGCAAGAACCAGCCTAGACAACCTGCACGTAGCTTGGCAGGGAGAGAGGAGTTTCTGCTACAGATAGCACTTGGATGGAAGACTGAAGGACCTTCACAGAAATTGCTGTTCCACATGGGTGAAGGGAGAAATGGGCAGCAACTGCTGCACAGCCATATGTCTTGGTGCTTTGTTTTTTTTGGTTTGTTTTTTTTTTCCCCCTTAAGTCAACCCTCAGTGCCAGATAAAAAGCTTTATTGTTCTGTTGCTGTTTTGCCATCAACCTGTAGCAACAGCGCGGTATCCATTGCAATCGTTCTGGCAATTACTGCTGCACAACCACTGCAGGACTTTTTCCCACAACACCCATGTCTTTGGGAAATGTAGTGTTATTGTAACAGCTGAAGGAAATAGCACAAGAGACAAAACAATCTGTACAAGGGAATTCTTTGGCATAATGGAGTTAGATCTTAGTGCTAGAACATTTGGGACCACTGTCTAGACCCTGGACAATTCTACCCTCATCATGTCTGTTTTGCTGCCAAAGCCATACACAAATCCTCTCACTGGAGGGAGTAGGTTGTGCTCATTACAAGCTACCCTGGAAAGCCTGCTGCACAGTCAATAGGGTTTTGTTTTGTTTTGATAAACATCACACAACCATACTAGTTCCTTTAAGGCCACCCCAATAGGCCATAGGGCTGGGCTTTCCATGGTTGAAGACATGCCGTGAAAAGTAGTTTAGAACATAAGGCACTTCTGATAGCTCTGGGAGATGCTAAGTGAAAGTGATGGAGTTTGCTTAGTTCTGCAGACGAAGGAGGATGGCAAGCGAACTTGCATCATGCTTGTGTTTTGAGTTCAGTTTCCTCTGAGTACTGGGGTTTGACTCACAAAACAAAGCTCAGCCAAAATAACATGCTGTTGCTAGAGTTACACCCAGCACCACGACCCAACAAACTCACTCACCCAGAACCCTCGCCCTGCTGGGCTGGAGCTTCTGCTTTGTTACAGAACAGCCACCCAGGTTCTGGTTGGGGTGCTTTTACAGCGCCTTTCTGCTCAGGGATGAGCCCTAGCTTGCCCCAAAGCTCCCAACACTCAGATCCCCTTGGATGCCCCAGACCTAAGCCTGAACTGTGCAGCTCAGTCCTCCCCAGATGAGAGCTAAGAGAACCAGTGTCACCATGGAACAAAACACTGCAGCCAGCCCCTGCAGCCTGCCAAGCAGCATAGTGCAACTGCACAAGGGCTCAGGAAGCACTAAGAGCTGATCCCTGTGGCATGCAGGGACACAGACTGTCAGAGACTGAGCAAGACACCTTGTAAAGATGTGTACAGGCCTTTTAAGTACTCTAGATAGGAATGTAATCTGCTAGTAGAAGCAAGTTTGAAGAGCAAATTCAGGGGTAGCAAGAGACCCTTGTAACAATAGTGCGTGTATTAATCCAATGAAAGCATATAGCCTGTTAAGTGGAGAGAGAGAGAAAAAAAAAAAAAAAAAAAAAAAAAAAAAAAAAGAAGCATAGGCTACATGACAACCAGCTAGAAAACTTTCTCAAACAGCTGAGAAAAGCAAATGCATGATTTGGCTTCCTTGCTGCACTGAACAACCGTCCAAGTGTCCCTTCTGGCTGCTGGAGATAAGGGATACACTGCAGACTGTTGAACTGTCATTTAAAACAGCCAAAATTGCTAACTGGAAGGGTCACAGCTGACCAGGATCTGCAGTCTGCAGCATCTTTGGAGACTTCAGACAGAGACATTCCCACTGAGCTGAGAACTCAGCAAGAGCTGGGAAGCACTGCCTCACACTGACTCAAGCTGGGAGTGATCAGCTGTTCAGCAGCCTCCCAACAGTTTCCCTCCAGCTCCCACAGCGCTGCTAACCCATCTAAATTCTCATGCATAAAAGAAAGTATAACCTTGCCTTACTTTGAACAGTTGCTGACCCTGGTTCAAGAAATTTTGCAAAATTAAAGGCCTGCTAAATACAATACCGCAGGAGGAAAAACTTAGGACTCTGCCATGCTTATCCAAGCCCTAAGGAAATCAATGGTAGTTACACCATGCAGTCAAGGAAACATGCATCCTCACCTGCACATCAGCGCCTCCAGCCCTTTGCACACAGCATTGTCACTTACACTCAGGCAAAACAAGTAAAATCCACACGCTGAGATTTGTGGATTAGGTTAAGTGATCTCCTGCCACATAGTCCAGCAGATGAAGACTCTGCTTCCCTACCACAGAAAACAATTCTTAAAACAAGCTGAGCTAACCAATATCCAATCCTTACCGATCCAACCAGTCCCTCACCCAATGAAAGGCACTGCTGGCTGTGAAAGTGACAGAATACAACCTAATCAATATTAAAAGCTTTGTAAAACTAGCTGTTTACCAGTGTTGATAACTTTTGTGCTGTAGAGCTTGAATTAACCTTAAGGTACAATCAGGAGAAAATAATCTCCTACATGGTATGTAAAGAAGTTTGGTTTTTTGTTTGTTTGTTTTTGGTAAAATCCTCTCACTTTTTT